>JAMPIV010021276.1:0-175698 GCA_024509875.1 Oreohelix idahoensis | reverse complement strand
GAGTTGATATGTGAGTCAGCTAATTCGTGAGATTTCTTTTATGTGAATCAACTAATTCATAAGATTTCTTTTATGTGAGTCAACTAATTTATGAGATTTCTTTTATGTGAGTCAACTAATTCATGAGATTTCTTTTATGTGAGTCAACTAATTCATGAGATTTCTTTTATGTGAGTCAGATAATTTCATGAGATTTCTTTTATGTGAGTCAACTAATTCATAAGATTTCTTTTATGTGAGTCAATTAATTCATGAGATTTCTTTTATGTGAGTCAACTAATTCATGAGATTTCTTTTATGTGAATCAACATTCATGAGATTTCTTTTATGTGAGTCAACTAATTCATGAGATTTCTTTTATGTGTCAGATAATTTCATGAGATTTCTTTTGTGGAAGTCAGCAAATTTTATGAGATTTCTTTTATGTGAGTCAGCTAATTTCATGAGATTTCTTTGACATGTGTCAGCTAATTTCATGAGATTTCTTTTATGTGAATCAACTAATTTTATAAGATTTCTTTATGTGAGTCAACTAATTTCATGAGAGATTTCTTTTATGTGAGGCAACTAATTTCATGAGAGATATCTTTTATGTGAGGCAACTAATTTCATGAGATGTCTTTTATGCAAATCAACTAATTTCATGAGAATTTTTGTTTTGTGAGTCAACTTAATTTAGCTACTAGACAACAGCCTGTGTCTCCCAATAGTACGTTTAACAGTCAATAGACTTTAATTTTGTAACAAGCACATCTGTTCCTTTATGTTGTCATATGAGACAACCCACATGTTTCTGGGCCCAAAAGGGGAGCAAAGAACAGTAACATTGTTACTTAACATATATGGACTAAAAGGCAGCTAAGGATGATTGGACATGGGACAGCTACCCCCATCCCGTCAATGCTTTTTAAGCTAAAATGCCTTCAACAGCGATGAGCAAGATGTGGAGAAGGGAACTGGAGACATAAATTGATCGGATGTGGATATAGAAAGACCTGAAATTGATGGTACTGGACAGAACTTGGCATAAGTTTGTTGAAGGTCTATGCTCCTTGGAGAGCTGAAGGGTGATAATGATGGCGAGGCATACCTGTCAACTTCCTGAGATAAAAACCTGAATAGCATACCAATAAAAACTTGTAAAAAGTTAAAAAACTTGTACGCAGCACCAATAGAAACCTAACAAAGTTTTAAAAAAAAACTTTACACAAGAGTATTTGTAATACAGAAAATGAACAGTATAAAAATAGTAAAATAAAAATAAAAATTTTTAATAAAAAAGTAATTCTAATGAGGGAAAAAAAATACTTAAAAAAACACCTGTACAAACTTCTTTTACAACAACAGAATTAACAAAGCAAGACCAGCCTTTTATAGTCTAAACAACGTCTGGAAGTCCTCTCAGTACAGCACAATCACAAATTTAAGATTATATCAGAGCTGTGTGCTTTCTGTGCTTCTCTATGGTGCGGAATGCTGGAGAGTAACAGAGAAGGAAATATCGAAATTGTCTTCTTTTCACACAACCTGCCTAAAAAAACATTCTCCGAAACTTTTGGCCACATGCCATCACCAACCAAGATGATCTGCTTACTCGTAGCAAGCAAGAGGACATGCACACTATCATAGCTGGCAGACGCTGGAGCTGGGTTGGCCATGTCCTCAGAAGAGACCCCGATGCCATCACAAGAACAGCTATGCTATGGATCCCTGAAGGAAAATGAAAGAGAGGTCGACCAAAAACAACTTGGCGGAGGACTGTGGAAGCTGAGTTGCAAAGAATGAACCAGAGTTGGGGCACTGTACGAAGGATGGCCACTGACCAAGCGAAGTGGAATCAATTTGTTGCTGCCCTACAAGATGCCACCAGGCGTGATGGCCACTGACTGCTTTGACAGTCGGCGGCTAAGGATCAAAGAAGAACACATTTTAATGTCAAGACAGTCTGTATGGCTCAGAATTAACGATAACAACAAAAAGGGAAACCAGAAAGTTAGACTTTCATGAATGAGTGCTGGCATAGAATAGAAGGATCGAAGTGACATGACAAGATCACTAATGTTTAAATGAAGACAAGAACCAGATAAGTGCCAGCTGAACAAGAGGTGAGAAGATGCAGGCATTGAAAACTACACACTATTCTGAAACATGCTAATGGCATTACAAGGCAGTTCTTATTCTGCAACCCCCCCCCCCCCCCCCCACTTCTAATGTACTACTATGTAATCTTATTTCTAAATCTACAGTGAAAATAAAATTTTAAATGTACAAATAAAGCGGGAACTGCAAGCTAATTCACGGAGTCTATGCCTAGTTCGAAGAGAAATAACTGTAAATGTTCACTGTTATTTTAGTTAACCTATAGTAGGGTGGCCAGACGTCCGGATTTGGCCGGATTTGCCCGGCTTTTCGAGCCCAAATTGAGCGTCCGGCCAGATTTTTTTTAAATGTTGAAATATCCGGCTTTTATGTGATTGGCTAAATTACTCACGTGAAAGACACCATTTTGAAAAATCTTTACTGGAATCCGATTTCCGAGTACATAAATTCTGCCAGAATTAAGAATTTTTATCTCCGCAAAATCGACGGATCGCGCAAATTGCCAACAACACTACCGTAAGTTGTCATGTTGTTCGATAGTTTATAATAGATTACTATCATATTTTAACTCAGGTTAAACGCTGTTTGTGTTTATTGGCATTTGTTAGGGGAAAATATAACAGACAAAACGGCATGAATAAGAACTCGGGGCTGGATTTAGTCAATTATAACTTCGTTGTCTATTGCAAATTACAAATAATATTATAAATGAACTGAAAAAAAAAATTTCAGTGCTTTTCCAGTGGTCGACAAGAGCATGAAGCAGAATGTTTTTTGGATTGTACTTCAGTGTTACTCAAGAATGCTTTCCACGATTCAGAAACTGCCAGCAAATTCTCATGTGCCAAAACAAAAACAGCTGCTATTATCATTTCTGTGATTGCACAGCATTCTGCTGAAGCAGCTTTGGAAGCACTGAAGGAAAGCAGCATTCCATACTATGGAGTTTCCACTGATGGAAACAATCAGGCTCTGTCAAAATATTTCCAATAATCATTCAGTATTTTGACTGGAGAGTTGGTAGTCTACAGTCTAAGTTAATTGAGTTGTAGAATACACAAAATGAGACAGCAGAAACAATTTCAAAATATGTAACAGACGCCATGATAAAATATGACCTCTTGGAGAAGTGTGTTGCATTTACTGAGGATAACTGTAACACAATGTTTGGTGGAATTGGGCGAAATGCAGAGGGTAACAATGTGTTTGCAAAATTAAAGACTGTGTTACAGACGAAAAATTTATTTGGTGTAGGCTGTCCAGCACATGTTTTGAACAACTGCATTCACAATGATGTTGAAAAACTTGACATTGATATTGAAAATATTCTTAATAAGGTTGACCAATATTTTCATATTCATACAGTTCGAACAGAGGAGATGAAGGAATTTTGTGGACATAGAATACAGACAACTCCTCAACCATGGCAGAACAAGGTGGCTGTCATTATTCCCATGTGTTGCAAGAATGTTCCAGATGTTTCCGGCACTGTAGGCTTTTTTTTCAGTCACAAGACAATCCACCTACAGTCATCAAAAGGTTTTTTGAACAAAACTTGGCAGAGGTGTATCTGTGGTTGGTCCATTCACTTATGAGTGTTTTTCAGTGCCATATTGAACAGATTGAAAGAGAAAGCAACTCAATTGTTGAGGTTTGCAACAGTTTAAACGCATTGAAAGACATTCTTACTGAACGTCTAGGTCAATAATTTGTGCCTCTTAAAGTTAAGTCAGAAATTGCACAGAAACGTAGAGTGGGGCTTGATCATTTGTGTGACAGTTTTCATAAAGATGTGAAGCTCCTTTATTCCAGTTGTATTGAATATTTAGACAAATGGACAAAGCCATTAGAAGATTTTGCAATTTTTTCCTGGATGACTGATGCGTGATGCCATATGATGATGGATGGTATCCGCATGTCTGGTTTTGTGTAGTGTGCAGATGTGTTCAGTCAAAACAATGTTCATACAAAAATAACAGGGCAATCCACATAGGACGTCAGTAAACTCACGACGTATAAAGTCAATGATTCTTGTAACAGCCATTGACGTTTTTCTTCATTATTTATTGTGGACGCCACAGTGACAAAATGGTTACGCGAATATGTAGACACATCAAACAGTCATTATCACAGCAACATTCAATACAGCAATAGACGGTAGACAGCATTACAATGATGAGTCAGATGCATGTTATATTTCATAGTGCTGTAAATGTAGTCAGGTGAAAAACTCCATCCTTTTCTATAACAGCCAGGAGATAACCAGATGTATGAGATCAGTTCACTCTCCTTAATCTGACTTCAGCAAGACAGACACGTCTGCCGAAGTACAAATAATGTCCTCCAAAATATCCTCTAGATAACAAAGGTTTTTCAAACCTAGTTCAGGTAACCAAGTAGCAAGTAATAGTCCTTGGAACATGCATCAACCGATGCAGTACAATACAGCGACATGTGAGCTGGGAAAACATCTCGTGACGACGACTTTCGAAGACAGGCTATGAACCAGAAATCGCTCACGACCAAAAATCGATAGAGTTAATGAAAATGTTAATTTACCTTGCCTTCCGGAAATACACAGAAATATTATGCCTCCCGGCATGTGCAAATACACTAGAGGTATTATCTCGAATAAACGAAATATCCATAAGAGGACTCTCACATTCCTGACAGAACAAAAAATAGCGGAGATCCCCTCTTCAACGAGGCATCTCTTTCGCCATTCAAATCGCTCACTCCACTCGTGGTGGGCGGAAACCGATCGACCAAGAAGCAAGACAAGTCATGCGCAGTCCAGCGCAAAATGACCACAGCTCAAATCTTAACTGCATTCAATACCAACGCGAGAAGACAAATGCTTACCGAGAAAAGTGACTATAAATTTCAAGCAGTTGTTGCCCTTGCGTTATAAAATAGATATTGTAATAAAATGATGTTGCGAGAATTTATCACGCAACAATGACCTTGCATGACGTACCTGTGTGGAAAGATGTGGAAGCCTCATTGCAATATCTAAATGATAAAGGCATTCACATTGATGACACACAATGCTTCGACCAACTGAACAATTTTTTAAAATGTGTGGAAAGTCATATCAGTCACGAAGAATTCAGTCAGCTACTGGCTCATCAGAAAAGGACTAAATATTTTGAAAAATCGAGAAATGTTGAACTGCATTCAGAATTCTTAAGACTTGCACAATTTATTTTTTGCAATTCCTGGGCACAACGCCAATGTTGAGAGACTTTTTACTTATGCAGGGTCTATGGACAAAAGAAAGGAACATGTTGAGTGTAGATTCCATTAAAGGCACTCTACTTGTGCAGTACAATTTCAAGGAGCTTTCGTGCTCTGATTTCTATGCATATTTAAAACGTAGCTCAACTTTGTTGAAGATTTTATCATCAGAAAAATATAAGTAGGCACAAAATCAATGTGATTTTATTAGCTTATTGTTTGAATGTAAAAAAAAAAAAATATGTTTCAGCGTCTTGTAGTTACCGAACAAATGTGTCCTACTTTTCGTCCTACTTTTTAAAAATATTGTCCTCCTTTTAAGGACCAACAAATGGCATTTGTCCTCCTTTTTGTGTTGAACAATATGGCCACCCTAACCTATAGCAGCGCTGTACACGCATCCATCATAGGCTTTAGTAGACGCATTGAGAAGGGAAATGCTGGAGAGTAGACAAAAGGGGCTGTCTTGAAGTCTAGCGAAAAGGAAGATTGAAAAGACATGGTGGAAGCAGGATCAACATGGAGGAATGCTGACAATAAACACCAGAAAACAGCGCAAGAGGTGACCTGTTTTTGAACAGGCATTCAACCCGAAGATATATAAACAATAGCTATAAAAGAAAAGGGGTCAAATGTCATAAACTTATTATATTTGTGTATTTAAAATATTTTAAGATGTATTCTTAAAGCCTACATACCAGCCGCCGTTTTGTGATGCAAGTCTGCTGATGTCCGTCTTAATCAGTGTGTGCAAAAAAAAAAAAAAGACGGCGAGAAAAATATGCTTGATAACCAGTCATGCATGACTGGTCAAGGCAAGGACAGCAATTACACGAGACATCTGACATAGTTGGTCCTGGGAATGCTTGCCTGATTTAGAGGCACACTTATGGTAATGATAGTCCCGTGGCATATATGTACTGCCGTACGGGAGTGAAGTGTTAAAGACTTCACACTACTACGTCCAGCTTTATATGAGGCGAGGTGACCAGTTGCCTTACTCGCTACCTCTGCATTCCATAACTCATGAGCAGAGTCAGGTACTTATTTACTCGATTGACTCGAGTCGGCAACACTGCTTCTTAAGGCCCCGGGCAGTTCCTGTGGGTCTCTGAAGAGACAAAGAAAGAACGTGACAACTGAACCCTTAGGCAATTCGTACAAGGCGACTTATTTGAGACTGTGCATATGGCTGTCAACATCATCATGTAAAACAAATTGTCACAAGAACACATAAATGCTTTTACGCAGGCTTCCTGCGAGGGGATCAGATGCAGCAGTGGTAGTTCAATGCTCCATACGGAGCAAAACGACAGAAAAAATATGAAAGAAGTAGTGTATAAATATATATATACAAAATCAAATATTTTGGTAATCCCGCAATGACATTCGCCGAATCTTCCGCGGTAAATATGTGTATAATATGTGTATTTTCGTACCAGTTAGGGTTAGGACCCTAACTCTAAATGGTACGAAAATACATATTTTATACACATAGGCTATTCACCGCGGAGCGTTCGGCGACTGTCAATGTGGGATTACCAATATTTTTATATAAACGAAATTAAATCAAAAACATGCGGATGTAGCAAAACATCTTACTACCTTTCGAGATCCCTGTGTCAATCAATCCTAGTCACTAGCCTCGCCCACACGTAAGCTGATATTAACAAGCGAGCAGCGAGCGATTCCGCTAAGTGCTAGGGCCTAGATGTAGGCTGACAGAACTCTCCCAGAGGAGAAGTGGTTAGCCGGGAAGGCTAGTGTTGTTTTTTTTTTTTTAAATAAAATTTTGCCTCGTTATAAAAGACTTTTAGGTCTGGAGAATTAGTTAGGCCTACCGTATGTGTTAGTTATAGTAGACTAGTGTGGAGAAAAACACAGCTTAAAGCTGTTAGAATACTGTTATACTTATGACGCGCTAATACCTCTTCCTGCCTTTCCCCATGGCCGGCATCAACTGGGTAAATAATACTGCGCCCCACAAATCATGACATACAAAGGATTGGGGTAAAATTACTAAATAGTAGGCCTATAAAGTCGTCCAAATGGCTGTCGAAACATCTGTCATAAATACCAGTGACTTTAACTCAACATGTTTCGGAATGGCAGAAAAGCCACATGATCTTCAACTTGGTATTGGCTGGAAAAGGGTGAGAAACTCAGAAGCCCTAGTCAAACAACAACAACGTCTTTTCCAATCTTTATTTAAGGGCTTAGTATCGTCACATTTAGATACTGCTTGGTATGAAATTCTAAAGTCGGCGTTTTAAGGGGAAGAAACAATCAAAGCAGCTTTTTATTTTTTAATACGGAAATGGTACGCATTGCACTGTGCTTTGGGTGAAAGTTATGCACACCCATTAAAAGAACATGCATGCTTTTTCAATTAATATCATGGTACATTGGTCGATGTGTTAGAAACATTCACACCAGTTTTTTCGGGAAAACACGGAAACGGAGCGCACGGCACTGGTGCGAAGGGAGCGTTCCGCCCCGGGTGAAAAGCCAGGAAGTGGGGTGACATCGATCATTATTATGGCAGTACTGGACTGCTTAAAACAATCTACTTGCAAGAAAAACATATTTTTATGTTTGTTTTATTGGGGTAAGGGGATGTCAAGGGAAAGATCCGCCCCAGGTGTCAGATAATTTACGTACGCCCCTGCTTTGATTATAACGAAAAGGACTTTAGTCTTTGTTGAAAGAAACGCTCTTCGGCACAAGGAGGCAAAAATCTCATGGGAAAAGAAAAGGAAAATTAAAACACGGACTTTCCCGTAAAATGTGACAAAATGAAGCCTCAAAAACCCATGAATTTCTCAGAATTCTGTCGTGAGATTTGTATTTAGCTTAGTACTTAACTTTGTGAGTCCGGTCTTGTGCTGAAGAGCCGTTGGTTTCTGAAATTGCCGTGCTTCAAAAACGTGTGTCGCATAGATTGACTGAACTCGTTTTGTAGCAGGATTTCTTTATTGTTATCTGCCTCCTGCTTTCTCTATATATCTGATGGAGGGTGTAGTTCCTAAAATCTATTACATGTCATAATTTTTTTATTCTGTCTTTCATTGTATCATTAATGGCTTTTCTTAAGCATTTCATCTTGCGCGATGGGATATTTGTGTCCTTCCGTGCCAGGAACTACTTTGACACTTATAGCAAAGCGTTGGTAAAATTATACTATTTATCGTTTATTTTCCATAATTATGTTTGGATTGTAATGGCTTTTTTATACTTTGTTTCAAGGCTTCAGCTTATATATATATATATATATATATATATATATATATATATATATATATATATATATATATATATATATATATATATATAGATATATATATATATATATATATGTGTGTATCCGAACGAGAGCAGGTAGATTTGAATTGCCCGCCATTTCTGTGGATTTTGTTTCTGTCACTTCATATTTGGCAGACGTCAAATAGAGACGTGGCAAATTCATTATGGAGAGGTACACGTATGAACAACGCGTTTCAATAGTTAAAACTTATTATCAAAATCAGTGTTCAATTGCGGTGATTCGGCGTAAATTACGTGAAATTTTGAGTCGTAATCGTGTGCCTGCAGTATGCACAATTCAGCGTTTAGTGGCGGTATTTGAAGAAACTGGTTCGGTGGTGAATCGCTCAAGGCCTCCAGCACCTCGGAGCGCTCGTTCATTGAAAAACATTGCTGCTGTGCGTGAAAGTGTAGCTGAAATTCCGGGCACCTCCATCAGACACCGTTCACAAGAACTTGGCCTATCTCGGTCATCTTTACACACAATTTTGCGTAAAGATCTACACCTACACCCATATAAGATCCAGCTGACGCAAGCTCTTCAACCTGCAGACCACGAACGGCGTCGTAATTACAGTAATTGGATGTTAGAAGCCATTGAAAATGATACTGAATTTTGGAAGAAAATCATCATGAGTGATGAGGCTCACTTCCACCTCAGTGGCTTCGTAAACAATCAAAATAGCCGTATTTGGGGAAGCAAAATTCCACGAGAGATACACGAGAAGCCTCTACATCCTCGGCAAGTGACAGTCTGGTGCGCTATGTGGGCTGGAGGTGTGATTGGTCCATACTTTTTTGAGAACGCTCATGGCAATGCTGTTACGGTCAATGGCGAACGCTATCGGGACATGATTAACAACTTTTTCGGTCCGCAATTGGAGGATTTGGACCTACGTGACATATGGTTTCAACAAGATGGCGCCACGTAGCACATAGCACGCGACACAAGTTAATTTTGAATAGGATGTTTCCGGACAAATTAATTTCGAAATTTGGCGACATCGACTGGCCTCCAAGATCGCCAGATTTAACTCCATTATACTTTTTTTAATGGGGTTTTTTGAAAGGGAAGGTCTATACCAACAAGCCACAGACTATTGAGCAACTCAAAGTCAATATTCGAGAGGATATCGCCGCTATACAAGTTGAAACATGCGAAAATGTCATGCAAAATGTGCTCCAAAGGGCGTGCACAAAACTTGAAACATAAAAATGTATCAAGAAAGGGAGATGCAAACAAAAGTTTTAATTCTTTACGAAGAGTGGAGCATATAGTTCTAGAGCGTCAAAGATCTGAAACGCGACTAATATACAATGCGCATTAGATCATAAATAAATGTGTTTTAAAAGAGGGGTGAAATAGATACTTCGCGACCTATTGTCTAAAAAAAAAGGGAAAGAAAAGGGGGGAAAGAGGGGGGGGGGGGGGGGGGGGGAAGAGGGTAGGACAGAGAGAGTCACAATTTGTGTAGCAAAATTGACAACAGAAAAAGTGGGGGTTGGGGGTTGGAAGTCCAAATTGCATGATGTCATATATGGACGAATCCTTTCATTAAAAAAAAAAAATGACGTTTAGCACAAAAAGTAATTCTCTGATAAACTGTCCGATACCATTAACAAAGTAAACAACAGCGAAAAGCTCTTTGTCTCAAGGGATTAGTGCACACATACAGTGGCGAAACTACAATGGAAGTGGGCAGCGGACGCAAATTAAGTGGGGGTTCTTCTTATACAATATGCTCAACATCTAGAGTCGATACACTGTACAACTGTATACAAATATATCTAGTTACTTCATCATCATCATCATCACCCTTCAGTTGCCAAAGGAGCGTAGGCCTTCAACAAATTTGTGCCAGGTCCTCCTGCCATATGCTCAAAATCTGTCAATGTCCTCTTTTCTGTCTCCAAAGACAGGACATGCTATGACGTTTAACACAAGAAGACGGGAAAGGAAAAGGATATACATAAAGGCGAGGGTCAACTCTGACCACTACTTTCCGGGACTCGCTCGCCGCTGGGACCCCCGGGACGTGTCTGGTCAACCCAGGAGGTGGTTACGCCACTGCACACATATTACAGAGACGTGTGATGAATATTTTCGCCTTGGCTATGTTAATAACACAGACTGAAAATGCGAGAGGCACACTCAGAGAACTGTGTGTAGAACACGGCTTGTACATTACTATCAGCTTATACAAATACAGACCAGGTCATAAATAGACGTGGGGGCGGAGTGACTGGAACAGTTCAGGCTTGTGACCGAATGGGGCGACCTCTTCTCGATCTCTGTTTCACTACGGCAGTAATCAGTACATTTGTTGTACTGACTTTATTGCGTGCTTTTATGGTCGCACTTCTTTTCTTCATCTGCTATTGAGCAGATATTTTGTATCAACATTTTTTCACTCCTTTCAGTAATATTTTGTCTTGTCTGTTTATCGTGTCATCACTGCGGAGAGAGTAGACAGGTGATGCAATATTGGATCGATAGTCATGTTGGAAAATCTCGCGTACCACACCTTGGCCGGGACAGATAACACGAAAATCGCCCAGCGTAGCTGATTAATTGCTGATAAAGCAAGGGTGCGCCTGTTGTCAAGTTGGTAAAGAGACGGGTCTTGCGTGCTGAAGTGAGAGATAACAAGATTACTCTTCTGTGAGACACCTTTTCACCCGTGTGTTACCGGGGCCCGAAAGGGGAGCAAAGAATAGTAACACTGTCCCCTGCCAAGCATGTCGTAGAAAGCGACTAAGGAGGGTTGGGCATGGGGCCGGTTACCCCATCCTGTAAAAAATTTAAACCACAAAAAACTTCAACAAATATGGACAAGTCAAATAAAGAAAATAAAACACAGCCATCCAAGACAGGGGAAGGTCCTCTCGCAGGGAGGCGTATGATGCAACACAGAGAAAGCCGAAAGGAGTCTGTGTTGCTGACTAACCTTCTTTCTTCTAGGAGAACTTCCAGATTTGGCACCTGGAATGTTCGGACATTAAACGAACAAGGGAAAGTGGCGCAAGTGGCAGCAGAAATGAGGGAATACAAAATCGAGGTTTTGGGAATGTGTGAAACAAAGTGGAAGGGGGTAGACAGGAAGAAACTCATCACAGGTGAATTGGTGCTGTCCTCAGGACATGAAGACGAAAGTTCATACCACAGTGAAGGGGTAGCTCTTATGTTATCTAAAGAAGCACAGAAAGCACTCATTGAATGGGAAGCTGTTGGACCCAGAATAATAACAGCTACTTTCAAAACAGCTAAAAAGAAAATTCATGTAAATGTCATCCAATGTTATGCACCAACTAATGACAAAGAAGAGTCTGTGAAAGAAGCATTTTATACTAAACTACAGGAAATTATGGATAAAGTAAAAAGAAGAGACATCACAATTTTGATGGGTGACATTAATGCAAAGATAGGTACAGTCAACACCGGATTTGAAGAAGTCATGGGAAAACATGGGCTAGGAGTAATGAATGAAAATGGAGAACTATTCGCAAACTTCTGTGCTTCAAATCAACTGGCTATAGGAGGAAGCATGTTTCCACATAAGAGAATACACAAGGCAACATGGATATCACCAGATCATAGAACAGAAAATCAGATTGATCATATATGCATAAACAAGAAGTTTAGATCATCATTGCAGGATGTAAAGGTATACAGAGGAGCAGATGTGGCATCAGATCACCATCTTCTGATAGCCAAAATAAAAATGAAACTCAAGAGATATGCAACAATGCAAAATTATAGACAACAGTATAATGTAGGACAGCTAAGAAATCAAGAAACAAGAGACAAATTTGCGGTCACAGTATCCAACAAATTCCAAGTGCTCCAACAGCTGGAAGATGTAGAGAATACAGAAGACTATTGGCAGCAGGTCAAAACTGTATGGAAGGAGACATGTGAAGAAATACTGGGAAAAGGGAAAGACAACAAAAAGCATGGATAACAACAGAAACCATCAATAAGATAAAAGACAGAAAAAACAAGAAAGCAGATTTAAACACAAGCAAAACCAGAAGTTCCAAAGCCAAGGCTCAAGAAGTGTACACAGAAGCAAACAAAGAAGTAAAAAGAAGTATCAAAAGAGACAAGAGGAAGTATATTGAGGAGTTGGCAAGAGAGGCAGAAGATGCTGCAGCCAAAGGAAATATGAGAGAACTGTATAGCAGCACAAAGAAGCTAACAGGGAAATACAAGCAAACAAGTTGCCTCATAAAAGACAAGAATGGGAAACTGCTCAGCAATATACAAGAGCAAATGAAGAGGTGGACAGAATATTTTGGGGACCTTCTCAATAGACCAGCTCCACAAAACCCGCCGGACATCCAGCCAGCAGAAGAAGAGCTACAAATTAACGGTGAAAGACCAACGAAGGAAGAAATAAAGAAAGCCATAAAGCTTCTAAGAGATGGAAAAGCGTCTGGACCTGATGGCATTCCAGCAGAGGCCATCAAAGCAGATATCGACACGGCTACAGAGATGTTATATAAATTACTTGGTAAAGTCTGGGAAAAGGAAGAGATACCAGCAGAATGGAAGGAAGGATATCTGGTTAAGTTGCCTAAGAAGGGAAATTTACAAGAGTGCACAAATTATAGAGGAATAATGTTACTACTATCAGTGCCAGGAAAAGTATTAAACAGGATTATCCTTGAGAGATTAAAAGAGTCCATAGACAAGAAACTGAGAGATGAACAAGCAGGTTTTCGACAAAACAGATCATGTACAGACCAGATAGCCACTTTGAGAATAATAGTTGAACAAAGTCTGGAATGGAATTCACCACTATACATCGGATTTGTGGACTACGAAAAGGCATTTGACAGTGTAGACAGAGAATCACTTTGGAAATTGTTGAGGCATTATGGAGTTCCCCTGAAGATCATTAATTTAATAAAGAAAACATATGAAGACATGACATGCAGAGTTCTTCACGAAGGACAGCTTACAGAACCGTTTGGGATAAGAACAGGAGTGCGACAGGGATGCCTCTTGTCTCCATTTCTTTTCTTGCTGGCAATAGATTGGGTTATGAGATCATCGGCAACACACAACAGAAATGGAATCCAGTGGACTCTGACTAAGCAGTTGGATGATCTGGATTTTGCTGATGACTTGGCTCTTCTGTCCCATAGCCGTAATCAGATGCAGGACAAATTGAAAACACTTGATGAGAGGTCACAGCAATTGGGTCTGAAAATACACAGGGAAAAGACAAAAATAATGCGAATAAATGCAGGTAATGATAACAGGGTTGAACTTGAAGAAACACCAATACAAGATGTAGAATCATACACATATCTTGGCAGTAATATAGACAAAGTTGGAGGGACAGACAGCGATATCAAAATAAGAATACAAAAGGCAAGAGGAGCTTTCATTGCATTGGGAAATATATGGAGATCAAGAGAAATAGGATCCAACACGAAAATAAGAATCTTCAACTCAAATGTGAAGTCAGTCCTATTGTATGGCTCAGAGACATGGAGAACAACAAAGACAACAACCAAAAAGCTACAGACTTTCATAAATGGGTGCTTGCGTAGAATAGAAGGATTAAAATGGTATGACAAGGTTACCAACGTGGAACTGAGGACAAGAACTAGACAAGTGCCAGTGGAACAAGAAATGAGAAGAAGACGATGGCGATGGATAGGACACACACTGAGAAAACCTGTTGATAGCATTACAAGGCAGTCCTTGTTCTGGAACCCCCAGGGCAAGAGAGGCAGAGGAAGACCAAGAAGTACATGGAGAAGAGAGTTGGAAACAGAGGTGAAAATGATGAGGAGAACATGGAAAGAACTTGAGATGATGGCACGTGACAGGAGGACTTGGCATGTGTTTGTTGAAGGCCTATGCTCCTGTGGGAGTGGAGGGTTATGATTGAATGAATGAATGAGACACCTTTTGAACAGACATAATGACATAATTGTTTCCTGTCCGAAGACATTACTTTAGATAAAAGTAACAATTTGTTACATCTTACACACATTGCTGAGAGAGTTTGCCGATATGTTTGTGAGTTGGTACACATCGGATCGGATATTTTCATACCATATATGAGAGAGGTTACCTCTTCATTACGTTCAAAATTTTTCCACGTCAGGCATACTTTGATCCACCCCCCCCCCCCCCCCCCCCCCCCCCCCCTCCCCCCCCCCCCCCCCCCCCCCACCCCCCACACACCCCCCCCCCCCCCCCCCCCCCCCCCCCCCCCCCCCCCCCCCCCGCCCCCCCCCCCCCCCCCCCCCCCCCCCCCCCCCCCCCCCGCCCCCCCGCCCGCCCCCCCCCCCCCCCCCCCACCCAAACACGCATGTTTGAAAATGATTAAAGCTTTTGAGTAGCTTCATAACAAACAGATGCGGGGAAGACAGTGAATATAACCTGACACGTTTCAGTGTTAAGGCACTGAGAGAAATCGCTTGCCAAGACACAACCAGACTTGCCAGAAGTTAGAATTCAGAATTTCCATTTTATCAGGCCGGACCTTTTCTTGGAGAATTGTGACGGACTTACAAAACAGCCCAGGAAATCTCTATCATTTAACAAGGTGTGACAAAATGGGCCGGCCCCTATCGATCTTTGTTTCATTCCGGCAGTATCGGTACATTTGTGGTACTGATTTTTATTATTTGCTCTCAGTTGTAGCACTTTTCTTTCTTTCTTCGTTATTTTTCTGCTAAGTTTTTATCAAATCATTTGACACTCCTTGTAGGTGGTCATAATCATATTTGCTTGGCGCTGCCCAGATTTGTTGGCTATAGGCGCGGCAGATTAACACGTACATCGGCCAGCGCTATCGGCTTAATCACCGATAAGACATGGATGACAAAATTACTTTAGATAAAAGTAAGATTGCTACATCTCGAACACATGGTTGTATGAGTTTACCGATCTGTCTGTAAGTTTGTACACAAGGGCATCGGACATCTTATTACCATATATGGGAGAGTTGACCTATGCCTTACGTTCAAAATTATCCGATGTCGAAATATTTTGAAATTACTCCATGACCCGACCTGTTTGAATATGATTGGAACGTTTATTTAACTCCATGACAAACGAAGGCGTGGAAGGCAAGGAATATAATCTGATCATTTTCTCAAGCTATTTCACATGAAAAATCGCTCGCCAAGATACCAGGCTGCTACAGCGAAGAACTAGAATTCAGAATTCCTTCTTAAAATACCGGACACCTTTAATTGGAGTATTTATCAGGACTTAGCGAATCTCTAACATTTTAAATAAGGAAACCGGAACTGAGGAAACTGAAGGACCACACACGAAGTCAGAGAGGGAACTTTACAAATTAAAGACACCCCAGGCCGATTCAAGTCTCTTTTATTAATCTGAGTACAAAGTCTGTGAGTCAGGATTGGCTTATTAGTGATACAAGCAGAAAGTACCATCTCTGGAACAAGAAGGGAACTGTGGCCTAAGCTTTAAGACGAAGGACACATGTGGTAGACTCTCCTTGACATTTCTGGGAAACGAGCTACACCCAATAAACTTGACCAGGCACGAGCGAGAGCAGTGTGTAAAGAACCAGCCCATAAGAAGGAGCAGAACCGTCATTGGCAGCTAAGTTCAAATCTATGCAGCCACTTGAACTTCTTGTAACATTTCACATTCCATAAGGACTGTGATGATAACTTTTCTTGATCCATATCTATTCATATTATTTTCCAACTGTTAAAACCTAAAGTGATTATTAAATTGTGTTATTTGTAATGTTACAAATTTAACTTCGATTTAATCATTTTAAAGTTACAGCATGTTTGTCTCAGTCAAATTACTACACACACTCTAAACAGAGCTATACTAGAATAATAGAATTCCGCTGAGTAAATCAGGGGTGGGTGTCACCGCTGGGTTTGCCCAAAACATTATTTGTGCTTCAAGCAAGGTTTATATGAACGGTGATTTGGTTTTAGTCAAGTAAAAGAGTGTAGAAAAATGGTTTAGGAAATATGAATGGATTTGGATACAGACTATTTGTCTTAGTTGAAGGGAGATAAAATGAGTGAAGGGATACTTTGAGAAAAGGGAGGAAACTCCGCATATTACGGTTGGTGGATAAAGGTCTTGAATTAGGGTTGAGCAGATTTAGTGGGTTCTCAATTGTGGTTGAGAAAATTAGCATGTAACGAAGTTGTAGTAAGCTTTAAAGAAGAGAATATAGAGTTCAGTTAAAACGTCAAAGGGAGATAACGTAGAATTAAGTCCCTTGCAGGTGTTAGTGAGTTGAGGGAAAAAATACACACGGGAATAGAGTGAGAGAAGTCTAAAAATAACAGACGATAGTTCACTGAATTCGCTTACGTTGTAAAAGCGAGAGCCTATTTTTTCCAGTGAGTGGAAATAGGGCCGACCAATCGTTTTAGCTGGTAAATAGGGACAGATCAGCTGAGCATTGACTAGAAGTCAAGGGCAGAACAGTTTACGGCTCGCAAGTGTGCGGTCGTGTATTTCTGAAGATGAAGAAACAAGAATGTTGAGCGGTTGCCACAAGTTTGATAAGATCTATAGAAGTTATCACAGATAGATTAGAAGTGACAAAATAAACTCATAAGGTATATAGATAAGTTAGGATATGCTAGTCCTAGGAAATTCGGAGGATGTGATTAAGATTAGTCAGAACAGTATGAGTAAACTAAGAAGTTTTATAGACAGAGAAAAATGCTACTTAACGAGAATTTGTTTTATAATGTCACTAGTGAGTGTATTCACAGGAGAGATTCAGGGAATCACTTGTAAGTATTGACCTTTTATGAATTATTATGTATTTTGATGAACATTTTCCTGATTCGCAGCAGAGAAATCACAAGACGATATGTTAGAAAAATGAGTAAATAAAATGGTACTGGGCGAGAAGTTTAAAGAAGAGAAGCAATGGAATGCCCAGGATGTACCAGAGGAATAGAAATACGAAGTACTTTGCATAAAGTTGATCAAGAGTTTTGAGGCAAAATGAAATAGAGCTTGAGGAAGCTAATTAAGATAAGCACAAAGGGGATTAAATGCCTACATACTTTTGAGATACAGAATGTATACTTGAGGTAACTATGATATGACTGCAGGTGTGCTCTATGAAGAATTACCTGCATCTTTGAAATATATTTACATTACATGTAAATAAATAGAATTTTATAAGAGAACAAACAAATGCTTGAGTTGATCCATGAAGGATTGTTGTTGAATGCCTGATCATCAATCACTATAATAACTCTACTATACGAATCAGTCACTGATTAACAACAAAGAAGGGTACGAACGAGCCAAGGGTTGAAAGTAAGAAGGAAAGTAGTTCATCCACGAATTGTCAACTCTGGCGGAGAGGGCCAGTACCAAACACTACTAACTTAAAACTTGGAAGAAATACAAGGAAACCGGTGACATTACTATACTAATTGATGCCGTAACCAGTGCTCAGTCACGGTTACAGTGGGGGCTTAAACGAGCCGAAATTAATAAGTGCTTAAATCTTTCACAAAAGCGTCGGCAGAATTACAGAGTTAACAGGCTCAGCCAAAGCAGTATTGTTCTCGCTTATTCTGAATATCTTTTGAAGACTCCCTGGAGATAGAAGCGTTTTGTTTCTTCTATTTACATATCTGCCAAGAGAAATCTTGTGCGAAGGTAGATACCTTTGAAGCCCATATTAGATACTCTTGAGTTTTGACCACTGTTGGACCACTACTGCAAAGCAGGGGAGGCAATACCGTCACACAAGGAAACCGGAATATCTGAGGAAATTGAAACACACGGAGCCATAGAAGGAATTATCTTATAACAGTAACGACCCCCCAAGAACACGTATATAAGGCCTAATCAAGTGCCTTAACTTCCTTCATCTGAGCAAAATGTCTGTGAGCCAGGATTGGCGTAAGTTGTCATTTTACATTCTATATGTTTTATTACTAACATGTGAACTAATATGTATATATATTACCATATGAATATTAATATGTGAAAAGTGCTAGTGGATGTCCAAGACATTTGAGGCTGGCACCCTCAGCGTATAGAATGATGATTTCATAAACCACCACTGCAAGGGCTGGTGACTGCTTTATTTCTAGTTTCTTACAGAGAACTAAAATCATAAAGTAGTCCCAGGTTCCATATGGAGCAGTGTCGTGAAACGACTCTCCCCGACTTTTTCTTCTGTCTATTATTTTTTTCTCTCTACAAATTTCTCCTATCATTTGACAAGAAACCAAAATTAAAATACTGCTCTATGGGCACTAGGTGAACCAGTGGTTCTCAACCAATTGATGACCCCAGCCCGTATGTCACAGTTTGTAAAACTCATTGCCACATGGGGAAAACCACTGCTGTAACTAAGCAGACAGCCAGATAGAGACTGAGAACTCAAGATACGCTATAATGTCAGTTAAGAAGTAGTAGTTCATAAATAATAGATCACACATTGTAACTGAAGGACAGTTACCATTGTGTTAATTTACTTTCTGATGGACGCTTACCGGCCATCAGACTTGGGAGATGATTGCTCTTGAAAACCACTAATGGGATTTAAATTGTTTCCAGTCCACCAAGGTTGCGGTTACACAGTACTAACCCAGGTTGCGGTTACAAAGTACAAAACCAGGTTGCGGTTACCAGATACCTAAACCAGGTCCAGGGTACGAGTCCATGGTACCAAAGATTACCCTTACCCACCATACCCTATCAAATAGGTTATCATACCCAACCATATCCTATCACCCAGTAACCATACCACACATCCCATAAACAGAAGAGGCATTCAGCAGAGGTGACTTACCCCATCCTTATCTGTGATGTGCACTGAGTCCAGGGAAGCAAACTCTGACACCTTCTGAACCCATTAACTGTTATGAGACCAACCTGCTGGGGCAGACCAAACCAAGAGAGTCCGAACCAAAATCATCTCCGCAGCTACTACAGTCCTTGAGGAGATGAGTATTAACACCTACCAGCAACACTACCATAGAAAAGATCTCTGGTCCAAGTGATGACCAAACTAGTTGTTTTTTTTTAAACAGTAGAGCTGAACTCTTTTTTTCAAATTTATATGTATAATAAGAAATGTAAGATTCTATACCCTTTTATCCAACTTTACATAACAGAGTCTGTTGTTATTTTTCTTGTTAACTTTATTTGGGTTGTATTTTGTTTTAAATATAATCTACACCCTGGGGGCTCAGCCATAATTCAATTAACTTCTATTGGGTCGGGATATTTTAAATGTGGCTGGACACCAAATCTCTTTCTCAACCTTATGTGCTTTACACAGTCCTTTTGTAGGATTCCTGAGGAAGAATTTATCGTCCAGAAAATATCATGTTTAGGTACCAGAATTCTCTTTTAAGTAAATTTCTAGTACACTATTTCCTGAGGAGAGGCAGTTTTCTTCAAACTCGGAAGATATCAATAAGACATTATTATCTTTATTCTTCCATTCCATTCAAGCTGTCCTATCTCCTCAAAACACCTCGCGACAAGCAGGAAGGAAAAGATGAAAGAAATGATGTACATTCTAAGTATAATATTTACATATTCAAACTAGTGGAAATGTCTGTGTAAACATATTTCCTTTAAAATTAATGACAGTTTCAAACTTTTCAACAATTGTAGATATAAATCACAACCTATTCAATTCATATTGTGAACACTTTTCAAACAGTGGAGATATAAATATAAACATATTATATCTTTACTATTAACCTTTTCATTTAAATGTAAAATAAGGATAAAGCTATTCAATTTAAATATAAAGAAAGTTTTTCTCTCGAGGGATTAAGTTTAATTCTCATTCTGAGTTAGATGGGATGGTGGAATAGGAGAAAGGAGACACATATGTATGTGTCGGGAAACGCAATACTCAGGAGAGCGTTTCGTTTCTATTCTTTTACCCTAGTTGTTGGTGGTACCAGGAAAGTACTAATCTGTGGAACAAAGTGAGAGTAGAAGTTGACTGACGTAGATACGCGGGACCAGCTTGGCTGTTACTCCTTGATCGTTCTGGGAACGTGCTGCACCTTTCATTATGACCAGAGACGCGAGAACTCCAGTGACCTATTTACACAGAACCAACACATCAGCGGAAGCAGAACCTACTAGTGGCAGATAAGTGAAAACTATAAGCTGCCACTTTAACTTCATGTAAAACTAATCTCCCATCACAACAGTAATGAACAACTTTTTTTATAAACTATTATTCATCTCTAAACCCTTGTTAAAACTAAATGATTATTAAATCTGTTATTTGTTAATATACAAATTTAACTTCGATTCAATCATTTTACATGTACTGCATGTTTGTCTCAGTCAATTTACTAAACACACTCTAAACAGAGCTTTACCAGAATAATGAGAATTCCACTGAGTAAATCAGAGGTGGGGGCTTAACGAGCTAAAATTAATCTTTGCTTAATTCTTCACAAAAGTTGTCGACAGATCCTAGAATTAACGTGCTCAGCCAATGCAGCTTTATTTTCGCTTTTCTGAAAATTTTGTGAATACTTCCTCGGGAAAGAAGCGTCATTACCCTTACATCTACAACCTGCCAAGAGTAATCTTGTGCTAAGGTAGACACCTTTGGCGACCCACTTTAGATACTCTTGAGTTCTGGCCATTGTTAGACCACTTCTGCAAAGGCGCTACGTACGATGTGTATGTAAATCTGGGAAGCAGCAATCAAGCCAATTACGACATGCTTAATAAAGATTTACTCGAACGCTTTGAGATGAACGCTCGGAAGTTCTTACAACTTTTCCGAAACGGCAGAAATGAGGGAGCCGAGACGTACGCTCAGTTCTCTTCTCGTCTTAAGGGATATTTGACGAAGTGTCTGGAGCTTTCAGAACCCCCTTGCACATTTGAAGGTTTAGAAGAACTTATTCTAACAGAGCAAATCAAAAACACTTCGTCAATGGAAACCCGTAGATTTCTTGCTGAACAGGGAGCTGTGAGACTTGAAGACATTTTGAGTAAAGCAGAGCTATATGCAGAGACACTCGCCGAGCTCTCATGCTCTAAACGCAAACTTAGCGATGTGCCATCTCGAAACAGTAATCTAGAGCATTCTCGCCAGTCATTTTCTAACCATAACCCTAAAGAAACTATACCCCAAAAACCCTCCCCAAAATATATCGAAGTTCTATAAAACAAAAACCCCCACCGACACCAGTGATGACCCTAAGCAACCCCCATGGCAAGGCCAGAAAGGATATGACAAATG
This sequence comes from Oreohelix idahoensis, assembly GCA_024509875.1. Taxonomy (NCBI): domain Eukaryota; kingdom Metazoa; phylum Mollusca; class Gastropoda; order Stylommatophora; family Oreohelicidae; genus Oreohelix; species Oreohelix idahoensis. Next base: position 153,817 of record JAMPIV010021276.1, on the reverse strand, counting down.
GAAAACCCCTTCGCCAGGTACGTCTGATCGGGAGAAGCAAACCGGCCCGAAGCGGCTAGCGTGTTTGCAAACAGCCTCGCAGGAAAATAGAAAGGCCAGAGATTCTCAACCTGAGGGTGAGAGGCCTTCTACCCGAGGTATTTTTACGTTGAACGGCACTTCCACTGAGTGTTTATTTGACACTGGATTGAGCTTCGAAAGAATCGTCGCGAGGCATTTGGATAAACCAGGTTAACAAACGGAAGAAACCGTCGTAATATGTGGAGTTTTGAAAGGAGCTGCACCCATAACTCTCCCTGTCGCACTTGTGGAGATAAATTCGGACTACGTCCGTGGCGTTATAAAGGCGGCAGTAATGGAGAATCCTATCTACAACGTCATACTTTTCTGTAGACATGTGTTTCTAGGGAGACCGAAAGATCCGATTTTGGCAGCAGTAACCACAAGGGGTCAAACCCTAAAGGGGACCCCAAGATGCAGCAATAGTGAATGCAGTCAGCGACCCATAGCTGTACTGCTTGCATCAGGACCAGCGAACCAGAGCTGGTCAAGACCGCACTCCACCTCCACGTGGTGGTCCTGGAAACAGTCTGCAGCAGTGCAGTCTGGCTGAGCGAGTACGGATCGAAGAGGGAAGGCAAACCCGGTCCCAAAAAATGCCGTGCAGAAGTCGGATGAGTCGACTGAAAGGTGCAGATATCACAGCTTAGGCGTAAATAGACACAACGCAACCACCGTCCTTTTCAGGGCGAACGAAGAAGAAGAAGAAGAAGAAACCCTAAAGGAACCGGAATCTGCACCTAACATGTTACCTAAGGAACTGAAGGAGGCGCAACAAAAAGATTCTACCTTGGAGCTCTGCTTTAAGAAACTGCCCATGGCCAAGGACCCCAGACACAATGGAGATATTTTTTCTAAAAAATGACTTTGCATCGAAGAACGGGCGACCCCGAACAGGGACACAATCAGCTCCTTGTACCGATACAATACAGAGAACAAATCTTAGAAATGGAGCACTCTCTTCCCTTTAGCGGGCACGTGGGACAAAACGCCACAATACAGACGATATCCACCCACTATTGGTGGCCACGAATGAACACGGATATCATCAGATACGTTAAATCATGTGCCAAGTGCCAACGGGTAGCATCCAAGGATTGTACACCTCCTGTTCCTATGGGAGAAATGCTGAAAGTGGGGACCCCATTTGAATGGGTAGCAGTCGACATTATACGACCCATTGAAAGGACTAAACGAAGGAACAAGTTTATCATGACCTTAGTCGACACCTGCACTATGTGGGCCGAAGCTGTTCCATTAACATGCACGGACTCCAAGCATGTCGCAGAAGCCCTAGTGCAGATTTTTAAAACGGCTGGGATTCCCTCAACAAGTTTTGACGGATAATGGATACCAGTTCCATAGCCTGTTAATGGAAGAGATCTTTAAGATCTTGAGGGCCCAGCACATCCAAAACAGCCCATACCATTTGGCCGGAAATGGGCTTGTGAAACGCTTCAATGGCAGTTTCAAAATGATGTTACGTAAGCTGGGACAGGAAAAACCAGAAGATTGGGACCTTTTTAATCCTGTAGCCTTATTTGCCTACAGGGAAGTCCCCCAGGCCTCTACTGGGCTACCGGCAGCAACTCTTTTATTCGGCAGTCCTATTAAGGGCCCGCTGGAAGCCTTTCGACGGTCACTGACCGACAAGAAGGCCGATGAGACAGTTTTCTCAGCATCTAAATATGTATATGAGTTAAAGGAACGGCTACAACTAGGATGGGACCTAGCAGCAACCAACCTTAAGCGCGCACGCATAAAGCACGCTAAAAGATACAACAAAGCAGCTAAAGAGAGATAATTGAAGCCAGGAGAGACAGTTTTGTTGTTACTCCCTGCCGGAACCAACAAACCGCGTATCGGATGGCAAGGGCCGTTAACCATCCTTAAAAAGATCTCTAGGACCAGCTACAAGATCTCTATAAAAGGAAAAGAAAAAGTCATCCACGTAAATCTGCTAAAGAAATACTTGGGAAGACCGGTGCCTTCCCCCGAACATCTCTTGGCAGTCGCTATTGCAACCGAGATAGAAGGAGATGAGAGTTGCATGGAATACCTACTGCAACAAATGGAGTCATACGAGGACGTTAAATTCGGCGACACTCTCTCAGAAGCACAACAAACAGAGACTAAGGCGCTACTGAAACAGTATTCAGCAGTCTTAACGGACATACCTGGTCTTACACATCTCGTAAGTTCGATATGAAGCTGACAAATAAGACGCCAGTAAGAACCAAAGTTTATCCGATTCCGTATGCGAAAGCAGACACATTACGTGGAGAAATAGACAAACTACTACAAGCTGGGATTATTAGCGAGTCCACATCTCCTTATAGCTCAAGGGTCGTACTGTTACAGAAACCGAATTAGGAAGTTCGGCTGTGTATTGACTACCGACTACACAATACAGTCACACCGTTTCAGCCTGAACCACTCCCAGGCGCCACAGATCTGTTTACCAAGCTAAGCGAGACAAAAATTTTCTCCACGTTTGACCTGAGTAAAGGTTATTACCAAATACCAGTCAAGGAGGAAATTAAACCCCTGTTAGCCTTTAGCACCAACGAAGGACATTATACTTTTAATGTTATGCCTTTCGGACTACATAATGCACCAGGAGTCTTCACCAGAATGATGAGAAAGCTTTTGGAGCCTTTGCAAAGTCCAAACATTCACAATTACATGGACGATATACTTATTGTAACCGATAACTAAGAAGAACATATTGCTACGGTCGCTATGCTTCTCGGGAGGCTAAACAAAACCGGTTTGACCGCCCGCCCTAGCAAATGTTTAATCGGGTTTGAAAAGTTTTACTTTCTAGGTCATACCATCTTCCAAGGCTGTATGTGGCCAGTAGAGACAAACATCGAGAAAATACGAGCCGCAGCGAGGCCCATCACCAATAACGATACTCCATCGTTTCTCTCACTCTGCGCATACTACCAGAAGTTCATTAAAAACTTCAATGGACTTACCGCCCCACTGACGGACCTCACGCGAAAAGGGAAACCTGATAAAGTTGTCTGGACCGCAGAGTGCGAAAACGCGTACATCACTCTGAAGGAACAGCTGTCAAAGTATCCCATTCTAAGGTTACCTGACCTCAAGAAACCTTTAGTGTTGTGGGTCGATGCCAGTGGTAACTGGATAGGATCAACATTGCTGCAGGCAGAAGACAAACACCCCAACCTGTTGTGTCCAGTTGCTTATGGCAGCAGGAAACTGAATGCAGCAGAGAAAAATTATTCAACGGTCGAAAGAGAATGTCTGGCACTCGTAAATGGAATCAGGAGACACCATGAATATTTTTATGGAGTTCCATTCATAGTGCAAACCGACCATGCTCCATTGGCTTTCCTAGGAGCCAATAAGGAATTTAACGCAAGAATTATGCGTTGGGCGATTCTCTTACGTGTGCACTCGTTCAAGGTACAATACATACCATGCAGAGAAAACGTAGGTGCAGATTTTATGAGTCGACATTGGACTAATGAAGAAGAGAATGCAAGTGAAGGTAACCAGCACTCTATAGCTACGGATAATAGTAGCTTTGTTTCCATTAATGAGATATGAATGGGTTTCACATCTTCAAGCCCGGACGTACTGTGATGTGTAATGAAAAAGAGTCTACAGTGATCTAACAGCCTATTGCAACCTAATAGCTGCTCTCTGATTTGCTAGCTATAACATGCATTACACTACCTGTCCTGTCTTCTTACCCTTTTGTCCCCGCCCTCTTTCTTTACACACTCGCAAACGCGGTGTTTACAATCTTCTTAGTCCTGTCAGTCATAGCAGGAAAAATAATCTTGCTATGGTTATACTTCGTTCCACTCAAGCGAGCTCATCTGTCAATCATATAATACTTGACAGCTAGACAGCACGTGAGAAGTAACGGAACAGACCTTTGAAGTTCATTCAGGGAAAATCTAAAAATCCCCCAGTACCCTTTGATCTTGAGCACGGGCATTTTAACGGGAAACCCGCAAGGAGAACAGAAGTCTTTTGATCTCGGTCAAAACTCCAGACGAAAAACTATGAGAGACCGGGACGTAAAACCTTTCATCTTGGGAACTATAGCTTCTGAATTTTTGTCCCACACAGGAGTGCGAAATAACGCCATTAGTGATCAAGAGGAATATATATATATATATATATATATATATATATATATATATATATATATATATATATATATATATATATATATATATATATATATATATATATATATATATATATATATATATATATATATATTGCTGTTTCTAAAACCCGATCATCAGTCGTCAGTCAGAATTCGAAGAGTCTAACTCGCAGTCCTAGAACCATTTTTCTTTTTGGAATATCGTTTACAAGTGATTCGTGGAGATTTCATTCTGGATTTCTGACCTGATCCCCCAAGTGGACGACCAGCGGCTTATTTTCATTTATAATGTGTGTACTAGCCCGACTTTGTGACTGTAAACTATAACCACTGGACTTACCAAATGCGGGATATTATTTTAACAGCCCACAGTGGCGTATACCTGATATCACCATTATTTTCCCCTGACACCTGATAGTTGTAGTGAATTTGAGTACCTAATTATACACTGTGCAGGACCGGCACTCTGGCAAAGAGTCGGCCGTTAAAAAAAATAAATCATCATCATCTTCCTTGAGATTAGGAGCAATAAGATTTATCCAGATACTAGAAGTATCTCCTCTCTGAAATGGTAAACATATCAAGGCTTCTCACACTATTCCCCTGGTTATATTGAAACCAGTACCCAGATAGAAGTTCCAGACCGAGCGAAAAAACTTGGACCATGTTTACAAAAAACTTCAAAATCAAATAGACAAAGTTTCAGAGTGGATGAATAGTTGGGGCTTCCAAATTAATGTAAACAAAACAGTAGGTATGATTTTCAGCAAAGAAAATTTAATTTAAAAAAAATCAATATAACCATTAGAGGACAGAAAATATGTACTTCCTCAACAACAAGATTTCTGGGCATAACTTTAGATAAACAACTAAATTATAATAAACATATAGACAATTTGGTAGAAAGCTGTAGGGGACCCCTAAATATACTAAGGTTTGTAAAAGGTAGTGGATGGGGGGCCAGCAATAAAATAATGCTTATGTTCTACAAGTCTTTCATCAGGGGGAAACTGGATTATGCCAGCATAGTCTATGACTCAGCTGCAGCTTCTAACAAAGCAAAACTGGACAGGATTCAAAATGCAGCCATGAGAACCATTACAGGTGCATTTATATCGACACCAGTAGAAGCGCTAGAAGTAGCTCTTGGCATACCTCCCCTTGATCTAAGACGAAAAGAACTGAGATTAAATTATTGGAGTAAAGTAGCACAAGAAGTGACCCACCCAGCACATAAAGCATTTGTCAAAAACCAACCAAGTGTATGGGACGTCCCCTTAAATAAAGATAGATATCCAACAGGGTGGAGAACTATAGAAGACCTAACGCAGTACAAAGAACTATCAAACACAATTGAAAATAGTAATAAATACAGAAGCAAAATACCACCCTGGGAACTAAAAACACCAATCATAGACTACTCACTGACTAAAAAGATCAAACAAAACATAGAAGATAATGTGACAGGGGCGCTAGGTGGTACCTCACACCCAAGACCCGTGCACCAAGAAAATTTATAAAGGATCGTTTGACAGGGGTTGCAATTATTGGTTGCTTGCAACCCTCTCAGCAGCAGACTTAACAATTCAAGCAACCCAAAGCCTTATGCAGATCAACATTTAATTCTACCGAACAGAACCGAACACCAAACAAACAATCCAACAAACAATCAAACGAACACCCAGTCAGTGTTCATAGACTGTCTGAAAAACAATAAATAAAACAATGTCTAAGTGAACATTAATAGCATGGATAATAACACTTACCATAAAGAAAACATGCGCCCACCTGATATCATCAACTATCTCACACACTCATGCGTGTCGTCCAATGCGACTAGTATGGTGTTGTGCATGAGGCTGGCAATCGCACCGGGTAACATAGGTTGCTACCGAAACCACTACTGCAAGAGCATCTGAATGCTTCATGCTGAGGCAAACCACACCGGTGGCCCCATGCTCCCTCAGGAGCGGAGAAGAGAAATATACATCTCCAAGTACGCCCACGTGCTCTCACAAACCATGTTCACATAACAATAATAATCAACTGGACATAAAATAATATTCTTCAATACATGTACAACAAATAATCTCAATAATGAGAATTAACTACTACCTCTCAACCGACCCACATCAATACTCGTTCCCGCACTCTGAACATGTCGTAAGTGACGACTGGTGCGCCTGGCCACAAACGTGTCATATGTGACCCCTGACGAGATTGGGAACTCATCACATGAAACACATTATTACAGGAACAACCACTGTAACAGCATAAAAATGCTTCTGTTGACTTGTGGTGGACACCAGCCGCATTGGTGTTTCCATGCTCCACCGGGAGCGAACAGAGAAACACCTGTCTCAACTTGCCTTACGCACCAGAAATCTAAATGACTATTCTCCCTTCTAAGTAACCACTAAAGATAAACAGTAGAATAATCAATAATCGTGAAATACACTTAATTACTTTTACATTAAAGGATAAAATAAAATTACTCTTACATTAAAGAATAATATTCTTGGCTTTAACCAAAAACTGGAACTAAATACACCGCGTGTCGCTCGGCATAACATATTATAGGTTTAACACGCGGAGCGTGTTTGCTCAGACTCGCTATCACCGCCTTTTATCACCACGAGGTTGCTATCTTGCGATTGTTAATCTTATCTAAATTTCGCAGTGAAATAGCCTCACACTATGTCTGCCTTTCTGAAGAATGAAATAATCGCTCTTAAACTTTCACATCTATCTATCTATCTATTTATTCCATTAAACATTAAAATAGCCACATCGATATAATTTCAGAATCCTAGAAAACTAATGCTAATTTAAATTAACTCACGTGCTCAAGGCATTTACTGCTTGGCTCTTGTGTGTCTTCTTAGTCTGTTCTCACTGGGCGGCTCTCTCAAACATAGACCGGTTTCGCCGCTTGCTACCCCTTTTTATAAGCCCTGGCCTAACCACTCAATTTACTACGCGCTACACGCATTAATCTGCGCCACACAGATAACACCCGCGATTATTGCTCCAGAATGCATGAAAACATAGATTTACACAACTAGAGCAAAAACACAGCTAATTCGTAGGCTTATAATGTAAAAGTAATTAAGTGTATTTCACGATTATTGATTATTCTACTGTTTATCTTTAGTGGTTACTTAGAAGGGAGAATAGTCATTTAGATTTCTGGTGCGTAAGGCATTTACAGCTTGGCTCTTGTGTGTCTTCTTAGTCTGTTCTCACTGGGCGGCTCTCTCAAACATAGACCGGTTTCGCCGCTTGCTACCCCTTTTTATAAGCCCTGGCCTAACCACTCAATTTACTACGCGCTACGCGCATTAATCTGCGCCACACAGATAACACCCGCGATTATTGCTCCAGAATGCATGAAAACACAGATTTACACAACTAGAGCAAAAACACAGCTAATTCGTAGGCTTATTATGGCCTTGTAATAAATCTGCTTGAAGATAACGTGATCAAAAGGCACTAAACCACAGAGACAATATGACTGACCAGATGGGGCCAGCGCCGAGAACGACAGATCTCACGATGGCGCTGTCACAATAAGGAAGCCAAAATGATAAGTAGAAAGTTCATAGACCAACTAACTAAACAAAGTCTGGCCGTCTACACTGATGGATCCAAGGGTGATAGTGGGCAACTAGGTGCCGGAGTTGTAATACCACAATGGGGAATAAAAACGAGCTACAGTGTAACTGAAGGGGCTTCGATTTTTACCGCAGAGATGGTATCAATTCTTAAAAGTTTAGAAATAATCGAAGATAATCCACCAGAAGCTGTTACGGTATTTACAGACTCACTATCATCACTACAAGCACTAGAACACCCAGGTAAATGTAGCCGGCCAGACATAAAGGAAGAAATTCTAGCAATTAATACATCACTAGGGAACAGAGGATGTAGGGTGAGGGTAGTGTGGGTTCCAGCACACATAAGTATTGCTGGCAACGAGTTGGCAGACCAGAACGCCTAGAATGGAAGAACAAGTAAAAACAATATAAAAGCAGGATTGGGAAGGTCAGAGATCAAGAGCCAAGTGAAGATAACTATAAATGAGGAATGGAAGACAACATGGAAGAAAAGTAGAAAAGGCAGACACGCGTTCAAACTGCTGAAAGAACCAACAAGGACGTGCCAGGTCAGAGAAGAATTAAAAATACCATCGAACAAAAAACTGTGGCGTCTCCGTCTCGGTGCAGCATACTTTATGGTAGAAGAACCACACTGCCAAGAATGTCAGGAAGAGAATGACATAGACCACTACCTGATCCACTGTAAAAAGTATGAACAACAAAGGCTTAAATTAAAAACTTACTATAGAAATCACAATATAGACTTAACAGGTGATAAGGTTTTAAGTATAGATACCCCTAGAGATGCCCAAGCAACACTTAAAAGATATATACATAAAACAAAGGAAAAAATATAAGGTTAGAACTTCCGGAAAAACATCCAACTAAATAGAAATTAAGCAGCAAGAACTAACAAAGCATTAACAAAAACTAACTACTCATAGGACAAGGAAAGACAACAAGGTATTAAAAAAGGGACAACAACTCAAAAAGAACAAATACTAATACAAATTAAAACCAAGTGTAAAGGACAATAGCTAGCTATAAACAATACAAAAGAGAAAATAAAATTGACAAATACTAATACAAATAAAAATCAGCAACTGCAAAAGACAACAGTTATTTATTGAATACAAAATTAGTAAATAAAATGACACTAAATACCCCAATTATAACCAACTCTAAAGTTGAACAGGGTAGACCAAGATGGAACGAGAAGAGGCAGAACGATCAGATGTTGAGTGCCCGATCTCCACCCATCAAATAATCAAAACAACAACAACAACAAACAAGCCTGATTTTCCCCCTCCCGCCCATACACTGCAAGCGTTATCGAATCGGATGTATTCAGTTTTAGTTCCTGTATCAAGACTTATACTCCCCTTGTGCACCCCCATCAGAGGAAGAGTGACAGTTTAGAACACTGACGATAACCTTTAGGATTCAAACTTCTCTCAGGATTAATCGTGGAAAATAGCAGATTCGGCGTTCACTTAATTAGTTTTTTTTTTGGGGGGGGGGGGGGGGGGGGAACTGTGGCCAATTTGTACCCTCGACAGCTGGAGTGGTACATTAATCACAGTGAAACAGGGATTTTTCAAGGAATATTCTATAACCAAGGGATACCACAGACCCACGGGTAAAAGACAATAGGTAAGAGAGTGAGAGGTGGCCACTGAGTGAGAGAGTGTGTGATGATTTTTTTTGTTTTGCTGGAAAAATATCTATAAATTTGGTTGTTTGATTTTCTACTTGGTCTTATATCGCACTGTTACGTGCAGTCTTTGATATCTTACAATATTATACATAGGTAATTTTATAGTGCTTAAGGAAAAGTCATTATTGAGTTACTTCCCTTGAAAGTTGTGTCGGCTCTTTCGATCAAACTCCGCGGATGAATCCATTTTTCTGCGATTTATTCGTTGTTTGGGTAATAATAGATTGTTCTTGCTTCAGAATATCTATGGCCTGAATTTATGTGTATTGTTTGTCTGAGTAGGACGAGTCTGTCTTATATCTGTATATCTTTACATATCTAAGTCGAACTATATGTTCTGTTGTCTCTAGAGAGGTCAAAGGCTATTCGGCGGATGTGTCGCTAGAGTGTGGTGTGATTTGGCTTCGTCCTGATAGGGACTGTGTCTTCTATGTCGGCTTGTAGCCGGGGAAAAAGTGATCTCAGTATTTGTGGGGGAAGTGATAGTCGTCTAGACCTATCGTGTATGCTTTACCCCAGTGTTTATTCGTATTGCCAAGGAATGGCAGAGGCATATTTCTGATGCCAAGGTAATAATAGACACTCTTATGAACTCTCGATCGAAGCCACCATTTTCGATAGTTACGATTTGAATGTCTAAGAGAATATATTTGACTCGATGAAAACGACTTCGATTCCTAGCAGCACTATATCCTGTAGATTGCAGTCAATTGTTCATGATCAAATCTACAGAGCAATGAAATGTTTTATGAATGACTAACTTTAAGTCCGATGATATATATGTATGGGCGATACTGAGTGCTTGGCTACTGACAGTCCATTATACAATTATTCTACATGAGTGCCCATGTAACATTGCAAGACCATTTATCCACTGTACTATGATGTATTATGGCAACCTGTGATTTGTCACTATCTGTGCTGTCGAGTGTGTACGTCCAATTAAACTTTAGAAAAGGTACACAGTCGTTGGTGTCGATGACTTCCAGTCATACATGAGTGTGAGAAAAGTGTCGTGGAATATTCTAATCCACATATATAAATTATTAGTTAAATATTAAGCCTAACAAATAAAATTAATAAAGAAAAGAGCAATGGTAAATAACAGTGCTGTCACAAAGACTGTACTCGAAATCCCCTTGTTTTCTACTGCGTAAGCAAATTGTAACGTTTCACGTTGATATTAAAGGCCTTCTGCAACATACACGCGTTTCCCAAACACACAATAAAATGTGCTGCCTTTCTAAGAAAAACCTTGTTCCCAGAGTTAGGTTTTAAAATCATAAAAAAACGCTTATTAGGAAAGATAACAATAGATGGGCTTACGGTTGAAAACATAACAGTACCCAGACAGCACATCTTCGAAACAGGAGGTAGAAAATACATATTTTGAACGCAGCCACGTAGCTCTTTTAAATTTGGATATTTGGGTTCCTTAGGGTTTGCTGACAAAGAATATGTAAAACGTTACGCAAATAGTCTAGGAATTAACAAGTTATAACCAAAATAAAATATTGGGGATGCCTGACAGCATGAAATCATTTCTGCTCATAAAATTTTTTTATAACATGTTTGAAAAAACCTTGCGTTACAGAAATAGCCTACCATGTAAACTCCAAATTGATTGGAGCGCAACAAATGAAAGACGAACCACGATTGGTCGGACTATAAATACTATCTTGGTTGTTAGGGAGACGTAGAAAGGTAACATTTTTTCAAACACTTGTCGAAACGTGGCCTCATTGGCTAGACTCGCTGATATACTCACTTAGGAGCGTTAGTTCGAGACCACTAGTGCAAATAATCTTGATAAAGCAACAGTGCGTTGAAGCCAGCTCATGGTTGTGTTAAATAAAAGCCTGGAACATAAGCAGATGGGAATTTGTGCCAGTAATTGTGCCAGAATTCATTGCTAATCAACGTATCTGTGTTTATTTCCATGAAATTGTGGTAAGCTTGAACCATTCAGTATCTTTTAATGAAAATTGAATGTAAATTGTTAATTTATGCCTGTATATATATGTGTAGTTCAGTGGCAAACAGGAGATAAAGCCTATAATGCTCCAGCCTGAACAGAAGGTGTCGGAGGGAAGTAAAACGGCATGGAATGGCCAAATAGTACACTGACACCTGGATGATTGATTAGACAGAAATAATGCTGGAAGTGCAGAGGCGTAGTGACCATTAAGGAGGGTAATGCTGGTATAAAGTATTTCAGATGAAGCTGACAGTTGGCCTAACGCTCTGAACTCAATGTTTGTGTTGTATTGTGTTCAGTGTAGAACTAGAGTATCAATTAGTTATGAAGTAGAAGGTATATCCTTCTTGTTTTCAGGGACCGTGGTCTTGATGGTACTGAGCAGCACCTGGTCAGAGCTTTGCTGAATCCAGAGTCGGACAGCATACTCCTTGGTCCATTTAGCTATCAGTGAGGTGTCTCCATAGCCCAGAGGAGAATTCGAGCAGAGGAGTCCTTTCCTGCCGCCATCACTCAAGATAAGCTGACTTGGCCAGCTGAGCTCAACATTATGTCCCCACATCTTGAAATGACTTTGTAAAAATCACCTTAAGAGGGGAATTTAATTGTCTTAATATCAGGAACTGAGAACATCTCCAATACTAGTCCCTAAAGACAAACTATTGAAGTCATGATGACAAATACCAACAGAGCTTGAACAAAACAAAACCAGTATTACCTCATTTTACCACTACACAACTGACACACATAGGATATTTTTAATAATATATGTCACTACAATATTCATATTAATCCATTCTGTACATAACTTGTAATGAAAATTGATTGTGATTCCTGGTTCCTTTGTAATTGAATCAGGACACATATTCATTCATATCAGCAATGAATACATATTGTTATTTGAAAAGCTATCAGTGACTCCTTAAGATATCCTTTAGAGTGTTATATGTATGTGAGTGTCCCAGTGTTGTCAAGTATAGTGGAATAAATTAAATTGTTTATCTGTCTGTTGTTGTTTTGACTTACACTTCATCCTACACATACCCTAGACACATAACGTAGTCATCACACTATTGCAGAATAATTCTGACTGAGATATATAGATATGTGGTAGCAAGTAAGGTTATCTATAATACACTACTCTTAATAGATATAGATACCTTCACAGCTGATCTCAGTCAGTACACTAAGTCCCCTATAAATATTTATAACATCCCATTTCACCACAAAAAGAACATTTGTCAACAACACGAACCCTTATTATCATTCGCACATTGTACACTCAATCCATGTCTACACACCACTGCATAGGTCAAGTTGACATTTCATACACTACAGTGGAGCAAACAACACCATAGAGATCTTATCAACTGATGATGATGATGATGTCTGCTTCCATCCACTTATATCTATCTTTTGGTGGATATCATTAACGGGAATAAAATATCCAACTTTATCAACATTATCAACTGGTGGACCAGCTTTTTGGGTTTGACCTCGCAGAAGTTCAGAAGTCAACAGAGTACCGATACCAGACCGTTTCCTGTGGCTGATACGACACACTTGCAGTATTGGTTTGCTGTTTGTCAACACCTTGTCACGTGACCTGTCAAGTGAATGCAGTATGTAGGTCAGCGTTGTTGACATTTTTACATTAGACATTACAGAGTTTCACAGAACAGTTGGATCAATTCTTGTCAATATCAACAGGAAGACAGTATTAGTGAACTAAGAAGTCCTATTTTCATCGATGGATCTTCTTGTTTTCTGTATATGAACTTTAATATCTAAGGCCAGAATGTTTAATTGAATAAAGTGGCAGTTTGTTTATTTTCATAAAAATAACTTTGCCATTACTGTAAAACTGAGCCTATTTTGCAACACATACTATCATACACATAATTTATATATATTTATGTTTACATGTTATTTGTTTGTATAGTATGTTAGTTTCTATGTCAGCGGGTTGTGTTTAAGGTTGGGCGGCGTCCTCACAACAGAATATCCCACGTCATAGAGGGTCCGTTGTGGGCGTTTTCTATAGGTGCAATTTTCTTGATTGAAAATTTGCTGCGACAACTGTTGCTTTTGTGTTAGCTGTGGAGACTGTAATTATTGTTATTTTTGTAATATTTCTTTGTTCTTTAGTTTTGTTTTGATTTGTTTGTAATTTGTTGGTCTAACCTTTTCTATCTTTCAGTTCTATTCACAATTTATATTCATATATTGTGACGTCATTTGTGTTGTTATTCTTTGCAGATTCAGTGATTATTTTCATTGATTTCCCTATTTGATTTATTTTGATTTCTGCAAACGTTCTTGTATTGTCAGTCCTATTTGTACTTTATGTATTCTGTTGGTTGTCATATGTTTTATATAGGTATATTTCATAAGACACAATTGCCTGTGCACTGCACTTGGATTATGGTATAAACCAGTACCTGATTATTATTACTATTATACAAGACCTTATTAAAGGCTTGTGACCCACAGATATTGAGATAGTATACTGGTTAATCAAGTCATTAAGAACTTGTGGTATTATTATTATTTCAGGTGATTAGTATTATTGTTAGACATCATGTCTACTTTAGAATACTTCATTACACAAGGGAAAGCCCTTGATAAGACTGGTCAACAATTAGAACAATGGACTGTTGCTCAATATGACAAAGCATTAGCTGCAGAAGAAAGAAAAGCTATGGCGGAAGAGAAAAGATTAGAAAGAGAAGCTGAGGCTGCGGCTGAACAAAAGAAATTGCAGATGCAGGTGGAGGAAAGGAGATTTGAAGCTGAACAAAAAAGATTGGAAAGAGAAGCTGCGGCTGAACAAAAAAGATTAGACAGGGAAGCTGAACAAAAAAGATTAGACAGGGAGGCTGAACAAAAAAGATTAGATGCTGAAGAGAGAAAAGCAATAAGAGAACATGAATTTGAGTTGGAGAAATTGAGATTGACAAGTATGAGTAATGTTAATCAGGCATCTAGTGGTAATGGTAAACCTTCTACTTACAAGGTTAAGGTTCCACCGTTCAATCAGTCCAGTGACGATATTACATTCTGGCTGGATAGATTTGAACGTTCTTGTCGTACACATAATGTGGATAAATCACAATACGCTAATCAATTATCAGAAAACTTGAAAGGTGAATCTTTGACTAGATTATGCCTTGTAGGAGAAGCAGATAAGGATAATTATGATGTCATTAGGGCGGCTTTGATAAAAAAATATCAGCTAAGTGAGGAAGGCTATCGCCTTTTATTTAAAACGATGGTACCTGAGACGGGTGTAGAATTCTCAGAATTCACTGCAAAGGCACGTCTCACAGTTGATCGTTGGATTGAGCTTTCCAAAACAGAAAAAACGTATGAAGGACTTATGGATTTGTTGCTCAGAGATAAGATTATGTCATGTGTGAACAAACCTTTCCTTGAATTTATACATGAGCGTAAACCCAAATCTCTAAAAGAAATGGAAGAATATTGTTCCCAATATGTCACTGCACACCCCGACGTGACTTTTGGCAACACTAAGATTAAGGAGAGTATGCCAGTTGCTTCAGCAACACCATACAATCCCAATTATTCACACAGATTTCAGGGACCTCAAAACAGATTTGATAAAAAAAGGTAACCATAATAGTTATCAAAACCAAGGTAACCAATCATTTCAGGGTTCTTCTTCAAAGAACTGGAGACGACCTGATAGCTCTCGACACAGGGGTGGTCATAATTATAGGAATTTCCGTAGAGGAAGTAATTATAGAAACTATCAGGGTTATCCGTCTTGGAGTCAACAAGATCATAATTACAGAGATACTCATTATAATGAATATGATAATGGTAACCAAGGGAACTATGACTCAAACCCAAATAGGGGTTACAATAGAGGTAACAGTAACTACAGAGGTGATAATAACCGAGGTAGATCTCAAAACAAAAGACATAAACCACATTTTCAGGCAAACTCTGCACAACAAGAGTCCCATGAAGCCTATAAACAGAGTAAAGATAATAATGATGCTAGTAATATGGCATGTGCCGCTTTTGATTTTGGGAGAGCATCTCAGTGCCCCCAATGCAAAACGTTATTTGAGCCAACCACAGTGTCTACTTTAAGCTGTGGCCATCCTCTTCCTGCTCTTCCGGCATCAGTCGCGCATGATGGAAGAGGTTCTCTTGTCTTACATAAGGGTTTAGTGAATAACAATCCAGTCTCTGTGCTATTTGATTCTGGATGCACCACAATTGGTGTTAGGCAGTCACTCGTAGATCCTTCCCGCGCCACTGGACAAGTAGTCAAATGTGTAACATTTGGCGGCACATTAGAGAAATACTCTACTGCTATCATTAGGATTGCTACTCCTTTCTTTACGGGAGATGTACACGCATGTCTTCTTCCGAATCCGATCGCTGACCTCATCATCGGTCGCATTCATGGAGTCAAGGAATGCACTCCGCAACAAATTTCCACGTGGGAAAGGCAAAACATGCAGATTGCTAACGCTGTAGTCACTAGAGCTCAGGCTCTTAATATGCCTCAAACTTCATCTACTGAAGATAATGAAGTGCATAACCAAGATAATCCCTTGGTAATTTCTCGTGACTCGTTTATAAAACAGCAAGAAGATGATCCCACTCTGAAGAAATTCTTCATTCTTGCAACTAAAGGTGATCCGAATAAAGACACAAGTCGTAAATCGTGGATTACAAAGAAGAATGGCGTACTTGTACGTATGGTTCAAGACTCCATTACGTCAAGTCATTCTCAAATCCTGGTTCCCAAGAATTTGAGAGTTAAAATTTTGCAGCACGCTCACGACTCTCAGTGTGCTGGACACATGGGTTTTTCCCGTACTAAGTCAAGAGTCCTTGCGGCTTTCTTTTGGCCATTGGTAAACAAGGACATACGGATTTATTGTCGATCTTGTAAAGTATGTCAGGAAGTTAAATCCAAAGGTCCACGGCATGCTGCACCCATTCAGGCGGCGGACATTCCTATTCGGCCGTTCCAAAAAATGGCCATAGACATTATTGGTCCATTTAAGATCAAGTCTGCCAGAGGACATCAGTTTATCTTGACGTGTGTTGATATGTGCACACGTTGGCCAGAGGCTATTCCTCTGAAGAGCATTACTACTGCTGATATTGCAGATGCTCTTTGGCTTATATTTTCTCGTCTGGGGTTCCCCGGAGAGATATTGTCAGATCATGGCACCCAACTAATATCAGATACCATGTCTTAAGTAATGTCTACTCTGCAGATAGATAGATCTTTAAGTAGTATCTACCATCCAATGTCTAATGGTATGGTCGAACGCCATAATAGAACACTTAAAAACTTACTGGGGAAGATAACTGAGGATCATCCTCAAGACTGGGACAGAGTTTTACCTGCGGCCCTCTTCGCTTACAGAGAGGTACCCAATGAACATACAGGATTTTCTCCCTTTGAACTCGTCTTTGGCGCGCGTCCGCGTGGCCCTATGTCGTTGCTTCACGATCTCATTACATCTGACAATATTGACGATGACACAAAGTCATCCTACGAATATGTCATCGCGTTGAGACAAAAAATTATCGAAGCATGCAAATTAGCAACTTCTTCTTCTGAATTTGCGAAACAGAAGGCAAGGCAATTTGCCAATAAGAAGAGATGCTTACGACAACTTTGTCCTGGTGACAAAGCATTTGTATTACTACCTTGTAGGGAAAACAGATTACTTATTTCTTGAAAAGGTCCGTACGATATAATATCGAAAATTTCCGATGTCGACTATATTGTCGATATTGATGGGAAGCATAAAACCTTCCACATCAATATGCTTACTGAATTCCATGAACGTCCGGATTATTTGCAACCCATTTTCCAAGCAACGGACAATTCTCCAGTACAACATGGTCATTACTCATCACTGTCCGTGATACAGGATGAGGAAACAAGTTTTTCAGATGTAAATCTTCCTCTTCCAATGATCCCACTTCATTCCAGTGAATCATGGAAGAACGTTACTGTCTCTCCTGATTTGTCTCTAGGAGAACAGCGACAAGTTTCAACTATGTTGCAAACATTTCAGGATGTACTCACTGACATCCCTGGACAAACGCATGTCATTGAACATGACATTGTTCTTACTGACCATACTCCTATTAGGGTTAGACCTTATCCTATACCTATACATTTCAAGCACAGGTCGAGAAAGAGTTGGATGAGATGATAGATTTGAAAATAATCGATCCATCCACCTCTGCATATTCTTCGCCGATGGTTATTGTGCGTAAAAAAGACAATAACATACGTCTTTGCGTTGACTATCGAAAATTGAATCAAGTAACGAAGTTCGATGCCGAACCTATGCCTTTACTGGAAGAGCTACTTACTCGACTCTCCAAATCTCATTTTTTCACTAAACTTGATTTGTCTAAAGGATATTGGCAAGTTCCTTTATCTGAACGCGCCAAACCTCTCACGGCTTTTTCAACACCTAGAGGTTTGTTCCAATGGAATTTTATGCCTTTCGGTCTTATGAACGCACCAGCTACATTCGTACGCATGATGCGCCGAATCCTATCTTATCGGTCAGATGTCATTGCATATCTAGACGACATCTGTCTTTTCAGCGATACTTGGGAAGATCACTATTCAGGGTTAGATGAATTGCTGTCTACTTTGCGTGAGCACAACCTGACAGCGAAACCCTCTAAAGCCTATATTGGTTTTAGCGAAATTTCTTTCCTAGGCCACCGAGTTGGTCATGGTTTCCTAAAGACAGAGGACCATAATACTAGTAAGATACTTAACATCTCAATCCCTAAGACTAAAAAACAGGTGAGAAGTCTGTTAGGTCTTATTCAATTTTATGGCAGATTCATTCAGAATCTATCCTCTATCATGGCACCTCTCTCAACACTTCTAAAGAAAGGTTCGCCTAATGTGGTCCACTGGTCTCAGGAATGCCAATGCTCTCTGGATAAGATTAAAACACTGTTTTCAACACCACCTATTTTAGTGCTACCCACTAAAGATAAGACATTCGTTCTTCGTAGTGACGCTTCATCCACTGGGATTGGAGCGGCACTAATGCAAGAGTACTCTGGAACTCTGCATCCTGTAATGTATATTTCCAGAAAACTTAATGCGGCAGAAAGGAATTATTCGGTTTTAGACCGTGAGCTATTAGCTATGGTTTGGTCGATCCTCAAACTACAGAGATTCCTTCTAGGCGCACATTTCATAGTAGAAACCGACCAAAAAGCTCTTACTGCTATACAGAGTAAGAATTTGAAGAGCTCGAGGTCTACTCGATATGCAATTGCTCTTCAACCTTTTCATTTCTCTGTGCGAGCTATTCGTGGATCAGATAATGTGATGGCAGACATTCTGTCAAGATGCCCACATGATTCCACATAACTATTAGGGCTTAGACTTCTTGATATGTCTAGTTCTATAGTAGTTCCTTTTCTATATCATGATAGATACACATTTGTAATTTAATAATATAATGATTGTATCACTACATAGCGGTTCATTGATGTTTATTCACCGCTGTGCTTTGATGATTTTTTCTTCATAAATCATAAATTTAAGATATCTAATACGAAATGATGATATGAATTTTTTAGGCATTGTGTAATTGCCAGAATTGTATTATACTTTGATGACACCTTCCTGGAAAAATATACTTGTAGAGAAATAATTTCTCTCAGTTTATGAGACACATTCTCACCAGTCGCTCCATAAGTCGACTTAGCCTCATATTAGGCGTTATAGGTATTCCTGATATTTTCATCTGCGCATTATTCATGCGTTGTGAGCCTATTGTACGTTGCTCCTAGATGTATTTCAAAAAAAAAATGTTCCATTTTTTTTTTTCCCGGGAGGTGTGGTAAGACTGTTACGTGCAGTCTTTGATATCTTACAATATTATACATAGGTAATTTTATAGTGCTTAAGGAAAAGTCATTATTGAGTTACTTCCCTTGAAAGTTGTGTCGGCTCTTTCGATCAAACTCCGCGGATGAATCCATTTTTCTGCGATTTATTCGTTGTTTGGGTAATAATAGATTGTTCTTGCTTCAGAATATCTATGGCCTGAATTTATGTGTATTGTTTGTCTGAGTAGGACGAGTCTGTCTTATATCTGTATATCTTTACATATCTAAGTCGAACTATATGTTCTGTTGTCTCTAGAGAGGTCAAAGGCTATTCGGCGGATGTGTCGCTAGAGTGTGGTGTGATTTGGCTTCGTCCTGATAGGGACTGTGTCTTCTATGTCGGCTTGTAGCC
This sequence comes from Oreohelix idahoensis, assembly GCA_024509875.1. Lineage (NCBI taxonomy): Eukaryota > Metazoa > Mollusca > Gastropoda > Stylommatophora > Oreohelicidae > Oreohelix > Oreohelix idahoensis. The sequence goes on along the minus strand of JAMPIV010021276.1, from coordinate 134,023 downwards.
GGGGAAAAAGTGATCTCAGTATTTGTGGGGGAAGTGATAGTCGTCTAGACCTATCGTGTATGCTTTACCCCAGTGTTTATTCGTATTGCCAAGGAATGGCAGAGGCATATTTCTGATGCCAAGGTAATAATAGACACTCTTATGAACTCTCGATCGAAGCCACCATTTTCGATAGTTACGATTTGAATGTCTAAGAGAATATATTTGACTCGATGAAAACGACTTCGATTCCTAGCAGCACTATATCCTGTAGATTGCAGTCAATTGTTCATGATCAAATCTACAGAGCAATGAAATGTTTTATGAATGACTAACTTTAGGACAGATTCATTATCTGTATCCAAACGTGAGTGACAGCTCACGAGTGAAGCCATCTTGGAACCAAAACATGTAGTGACTTTCAAGAAGAGAAAAGGGATGCCCGTATTATCGCTTGATTAGTCCAGAGATCATTGCTACACATGAGAACCCATTGCTAGCGGTTCAATATTATTATATGGAAAAATATGTGCTGAACATTATGTTGAAGAATCGTCGCTAGACGAGATTAGGTTTAGAAGCCATCTGAAATATTGTTTATAAGCTGACGTGCTCAGTCAGTGAAGTCAGATGATATATATGTATGGGCGATACTGAGTGCTTGGCTACTGACAGTCCATTATACAATTATTCTACATGAGTGCCCATGTAACATTGCAAGACCATTTATCCACTGTACTATGATGTATTATGGCAACCTGTGATTTGTCACTATCTGTGCTGTCGAGTGTGTACGTCCAATTAAACTTTAGAAAAGGTACACAGTCGTTGGTGTCGATGACTTCCAGTCATACATGAGTGTGAGAAAAGAACATTTGTCAACAACACGAACCCTTATTATCATTCGCACATTGTACACTCAATCCATGTCTACACACCACTGCGTAGGTCAAGTTGACATTTCATACACTACAGTGGAGCAAACAACACCATAGAGATCTTATCAACTGATGATGATGATGATGTCTGCTTCCATCCACTTATATCTATCTTTTGGTGGATATCATTAACGGGAATAAAATATCCAACTTTATCAACTTTATCACGCACCAAGATTGTTTATTTCTGTAACCTAGAACTAACCTTCAACCTTTGGGTAAATAATATGTTTTATTGGGTTTTCTCCATACGGTGAAGGCGCACCGTTCTTCTTCTTTTTTTTTTGCATCTATATGTATGATTCTTGCTATCTTTGGTTATTGGATGTTGTAACAAGTTTCGTGATAATAAACAACAAAGAATTTAACTTTGTGTTGGTCAGACCCATACTCATTTATCCTTAGTTTTTTTATGTGTCTTGTTGTCATATAGTGTTGTGTGTGTAGTCTAACTTGTCTTATTTTAGATAGGGAGGCAAAGACTGTCTTGTAAACAAAGCACAGTTGTACGGATAGGCTGGAAGAGAGACAATCTACTCACTCCAGAGACATATCTTTCCCTAAACCTACCACCAGTGAAATCTATTTCTATACATTCTCGTGTATCTGTCAACATTCACTCTTTACTTAGACGGGCCAAATAAACCAATTTACGACAGTAGCATCTATCAAAACTTGTTGAACACCCTCATCACACCTGCAGCCCACAAGGTAATTTTGGTCACTTGCAATAGGTTTGTAGTTGAATTTAAATCAGCTTCCTTATTTTGAAGTAGCTTGCTTGAAAGATTTACTTAAGTGTCACGGATTGCCTCCCCTTAGCTCTGCAGCTGTGGTCCACCAGTGGCCAAAACTCAAGAGTATCTAAAATGGGTCGTCAAAGGTGTCTACCTTCGCACAAGATTACTCTTGACAGAGTTGTTGATAGAAGGGTAATGCAGCTTCTGTCTCAAGGGACTAATCATAAGATATTTCCGAAGTCAACAACAATGCTGCTTTGGCAGGGCAATTGTTAACATATATCGGTCCGCCGCCTTTTATGAAGAATTAAGCATTGGTTTTAATCCGTTCAAGCCCCCGTCTGGTGTAATTCCAGCGAAATTCATTGTTTATAAGTAATTGCTATGTAGATGTAAATATATGTCTAGATGTATATATTTATTAAAGAGTCTTGTTCATACGTTTGCTTTCACACTTATAATAACTGAATCAACTATGATTGTTATGTTTTAAATAACATGTAACAACTTTAATAATCAATTAGTTTTAACAGGTTAAAACAGATGAAATGATGTTGAATTTTAGATGACAGTTTTATCTTCATAGAGACTGGATAGAGGAATGTTAGTGTTCTTTGCTGTTGCATTTTAGTAAGCACTTAACTTAGAATCGATGACTCCTGCAGCCGTGATTTGGTCAATTCTTCTGTGATGATGGCCCTTCTCCAAACAACTCGTCCAATGTAGGCGGTCAGTGTTGATTCCCTGCTTCTAACTCACAACGAGTGGCATAGAACTTTTGTCTTGAAGCTTCGTACCACAAACTTTAGACAAAATAAAAAGAATAAATGCCCCTGCTAAGTACATTTGTGGGCTGCCAATTAACAGGTGCATTGTCTCGCTGTCCACCCACCAATGTTCGCCTCTCTGAATAATTAAATTCTTGAGTATACACGGCGTAACTCAGCTAAGATGATTATAAATCACCAATATTCTTCTGGGTATTAAACTTGGAAAATATGGGCTTGGACAGCGCGAAAAGCAATGATTAGCTTGAATTACAATTAACAAGGTACATATATCTCACAAAATGATATGATACACTGGAGGCACATGTGATGTAATCATCACTCATCACTGCCACAGTCGGAGTCTGGGGTCACCTCTGCTGTCGGTTCTCTGTACGACTAGCAAGAAACAATCACCAGCGCTTGCTGTAGTGGTTTATGAATATACTATCTTCATATGTTGAGGTTGCCAGCCTCATATATAACTACTTAGCAAGGACACATGTCAGATTCAGATTGGTAGAATAAATGTTTACACTTACCCCAAAGTAACTTTTGGGAACCCAATCTCCGGGCACAGTTTAGATTGGACACAGCACTTTGATGCTTTCAAATCACTTGATCTAGGAAATTTTTTTGTATTCCTCTTATGATGGGCGATCTAATTCCTTAGGTCTCCAGTCTTTCTATTTTTAAGTGCTGGTTTACTTTTAAGTTTAAAAGTTGCCCAAATACTTCGATCCTGGTCCTTTATAATTTTGGCATCCTTTGTCCTTTTATTCTTTCTGGCTCTGGTGAATAGCTAGCTTGACGTGACGATGCAGTCTAATCTGTGACTCCAACTTCGCTAGATTATATTTCCAATTCTCAGTTCAAAATCCCAGATTGTACTTTAGACGAATTTGCCAATGAGAACCATTGTGTATTCCGGCTCTCACTTTACACCAATCCAATCTCTTTTGCACTATATGGGTAGGGGTATTTAATCGTAATCTCCCCCGCGTATTTTAAAATATTACATTTTAAAATTTTATCGCGTGACCTCTTTCTAATATGTGCGGTAATACTTCCGCTTGTATCTTTATGCTAACTCACAAACAAATATGTGAACTCATTTCCTGACTAATCCTTTACGCCCAGATTGTCTCCTTCTCCAGGTTATCTGTAATAATTACACAGGGATTGGCCGGCGGAAGCTATTATCTCATTATCACCTGTGTCTTCGCCCATCCCTCAGACTGCTTTCTCAAGTAGCCAGTCTGGCTTTCTTTTCAGCGATCGTTGCGCAACCAAAGATCGCCTCTATCAAAGATCGCTACACGGCTTAGGCTATAAACGTATTACACGCTGACTGGTGTAATTAACCTGGTATTATTACGATTCACCTGGCGGAACGTAAACAAGTCTGGGAGTGGTCAAAGCAAAATGATGAAAGTGCATGAAATATACCAAATAAAAAGTGGATGAAAGAGAGAAAGAGGGGCCCAAAAGTGCATGTACAAACATTTTGTCCCATTAAGAACGAACGTTGTTCCACGTAACAAGAGATACTACAATCTTGAACTTACAAATTGCATCAGACAGAGCCTTAGCTTCAATTTGGGAAGTATTTTCAGATGAACCTTTTAGGCTTGTGTCATCAGAGATCTCTATTAAAGCATCATATATATTACCTTGACGATTTCTCAGTGGTTTCAAAGCATCGATCCGACTCTCCCCTCTTGTTTTACTCAATGGCTGAACAGTTATGCCTAAGGCTGACACGTGGCTTGATAGAAATTGCCAGCGCTGAGTCGATGCAAAGAAATATTTATAGATCAATTGAACCAAAATGACGACACTATTTTCTTCCAGACAATTTTTTCAGCATCATATATATATATATATATATATATATATATATATATATATATATATATATATATATATATATATATATATATATATATATATATATATATATATATATATATATATATATATATATATATATATATATATATATATATATATATATATATATATATATATATATACTGAAGCACATTAAAAACGCACCACTATTATATATACTGATGCCGAGAAGCTGGCAAAAAAAAGTGTGGGAATGGATTTTCCCCGTGTTTGCCATGAGGCAGAGAGCGAATGGCTGCTGGAATGGAAAGTGCAAGATTTAACCCATGGGTGTGTGTACAGACTACATGAAAACGATGAAAGTTACACGTGCAACACGATTCTCAACAGCTATGACCCTGAAAATGTGTACGCGTTGTGGCAGTATACTCGGTATAAAAAGGCCGTTGAGACAAAACACCCAGTACATGTGCTTGAAATGCCACGACTATCTGAAAACGACCGCCAACGAGCCATTGGTATGTTGGAGACCAGAATGAGCTCGCGGGCCATTGCCAGAAGGATGAATTGCCACCACAGCACTATTGTACGTCTCAATGAACGTTACGGAACCACTGGCAGTGCCCGGGATAGACTTCGGAGTGGCCAACCATGAGTTACTACCCCTGCGCAAGATCGTCATATTGTGCTGAGTCACCTAAGGAATTGACTCTCCCGGCAAGTCAAACAGCAAGAGCAATAGTGGGTAGACATGGGCAAGTCTCTCGAATGACAGTCATACGACGACTCAGAGATACAGGCCTTACTGCAAGACGACCTTATGTTGGGCCAAATTTGACTCACAGACATCGTTAGCAGCGCCTGCAATGGGCAGAGCAACATATCAGATGGACTAGACTGCAGTGGAATGCTGTCCTATTCACAGAAGAGAACAGATTCAACATATCCTTTGTAGATGGACGTATGCGGATTTAGCGACGGTGTGAACAGCGCTTTGCAGATTGCTGTGTCAACCGATTTCGAGGTGGCAGTATTCACATTTGGGGAGGATTCAGTTTTCACCATCGCTTGCCTCTTCACGTCTTCCGTGGAAATGTTAATGCTGTGACATATCGAGATGAGGTTCTGGATGCACTGGTTGCTCCTGCGTTCACAATTTATCCAGACTTGCAGCTTCTCCAGCAGGATAACGCACGTCCATTTTTTTGTATTTTTGGTTTTCTCCCTTGCCTGCACAGAATGCAATGAATTTCATAACAATCAAATGTACAAATTAATGACCAGCATGGATTCATAGGAAAATGAATAAAGATTCCAAATATGTAAACTTGTACACACTTATATTTACATTTCACACTCTGTTCTTGGATTATACAGGTGGTGCGTTTTTAATGTGCTTCAGTATATATATATATATATATATATATATATATATATATATATATATATATATATATATATATATATATATATATATATATATATATATATATATATATATATATATATATATATATATATATATATATATATATATATATATATATATATATATATATATATACTGTGTATGATGCCAAGCATCAGTGTAGTTCCGAAAAAGTTCCATCACAAGTTGCTACTGAAGGGAAAGTGTGTTGAAAATCTTCATAGCTAACGTAATCAGGAAAAGTTTAGGACAGCAGACCTTTCACCAAATCAACAACAATACCCTTCTACTCCCCAAGGAGCATGTGCCTAATAAAAAAACACATGCTCCTGTCACGCGCGATGCGCTAGTTCTTTCCATGTTTTCCTCATCATTTTCACCTCTGTATCTAGTTCTCTTCTCCATGTGTTTTTGGTCTACCGCTGAATCTCTTTCCCTGGGGATTCTAGAACAAGGACTGCCTTGTAATGCTATCAACAGGTTTCCTCAATGTGTGTCCTGTCCATCGCCAGCGTTTTCTTCTCATCTCTTGTTCCACTGGCACTTGTCTGGTTCTTGTCATCAGTTCCACATTTGTGACTTTGTCATGCCATTTCAATCCTTCTATTCTACGCAAGCATCAAATCGGTTACACATAAAGAACTGTAATGATAATGTTTGTAGTAATTTTTTTTTTAAACCTGAGTCTGTCCCACTGCTAGCAGTGACGGGGTGTGAAGGAGAGGCGTTGTAACTACTGCCATATCAATTTCTACTCATTTCTACATCACGCTCCTCAAATACCCTCTCACAACCAAGACCAGGTCTTTGTCTTCACGTGTGGCTCAATGTAAGCACGGCAGAACTGTTTCCACTGACAGGAGAAGGTTTGAATGCGAGTTACTTACGTCTTAAAACCAACAAATTCCGGTAGATAGAGCTCGTCGTGATCCTTGGCAGGTAGCATATCTAAGATTTCAAACTTTGATTTCAAACCTCCGCTACCTTGCGGAAATATCCATTTATCTGGAATTTCTGGGGAGTAAACCTGGATGATAAATCCAGAGTCGTAGTCCCTAAGGCAGTCTAATGTTGATTCAACCAAATAGTATCGGATGCTGCCGTTACTTTGGACCTACCGGCTACGTGGAGACGGGGAACATGCAGCATGTGCAACAGCTTGATCTCCATTTAACTGTGTCCAAGATTGCGCCCTGGAGAGGATACTGCAGCTTCACCCTATGGTGTCGGCACAACACGGGAAGTACCAGTTACCGGTTATTAGCATCTTGCCCAATTGGGCAGCACTGGACACACATCCAGCAACCTGGGAGGATGAAGCTGCCAATAGCACCAAGTGGCGATGCTCCCTACTGCGCCACCTCAGATTGGGCGAAAAGAAGCTCTCACATCAAAGTAGAAGAGAAAAGAACACACCAAAAGGAACACCAGTGAAAAAAGCAGCTGAGTGCTGTCACCTCAGGGGCGTATTCTCATAGTTGGTTATGACTGGAGAAGCCAATACTACTATAATCTTGATTTCTTCTCTTTAAACAGTTTTGGCGGGTAGTAACAGTATTCTTATAACTTATCTTAGAAACGGGGGGCGGGGTCGGAGTGGCTAAGAGGTATGGCATCCGCCTTTAATTCTAAAGATACCGGGCTCGATCCCAGCACAGGGAAAATAATTGATAAAAATTTTGTTCAGAACCTGTGGTTCTTAAAGATGTCATACTCTCCCCTGATCTTTTCGCATTACGGTGAAAAAAATAGGTCTCATGTGCAGTTTGCGCACATTTAAAATCGCTCGGCAGTTGGAAATCGTAAAGAGTAGGCCATACGGCTGCTGCCCTGGCAAAATGAAGAAAAAGATTAGGAAACGTACCCACCACAATAATATTTATTGAATGCGGGATTTCTGTATACACATTAGGATTCTTGCCGGTGCTACGGAGTTCGTGCACTGTGCTGAGATCCTCCTTGTGTAATCTAAGGAAGGAGATCGGAGCACATATGGAGTTGTCCGTGTGCAATGAAGCTGGTCCATAAAACCGAACCAAACCAATCTTGGAAACGTTTGTCGAAGTGAGCAGTATGTGTATATATCTCATTACGCACAATATATTCATATATATATATATATATATATATATATATATATATATATATATATATATATATATATATATATATATATATATATATATATATATATATATATATATATATATATATATATCTTCTTCTTCCTCGTTCGTCCTGAAAAGGACGGTGGTTGCGTTGTGTCTGTTTACGCCTAAGCTGTGATTTCTGCACCTTTCGGTCCACACATCCGACTTCTGCACGGCATTTTTTGGGACCGGGTTTGCCTTCCCTCTTCGATCCGTGCTCGCTCAGCCAGATTGCACTGCTGCAGACTGTTTCCAGGACCACCACGTGGAGGTGGAGCACGGTCTTGACCAGCTCTGGTTCGCTGATCCTGATGCAAGCGTCAAGCTATGAGTCGCTGACTGCTTTCACTATTGCTGCATCTTCCATATATTGTTTATTAATGCGTAGAAATTCATCAAGGGAGATAATTGCAAAAAAGTTGTGCTTTTAACTTATCTTTTTAATGTTGTCTCCCTTCTCTTCTAATTCACTTATATAATATTTAGGAATATACACAGTTTTACGTGAAGCATAATTTAAAATGCATTACAATAATATAAGGTGTTAAAGAGTACTATTTAAGAAAATGATTTAGTTAGGTACACAGGAGAAATTGTATATTATAAACTAAAAAAAAAAAAGTTAGTTGCTTATCCTTTACAGGACGTGGCAATCAACCCCAGCTTGTATTGGCTGTTTTGTGATTTTTCTAGGCAATTTTTTTCATTCAGTAGTTTGCCATTGCTTTCTGAACGGTACGACGCTTATACCATTGTTAAAAATCCACACAAAGCGATCTGCTACCAAACCGCCTGCAGCAGGTTTCGAACCTGGTATATCTGGATTATGAAACTGCGTTCATATCCATTAGGCCACAGACGCCGACATAAACTAAAACAAACATTAAATGAAACCTTAACTTAGTAACTTTGCTTGTTGATATAAGTAACATTAAATCTTCTTAAACCATACTTTTTTGTTTCGGTGTAAATTTTTGCTTGGATTTTGGAAAACCTACAGTGTATTTTACACTGTACAACCCAATGCCTAGAATCCGGCTTTTGGCTGGGATCATGTGTCTAGACACAGGGACCAGTGCAGTGACATTCATGTGTCATTAGGTCCCTTGTGTGAGAACACAGAGGATCACTACGGTGACACATTTTGTCATTGGGTCTTCTTGTGTTGGGACATGTGGTCTTGACCAGAGCCGGGTTTGGGGCGGGGACAATGCGACCTCATGCGAGGAAAAAATATGCGACCTCAAGCGAGGGAAAAAAAAAAAAAAAAAAGATCCGGTGTGTTTGAATAACGCTGTGAAACCCCACGGCCAATATCTGGCCTTTGGCTAGGATCATGTGTCTAGACGCAGGGACCGGTACAGTGACATTCATGTGTCATTAGGTCCTTTGTGTGAGAACACAGAAGATCACTAGGTGACACATTTTGTCATTGGGTCTTCTTGTGTTAGGACATGTGGTCTTGACCAGGGTCGGGTTTGGGCGGGGCTAATGCGACCTCATGCGAGGAAAAAATATGCGACCTCAAGCGAGGAAAAAAAAAATGATCCGGTGTGTTAGCTGAAATTCTTTAGGCCAGTATGCCAGAGCAGTCATCAGCGATTTAGTCTTTTCTGTATCATTCAGGGCAAGTGTCACTCCCTGTTGGTGCCTTCTGATACTTATAATGTCTCTTTCGCCTACTATATGCTCCAGGAAATTGATTACTTTGTCGTCCGGGAGTGCCCTGAGGGTGGCTTCTCCTCCAGACAACTGCGTAATTTTTATTTTGCGCACTTGTTACTGTTCCTTGTGAATGATTTTCCGTAGTTCGCCTGAGCGGCATCTCCCATCTACCACCACTGGCTGTGTATCTTTCTTTAGGCTCGCCACCCTGTCCTCGTCTGTCTGCTCACGATTCTGTGTGGCATTCTGCATCTTCTGATCACTGTGGGACACTTGGTTGTTTTCAGCCGCTGTTTCGTCCAGACTATGTCTAGTCGTTTGTGGTTCGGGGTTTTTGTTGGATTTGACACTCCTCTGCCACTCGGTAATTCTCCGTCATAGAGTTTCGGATAGCGTCTTCGATGTCTAGGCCTGGCACGACGGGCGTGGATGTTGTTTCGTATGGTGGTTGTGAATTCGCTCGCAGTTTATCTCTTGCCTCCTTCTGGCATTTTAGCCTTCTCATCATAATTTTTGCAATTTCGGTAATGGCTTCGTCTTCTCTTGGGCCAAGAGCTGCCTCAAAATTTACGCGGCTGTCCATTGTTGCTACCGCCGTGGTGTCAGGAGCTGCATTGCTCGGCTTTTCTGGAGGTTCGGCCTCGACGCTAGTATTTGGGGCAGCTTTGGTCTCCGGTAATCTGTTCTTGTTCAGTGATGACTCTTCTTTGTTGTCAAGTGCTGGCAGGCTTTTATAAACATTCTTCTTTTTGGCTGGCATTGTGTCTTCTGCGTACGCCCTGAAAAGGACGTTGGTTTTAATATATTGCTATCTGGAATGTCTCTTAGGCTGAACGAGAGGATCTTCTCAAGTCCAGGGACAGACTCTATCTATTTTTTCACCAATTCACTCGTGATAAATCGATTTCTTATCTTATCTCTCACTGAGTCACCACCTGTCTTGTTATAGCCAGAAGGGACCAAACTATGTCTTAATTCCCCTATCGAAAATCTACGACAAATGAGGGCTCGTTTTCTGGGAATTCTTCTTCTTCTATCGTTCGCTTGAAATATATTGTCTATATCTGCAATGTTGTTTCTTGTATAAACTTCACTGTCTTTTGTAGTTCATACAGAGGTCCATATAGTTTTGCTTCCAGTGTTGTTTCTCTGGGCCAGTGGGTTTGCCTCAATATATCATATTCGGGGCAATCTTGAAGTACGTGCTCCGCAGTCTGGGGTGCCTGTCCACATGTACACATGGCTGAATTGTCAATCTTGAATTTTATGTACATGTGGCTGCGGAGGCGGTTGTGTCCTGTTCTGAGGTGCAGAATGACAATTTGTTCTGATCTGTTCATAGCTTGGTAGTCATCCTGTGTTGGTGTTGGTGGCTTTCTGATGGATTTGATCATCTTTTTCTTCTGATGGTACGTAACTGGTACATCCGTTTGCTCGTCTGCAGCACCTTCTTTAGCCAGTAGGTCCGCTCTCTCGTTTCCTGGTATTCCATAATGAGACGGTATCCACTGCATGGCGACCCTGCGCTGGTTGCACAGTTCAGAAAGTAGGGCTTGTATATCTGGCAATTTTCTGGATTGAAGTGCTTGGAGTGCTGATCTTGCATCTGTCAGGAATACTACAGGCTGTGGACCGAGATTGGTGTTCAGTAGTTTATCAGTTGCCACCTTGATTGCCTGGATTTCTGCTTCATAGTTGTTACAGAATTTCCCCGTTGGTACTCTGACCGTATCCCTAGTGTTGTTTGGATATTCTATGTACACTCCTGCTCCTCCATTCTTTACTGCATTCTGTGCTGACCCATCCGTGTATACTCGGACCCAGAGGTCCTGTGGGTATTCATCATCCAGGAAACTGAGAGTGACTGTCCTACGTTGCACGCTGTTCTGTTCATCCCTGTCGAATATTCCTTTCACTTTTGTCTGGATGTGTACTGGTAGTCCAGGCTCCTCTCTCCAAGGGGTTTGTTCTGGCACAGAAGTTAGAGGGCTGTTAACTTCAGGCAAGTCTGAGGTTTGTCTATGAAATCGTTTGGCCTGGTGGATAAAGCTGCTTCTTTTCAGTCGCCTCATTGCTAGGTTTTGGTTCCGGGAATTGAACTCTAATCCTGAGCAAGTACGACACACATTTTCTCGTTTACCGGGATTTTGATCTGATAATCTTTACAGTCTAGATAGAGAAAGAGTGTGGTTGTCTCGTGATTTTAATATCATTAAAAATAATTATCCCCTAGACACACGATCTGTTTATTGGCTTGCTGATTACACAAAAATATATCAATTGTTTTTTTCCACAGCAAATGTTAGAATATATATATACAATTTGATTTACAGGGTGATCTTTGTCGGAGCTATGTTATGTATTGATCCTACTAAGCCGCTGGTAGCGTATGATTGTCTAACAATCACAGGTTTTTTTTTAAGCAGAAGGTGTTTTGAGCTAAGCTAAGGAGCGCGTTCGGACTATCTCTTCCAGTTAATAGCATCCCTTACCCGAACTGTCTTCAGGGGTGAAATTGTAGGTGGACTTAAAATTAAGGGAATGTTTTTTTCTCCTTAAATTTTTGCCAGGAATTTTTTTTTTTTTTTTTTTGGTTTCCACTTTAGTAATATAGTTTTTTTTGTCAGTTGATTGGTCTGATCTACCATTTATTTGGCGTAGTCACTTGCATTAGGAGCCTTAATTGCCAGATAATAGCAGGATAGGTTAGATAACTGATAATAGGAAGGAGAGGTATCTCAGGTTAACAACAGTATTTTCTTTTCTGTATGTTTCTCTTATTGGAACGGAACCAGTGTATCCTTTTTCTTCTTTCTTTCTCGGGTAAGACTCAGTCAGTTATTTACAATGGCTGAGCGTGCAAAGCTTAGGCAGATGCTCAGAGAGGAAGCAAGGGAAGAGGTGGAAGGAGAAGAAGCGAAAGCTTTTGTCAGGGACAAACTTGACAGATATGATGCGGAGAAGAAAGAAGAAGAACTTAGGAGGAAGGAAGCAGAAGCTAGGGAGAAGGGAAAACCAGCCGAAGCTAAAGAGCAGAAGAAGATTGAGGGAGAAATGGAAATTTGCAGGGCACAGCATGAGGAAAGAGAGAAGGAACGACAGCATCAGGAAAGAGAAAAGGAGAGGGAGGAAAGAGAGAATGGGAGACAGCATGAATTGGCTCTTAAGGCTCTAGATGTTCAAAGCCGTGGGGCTGCCTCTACTTCCAGCAATGGAGAGCCGTCTTCTCCCCATTCTTCTTTACCTGATCAAGCCAGCACTCAATCTCCCCAACTCACAGCTATGTCTTTTGCCGTTTAATCTTTCTCTAGCCCCAATGAGAAAATAGACTGTTATCTAGCAAAATTTGAAAGGATGGAAACTCTGTACGGTTTAGAGAGGTCGCTTTGTTGTATAAAGCTTTCTCAGGCTTTAAAAAGTAGTGCGTACGAGGTGTACGCAAAACTGGAAAGCACCCAACAAGACGATTACGGCGTGTTGAAGAAAGCTTTACTTGGGCGTTTTGAAATGAAAAGCTCGCAAATTTGTGCAACTGTTCCGTAACAGCAGAAAGGAGAGCACCGAAACTTTTCAACAATTCTCTTCTCGTCTGAAGGGATACTTGACAAAGAGCCTGGAGCTTTCACAGCTTGCCTCTACCTTTGAAGGACGTGAGGAATTCGTAGTAAGCGAACAGATAAAGAACACTTTGTCAAGTGACACCCGTAGATTTCTAGCTCAGCAAGGCGCAGAAAAAGACATTTTGGAAAAGTCCGAGCGATATCCCAAAGCGCTGGCCGAACTGCCGGCTGCAAAACGTAAACCGATAGAAGAGCCTTCTTGGAAGAATAATCTAGAGCAGTCTTCCCATTCTTCTCACCCCCATAACCACAGAGAAACTATACCCCAGAATTCCCCTCCTGAAAAATCTAAATACTATAAAAACAAGTACCCCACCAACACCAAACAGTCTGATCAACCTAACCAGTCTACATGGCAGCGCGACCAACAAGGGCAGGGTGACAAAGGAGAACCACTGAGCACGAGACATATGATCAGAGCGAGCACTCCGAGCCTAAACGCATCGGATGCTTGCAAACAGTCTCGCCAGGAAGAATTTATGTTAGTGAATCTCAACCTTAGGGGGTGAGGCACTCGACGCGAGGTACTGTTATTTTGAACGGGACTTCAACTTATTGTCTTTTTGACACGGGGCTTTCTTTTGATTGCCTTGTTGCCAGGCACTTGGTCAAACCCGGTCAAGAGACAGAAGAAACCGTCAAACTTTGTGGAGTTTTCAAAGGAGATGCACCCATTTCGCTTCCCATCGCATTGGTGGAGATACACTCTGATTTTGTCAGAGGTGTGATCAAAGAGGCTGTTATGAATGAACTCATCTACCCAGTCATACTTGGCGGTAGATATGTGTTTATTGGGAAACCGGAAGAGCCAATTGTGGCAGCAGTAACCACTAGAGGGCAAACCAAGAAGGAACGGGAGCCTGTGCCAAATTTGTTACCTAAGGAACTTAAAGAGGCGCAACAAAAGGACCCTACTTTGGAGCCCTGCTTTAGGAAACTGCCCATGGCTAAGGACCCCAGACACAACGGGGACATGTTTTCTAAGGATTTCGTACTTTATCGTAGAACGGGCAACCCTGAACAAGGGCATAACCAGCTCCTAGTACCGAAACAGTACAGAAGCCAAATCTTAGAAATGGGGCATCCTCTTCCCTTTAGCGGACATATGGGACAGAACGCCACAAATCAGCGTATATCGACTCACTATTGGTGGCCAAGAATGAACTCTGATATTATCAGGTACGTGAAATCCTGCGCCAAGTGCCAATGTGTGGCACCCAAGCAACGGATACTCCCAGTTTCCATGGGTGAAATGTCAATAGTGGGAACACCATTCGAACGGGTTGTGATCGTCATTTTAGGACTCTTAGAAAGGACCAAATGAAGGAACAGGTTCATCCTGACCTTAGTCGACACATGCACTTTATGGGCAGAAGCTATACCACTAACATGCACGGATTCCAAGCATTTCGCAGAAGCTCTAGTGCAGATGTTTACACGGTTGGGATTCCCTCAACAAGTTTTGACGGATAACGGATCCCCATACCGTAGCCTGTTAATGGATGAGATCGTTAAGATCTTGAGGAACCAGCACATCTACACAAGCCCTTATAATCCGATCGGAAGTGGGTTAGTGGAAGGTGTCAACGGAAGCCTCAACATGACGTTAAGTAAACTGGGACCAAAAAAAAACTTGATGATTGGAACTTTTTTATCCCTGCAGCCTTATTCGCTTACAAGGAAGCCCCACATATTTCCACAGGATTTCCCCCAGCTACTCTTTTATTTCGCAGACCTATTAAGGGGCCTCTTGAAGCCTTACTTCGGTCCCTAACAGACCAGAAGGCTGACGAGACAGTCGTCTCAGCCAGTAAATATGTGTCGGAATTAAAGGAAAGGTTAAAACTAGGATGGGACCTAGCAACGACCAATCTTAAGCGAGCACACGCAAAGCACGCTAACCGATACAGGAAAGCTGCGAAAGAAAGAGAATTGCAAGCAGGAGAGAAAGTTTTGTTGCTACTCCCAACCGGGAACAACAAACTACGCATCGGATGGCAAGGGCCGTTTACCGTCCTGAAATAGAACTCGAGAACTAACTACCAGATCTTGATTAAAGGAAAGGAGAAGGTCTACCATGTAAATCTGTTAAAGAAATACTTGGAAAGACCGGTGCCGTCCTCCGAACATCTCCTGGCGGTCGCCATAGCTACCGAGGATGACGAAGATGACGATAGTGGCAGGGAATTTCCACTGCAAACACACGGAATCTTTCAACGATGTCAAAAGCGGCGACACTCTTTCAAGCGCACACGGAATACATTCCAAAGAAAGAAAACGTTGGAGCAGACTTCATGAGTAGGAATTGGACAACGAAGGAGAAGGAAGATGAGAATGAAGAAAACAGTCACCCGGAAGCTACTGATATAGGAAATCTGTTCTGTTTCCATAACGTGGGACATGAAAATGGTTTCATATCTTTAAGCGGGGACGTCTGTGACATATTATGATAATAGCTTTCATATATCTATTTTATTATCTACATTTTTCTTTCACCTGGCTTTCACCTACACACGTTTTGTTAACATAAAACACTCCTACACTCAGAAATCTGTCTCTTTCTTAATTTAGCACGCCTGTTTTATTTCCTGTTCTCTATTTCCTTAGGATTGTTTAACAAAAGACCTATTTAGCTAACGTTGAACCGGTTACCTGTAATTTTAAAGCCAGCGATTGAAAATCGTCGTAATAGGATCAAACAGAGAGAGGATGGGGTGGTAGATTTGTAGAGAACCAAGGGCGACTATTAAAACATTCGTATTTTTGGCAAAGGGAGATAATTTACAATTACCTCCCCTTGTCCGTTCGTTCCGTGAAAACGTAATTAAGCTACGGATCGACGAGATCAAAGAGACGATTTGATCGTGGGACCACGTCTACTCGACGGTAATGGTGTGAATATTTCGTTTCATAAAGAATTTGAGCAGAGAAATCCCCGTAGGTGTTCGCAAATGTTAAATCTCTGGACGAACCTTTTCTTTGCTAAGTTCTCCAGCTGTATATGTTAAATATTTAGGTAACAAAGTTAAACCACGACAGGGGTTTTAATCTTAATGAGATCTCCGTGCCACTGTCTGAATAATAAGATTCCTGATCCGTTCTCTGGACAGTGATCCATAATGATGACAGGAATACAACATGGCTTCCTTCCCTGAGTTTTCGCTCACTCGCCCAGCGGGAGGATAATCATAAGCCAGAGTTAATTCATAACTTGTATATATAGACTTTCCTAGCGTTTCCATACAGTCCCTTAGTCAGAAGGTTGCTTCATAAAGACATAAGCGCTGATGGAACCTGTCATCTTCATCAATCTATATTTAAACGACCAACGATGCTCGAAAATACGATGTTTCATCTAGGTCTAACCATAAGGAGATCATCAATGGAAAAAGGGTCTGGCTTTACCTGGAGTCCGAATCTAAACATAATGAAATACATGAGAAGAGTCTCTGACATAACACTCTCGCAGAGACATTCCTTCCTTATGGAAAAATCATCCACAAATCACTTTTAACCTTTAACAGGACCAGCCCTAGAAAACACACACCCGGCCATTACGACCAGCTTCTTCGGAACTCACTACAACTCTCTAGGACAACGGATACCTCCGCCAGAGTTCGGTATAGTCCGACCTTAGCATACGAAGATATACAATATAGGACTGAATCTTCTTGTACTAGACAAGTAATACATATAAATTCAGGCCATAAACATATTGAACAAGATCAATCTATTTTCTGGCCCTAACAAACGAGAACTGACATGACTTCCATATTCATACGCCGAATCAATATCAAGAGAGATCATCCATATAATCAAACGTATAAATCAATCATGGATTATCTCGCTTTCCCAAGGGAAGCATTTTCGTATACAAATATATATTTTCCCTATTAAATAGACATATCGTATTTTTGTAATCTGTGCATTCAAAAATATGTATGCAACAGATTACCACACCCCCAGGGAAAAAAATGGTACATTTTTTTGTTTTTTGAAATACATCCAGGAGCAACATACAATAGGCTCACAACGCACGAATAACAATGCGCAGATGATAAGCATTCCAAACAAATGTAACGCCTAATGTAAGTCTAAGTCATATGGCACGACAAGTGAGAATATATCTCAGGAACCAGAGAAAGTTTTTCCCTGAGTATAAATATTTCCAGAGAGGTGTCACCAACGCATACTACAATACTGGCAATGCCACAATTTCTACACTAGTTTATCCAAAAATTTCATCTTAGGTATTTTAACATCATGATTATCAAAGACGAAAAAAAAAACTTCCAAAGATCAGCGGTGAATATACATCAATGAACCGCTAAGTAGTGATACAATCAATATATATGATACATTACTTATGTATACACATTTTAACATAGCAAAAACAACTGTAGCAAAGTTAGACATGTTAGAAATCTAAGGATCTTCTTCTTCTTCTTCTTCGTTCGTCCTGAAAAGGACGGTGGTTGCGTTGTGTCTGTTTGCGCCTAAGCTGTGATATCTGCACCTTTCGGTCGACACATCCGACTTCTGCACGGCATTTTTTAAGGACCGGGTTTGCCTTCCTATTTCGATCCATGCTCGCTCAGCCAGCCTGCACTGCTGCAGACTGTTTCCAGGACCACCACGTGGAGGTGGAGCACGGTCTTGACCAGCTCTGGTTCGCTGGTCCTGACGCAGACAGTCAAGCTATGAGTCGCTGACTGTATTCCCTATTGCTGCATCTTGGGGTCCCAAATCTCAGGATCTAACAATTAGGAATCATGTGGGCATCTAGACAAAATGTCTGCCATCACATTTTCTGACCCACGGATAGCTCGCACCGAAAAATGAAAAGGTTGAGAAACTCGTTTCCTCATCCTGTATTACTGACAGTGATGAGTAATGCCCATGTTGGACTGGAGAATCGTCCGTTGCCTGGAAAACAGGTTGTAAATAATCCGGACGTTCATGGAATTCCGTGAGCATGTTGATGTGGAAGGTTTTATGCTTCCCATCAATATCGACAATATAGTCGACATCGGAAACTTTTGATATTACATCATATGGACCTTTCCAAGAAATAAGAAGTCTGTTTTCCCTACAAGGTAGTAAGACAAATGCTTTGTCTCCTGGACAAAGTTGTCGTAAGCATCTCTTCTTATTGGCAAATTGTCTTGCCTTCTGTTTGGCAAATTCAGAAGAAGCAGTTGCCAATTTGCATGCTTCAATAATCTTGTGTCTAAGCGCAATGACATATTCGTAAGAGGATTTCGTGTCATCGACAATATTATCAGCAGTTATGAGATCATGAAGTAAGGACATAGGACCTCGCGGTTTCGCGCCAAAGACAAGTTCAAAGGGAGAAAATCCTGTATGTTCGTTGGCGACCTCTCTATATGCAAAGAGAGCCGCGGGTAAAACTCTGTCCCAATCCTGAGGATGATCTTCAGTTATCTTACCTAATAGGTTTTTGAGAGTCCTATTCAGACGTTCTACCATCCCATTAGACATAGGATGATAAATACTACTTAAAGATCTCTCTATCTTAAGAGTCGACATTACTTGAGACATAGTATCCGATATGAGTTGGGTACCATGGTCCGATAATATTTCAGCTGGAAATCCCAGACGAGAAAATATTAACCAAAGAGCATCTGCAATATCAGCAGTAGTTATGCTCTTTAGAGGAACAGCCTCTGGCCAACGTATGCACATGTCAACACACGTCAAGATAAATTGGTGTCCTCAAGCAGACTTTATTTTAAATAGACCGATGATGTCTATCGCCATCTTTTGAAATGGTCGAATTGGAATATCTGCAGCCTGAATAGGTGCAGCATGTCGTGGACCTTTGGATTTAACTTCCTGACATACCTTACAAGATCGACAATAGATCCGTATGTCCTTGTTCACAAAAGGCCAAAAGAAAGACGCAAGAACTCTAGATTTAGTACGGGAAAAACCCATATGTCCAGCACACTGAGAATCATGAGCGTGCTGTAAGATTTTAACTCTCATATTTTTGGGCACTAGAATTTGAGAATGAGCGGACTTATCGGAGTCTTGTACCATACGCACAAGTACGCCATTCTTCATCGTAATCCAAGATTTACGATTTGTGTCTTTATTCGGATCACCTTTTGTTGCTAGCGTAAAGAATTTTTTAAGAGTAGGATCATCTTCCTGCTGTTTCATAAATGAATCACGAGAAATTTCCAAGGGATCAGCACATCTCCTGTAAAGAAGAGAGTAGCAATGTTAACAATGGCAGTAGAGTACTTCTCCAATGTGCCACCAAATGTTACGCATTTGATTACTTGGCCAGTGGCTCGAGAAGGATCTATGAGTGACTGCCTCACTCCAATGGTTGTGCACCCGGAATCGAAAAGAATTGAGACCGGAGTACCATCTACTAGACCTCTATTCAAGACAAGAGCACCTCTTCCATCATGCGCAACTGACGCAGGAAGAGCAGGAAGAGGATGACCACAGCTTAAAGTAGAAACCGTGGTTGAATCGAATAACGTTTTGCATTGGGAGCACTGAGATGCTCTACTAAAATCAAAAGCAGAACATCCTACATTACTAGAGTCTTTCTTATCATTATTTTGATTACCGGCTTCATTGAACTCTTGTTGTGCAGAGTTAGCCTGGTAATGAGATTTACCATGTCTTTTGTGTTGTGATCTACCTCGGTTATAATTGCCTCTGTAATTATTATTTCCTCTGTTATAACTCCTATTTGGGTTTGAATCATAATGTTCATGATCGTAATCATCATACTCATTATAATGAGTATCCCTGTAATGTTGGTTTTGTTGTTTCCATGACGAACTTGGGTAGTTCCTATAGTTACTCCCTTTTCGAAAATTTCTATAATTATGGGCATCCCTGTGTCGAGGACTGTCAGCCCGATTCCAGGTCTTCGAAGAAGAACCCTGATTTGAGTGGTTACCTTGGTTTTGATAACTATTCCAATTAACCTTTTTGTGAGATTTATCTTGAGCTCCTTGGGACTTGTGTGAGTAATTATTATTGTATTGAGTTGCTGACGCAACTGGCATACCCTCTTTAATGTTAATGTTGCTTAGAATCATGTCAGGGTGTGCCGTGGCATATTGGTCACAATATTCTTCCATTTGTTTTAATGTACTTGGTTTACGCTCATGTAAAAATTCTAGAAATGGTTTATTCACCGAAGACATGATCTTGTCTCTGAGTAATAAATCCGTAAGAGCCTCAAATGTTTTCTGTGTTTTGGATAATTCAATCCAACGTGAAAATGTAAGACGTGTATTTGCAATGAATTCTGAGAATTCTACACCTGTCTCAGGTCTCATTGTTTTAAACAAAAGACGGTAACCTTCCTCTGACAACTGATACTTCCTTATCAAGGCTGACCTGATAACATCATAGTTATCCTTGTCGGCCTCTTCAACCAACCATAACTTATTCAGAGAATCCCTTTTTAGATTTTCAGACAACTGATTCACATACTGTGATTTATCCACATTATGAGCTCGACAAGCACGTTCAAATCTCTCAAGCCAGAATGTTATATCGTCACTGGCAGAGTTGAACGCTGGTACCTTGACCTTGTAAACAAAGGGTTTACCACTACCACTAGATGCCTGATTAACATTACTCATACTTGTCTATTTCAATTTCTCTAATTCAAATTCATGTTCTCTTATAGCTTTTCTCTCTTCAGCTTCTAATCTTTTTTGTTCAGCAGCAGCTTCTCTGTCTAGTCTTTTTTGCTCTGCCTCAAATCTCCTTTCTTCCACCTGCATCTGCAGTTTCTTTTGTTCAGCAGCAGCATCAGCTTCTCTGTCTAGTGTTTTTTATTCAGCAGCAGCTTTTTTCTCCTCAGCAGCAGCTTTTCTTTCCTCAGCAGCAGCTTTTCTTTCCTCAGCAGCAGCTTTTCTTTCCTCAGCCTCAGCAGCAGCTTTTCTTTCCTCAGCAGCTAATGCTTTGTCATATTGAGCAACTGCCCATTCTTCTAAGTCTTTACCAGTCTTATCAAGGGATTTCCCTTGTGCAATAAAGTAATCTAATGTAGACATCCTGTCTAATGAAATAGTAATCTGAAAAAGTAAATAAATTACCTTGTCCCACTTAAATGGGAGGCAAGTCTATACTATAGACTTGTATAGTCACTTCACTCTATTTTACTCTCTTAGTATTATTCAAAGACTTTGTACCAACCTCACTGGGAAGAAGTCTCTAGATAAGTATCACTTTACCACAACACTGTGTGAAACAAGTCTCTAATAAAGAGCTTGTATAATCACCTTTATAATCTAAGTACTCTATAGTATCAATAGTGTATGATTATATATATATTTCCAAGTAATGCAACCACAAGTTTATAATAAATTGAATAATCAGCTCACAATCACAATCTCTGTGTGAGACTAACCTTATATGGTTATCTTGTTTATAATATAACAAATGATAACCTAAGTACCTGTGGAAACAATATCTGTGTAACCCAATCACTGTGGGAGACAAGCCTTACAAAGGTCTTGTATATTTCCTTAATGTAATCAATGATTACTTGAGTACCTGTGGAAAATAATATTTTCTATCCCAATCACTGTGGGAGACAAGCCTTGCAAAGGTCTTGTACACTTTCTTTTATAACATTAATAATCATAAAGTACTGATCTGTACTATAATGTAAGTGTATTCAACTATACCTCATATATCATCTGTCAACTAAAGACATTAACAAGGACAAACAAGAGAAGACAATATGAAAACAATTGCAGAAATTAAATTAAATTAAATAGGAAACTAAAGTAAACAGTCACAGAATCTGTGATGATAACTGCAATAGAACTAAACAAAACAAATGACGCTACAGTGTATAGATATAAATTGTGTATAGAACTGAAAGATAGCAAAGGGTAGGCCTACAAATACAAACAAACCAAAACAAAACTAAAGAACAGAAAAAATATTACAAAAACAAATATGAACACAGTCATCACAGCTAACAGAAATAGCAAAAATTGTTGCTAACAAATTTCCAATTAAGAAAATTTGTACCTATGGAACCCTAGTACCAGACCAATGTCACTTGGTATACCTTGTACTAGTCACACAGAACATAAACTAATTTAATACATAACAAATAACATGTAAACATAAATAGCATAAATGCATATATAATATGATTAAATAATATGGCAATGTGATGTGAATAGAGTGTTGCAGAAAGAATGTGTTGCAGAGAAGGCTTATCTTTTATTCAAAATAATTTTCCACTTTTAATAAGTTATTAAATTATTGAATTAACTTATTATAATGTTCAATTTCTTTGAGCATATGAAGATCCACCGATGAAATATGCACTTCTCTGTCTATCAACATTGCTCCTCTACTTCAGAAGGATAAACAATCACTACAAGTTAGAACACTGTCTGTACTGCGCAAAATGTCAACAAGTGCTGACCCAGATACCGTTTCTGCTTGACAGGTCAGGTTGACATCGTCTGTAAGCTGTACTGTTGGTGTTGATGTGTGTCACATTTGGCCAAAATAAATGTTCTTGAAACACTAGGTGACTTCCACTTTCAAGACTGCGAAGGCTGGACCCAGGAAACTGGCCTACCACTGTAGAATGAGATCTGTTGTACTGAGCTGATGGAGTTGGCCACCACTGTAGATTACTGTTAGGATAGTATAGAATAATAACTATTTAGTGGTGTATCGTGTCTCTGCAGTGTTACCAGGCATGCTGTAAGGCACTGCTTTCATTCTCCTTACGCAAACCAGTGGCGAATCTGATGGAGGCTCCAGGGGGAGCAAAGGTCAACTCAACCGACGCAGGATTGTATCTAGGGGCCATGCTGATGTAGTGTGAGAGTGGAAAATACGCGAATGGTGTACTGTTCGATGTAGTTGACACTTGATAATGTTTCACTCACACTCTTGTACAAGTCAATGATGTTAGAAACCGCTGTTGGCGTTTCTATGCTTTTAATAATGACGCACACACTTGGACAGCACGGAATACAGTCATGAGTATGTTGACATAGCAAATCATTAGGCAGTAAAATAGTAGTACATTTCATGCAGCATTCAATATTAAATAGTCATTCAATGTTCTGGCGGACTATTTTCATATCCCCTAACTGACTGAACGCATCAGTGTGTATGTGTGTGTAAACATACAAAGCGTTCACTGGACGAACCTTTTCTTTGCTAAGTTCTCCAGCTGTATATGTTAAATATTTAGGTAACAAAGTTAAACCACGACAGGGGTTTTAATCTTAATGAGATCTCCGTGCCACTGTCTGAATAATAAGATTCCTGATCCGTTCTCTGGACAGTGATCCATAATGATGACAGGAATACAACATGGCTTCCTTCCCTGAGTTTTCGCTCACTCGCCCAGCGGGAGGATAAGCATAAGCCAGAGTTAATTCATAACTTGTATATATAGGCTTTCCTAGCGTTTCCATACAGTCCCTTAGTCAGAAGGTTGCTTCATAAAGACATAAGCGCTGATGGAACCTGTCATCTTCATCAATCTATATTTAAACGACCAACGATGCTCGAAAATACGATGTTTCATCTAGGTCTAACCATAAGGAGATCATCAATGGAAAAAGGGTCTGGCTTTACCTGGAGTCCGAATCTAAACATAATGAAATACATGAGAAGAGTCTCTGACATAACACTCTCGCAGAGACATTCCTTCCTTATGGAAAAATCATCCACAAATCACTTTTAACCTTTAACAGGACCAGCCCTAGAAAACACACACCCGGTCATTACGACCAGCTTCTTCGGAACTCACTACAACTCTCTAGGACAACGGATACCTCCGCCAGAGTTCGGTATAGTCCGACCTTAGCATACGAAGATATACAATATAGGACTGAATCTTCTTATACTAGACAAGTAATACATATAAATTCAGGCCATAAACATATTGAACAAGATCAATCTATTTTCTGGCCCTAACAAACGAGAACTGACATGACTTCCATATTCATACGCCGAATCAATATCAAGAGAGATCATCCATATAATCAAACGTATAAATCAATCATGGATTATCTCGCTTTCCCAAGGGAAGCATTTTCGTATACAAATATATATTTTCCCTATTAAATAGACATATCGTATTTTTGTAATCTGTGCATTCAAAAATATGTATGCAACATCTCCTCTTGCAAACATATGTATCCAGTACCGACAGAATTTCAGAGAACATCTAGCTTCGAATTCTAAGATTCCTTATAACAGTGGAATTACTTAGTTTTTTTCGATTGGAGATCGTTTATTTCTGTGTTTGTGGTAAATACTATATTAGAAGTAGAATGATTTAATTGTTAAGTCCGTCATTTTTATTTCACCAGGAGTTTTGTGCAAAGTGACTAGCGAATTAATATAATCTATAGCTAAATTGTTCCGGCTGTAGCGTAAATCTAACTAACTGATATTAACCAGTAGAGTTATTTTAATCGTCTAGTATATGCACTATTCATTATGAGTACTGACGAAATATATATTTATTTCTAATACATGATGATTAAAAAATATAAATGACTAGCGCTTATTTCACGGAGACTTTTACTAAAGGATTCAATATGAGATACACGTGTAGTTCTATTTATAGTTAAATAACTGAGAGTATGAATATATTATATTTTACGCGGGTTAAGGATAGGATTGAGAATACTATATTATGGTTAAGTATTTGTATTTTTTTTCTCCTTTACACAGTATTGGTCAAACCCAAAACCGTACCAGCGGCTTACATATGAATCTGAGAATAACCATACAAAAGAACATTTTTACTTAGAATCTGGGTCTTCAAGGTAAAACCTGTCTGGCTTCGTGTCTACACCCAGAAAGAGACAGAGTACCAGCCCAAAGAACATTAAGAATAAATTTTGTAACTGGGCCTATAGATCCAGATGTCTTTTTCCCATTTTCATATACATTCAGCCCGTGGTGGCAACAAAATCAAACATTTGACATAATCAAACTGGTGACATTTTCCGACTATCGACCATTTGTGGTGTGACAAGGCATTTCATACTGAGAGACGTTACCGACCTGACATTTCTATGTACTGGAAATCTCAAGCTATTGACAATGTGAGCACTGTTAAATTTCTTACCTGGTCTAATTAATGTGACATAAACAGAAGTTCTAAATAAAAGTAACAAAGCAAACGCTCCCCGGAGAAGTGGATTTAATCTGTCTTTGAGGAGCTGGGGTTCTCTTTGCCAAAATAACACTGGATTTGCTTTGTGCGTGTGTCCTAAAGATTGTTCCAGAAGGTGCAAACCAAGTATTAGGTAAGAACGAATGCACGTGGCCACGGTTGTCTGAGAAGAGAGGAAGGATAAATGAATAATTCTCATATGTCTCTTGTAGAAGCCATGTACTCACGTTGTTATTTTTTGTTGTTGTAAGTTTTGCTACACTGTCCTTTTGAGAATAGATTAACGTATAAACTCTGTTCTTTACTGTAGAGGGAAATCCTAGACCATAGAGTATAAATCTTTGACTCTTTGGGGGTTAATAACTTTCTTCTAACGGGATCTTGTCTCAACAGAGGGAGGGAGAATTACACCTATAAGTCTATTTCTTTATTAATTTCATTAACCTATGTTTATGTGTATTTGATTGATATTCATAATATTGCTGTTGTAGAGAGTTTCTTTATAGTAAATAAAATTTACATAAAAACTTTATTTACATGTGTTGGTCAGCTCGTCCCAAAATATCCCTATTCCATAAATATAATTTGTCACGTCTGTGCGTCTAACTGTCGTCACTTATGTGTGTGTGTATGTGAGTGGTTGATTGATATATATATATATATATATATATATATATATATATATATATATATATATATATATATATATATATATATATATATATATTTAGGTAGACTGTCTGACTAACAAAATTCTGTTGTAGAGATAGGCTGAACGAGAGGATCTTCTCGAGTCCAGGGACAGACTCTATCTATTTTTCCACCTTTTCACTCGTGATAAATCTATTTCTTATCTTATCTCTCACTGAGTCACCAACTGTCTAGTTCTAGCCAGAAGGGACCAAACTATGTCTTAATTCCCCTATCGAAAATCTACGACAATCACACAATTCATACATTCTACTAAATAAAGTCAATAGACCTCACTTTGAGCCCCAGAAGGGGTATTAAAGAAAATTTAAAAAAAAAAAAAAGTATATAATTATTTATAAATGATTTACCATTTACAAAAAAAAAAAAAAAAAAAAAAAAATAAAAATAAAAAATCAACATGTCTATTAAATGTATGCGTATTGCCATCCCTTCCAATGTCTTTTCATTTCTTCTTTATCTCGTTCATGTCTTATCTAATTTCCTTATCTGTGTGTTGTTAGGTCTCCACCAATTTGTCTTGAGTGTCGGAGTTGTAGAGTTGTTAGAGCGTTTACTCCTTGAGGCAAAGGAATCTGGTACGATTTATGTTGTGTCACGGGGTCCATCCTTCCCAAATGTATAAATGGGTACTTGGCTCTGCTCTGAGTTAGGGAAGGTAAGGTTCTATTCACGATACTAAACTTTCTCGGGATGTATCATGAAAGCGTCCCTCACAAGTTTTTACATGATGCTTCTCGAGCCTTTCTCTCCAATGGTCTAGCAAATACGGCGTGTGATGTCTGTTGAGAAGACTTTATTCTGACTAGTGACAATTGTCCAATCCCATATCATTAGTCTTTAGTCAATTTCCAGTCTTCTTAACCAGCGGTGTATCTACCTCCTGGTGGTGCGCGACCCGATCCCTGAGGGTAGGGCCGTAATGCCCCCCTTAAGGGGGAAATTATACAGTACCGGTACCAAAATCGTGCATAAAAATTTTTTTTTGGTATTAAACCCCCCCCCACCCCCCCTTAATAAAGTCCTATCTACGGCCCTGCCGCAGGGTACTAGTCATGCAGATATTTTGGAAGACGAATCCTTATAAACACTTATAATACGCATAACTAAAATGTAAATGTTCACAAAAGAGCATTGACAACATGAATTTAATGAATATCCAGTATTTAAAATATTAAATTACTTAATTATTAAGTTTGGTTTTAGACGGAACAGTAGAACAAGAGAGGCAATATTTTGCCTAAGAATATTAGCAGAAAAATATACAGAGGTCCAAAAAAGTATGTGCAAGTGCTTCATTGACTATAAGAAGGCTTTTGACAGAGTCCATCATGAGAAAATAATTGAATGCCTCGAAGACATAGGTGTTGATGGAAAAGATATAAGAATACTCAGTAACCTTTATTGGGAGCAAACTGCCACAGTAAGATCTGGAAGGAATTATTCATAATACATAGACATAAAAAGAGGTGTCAGACAAGGTTGTGTGCTGTCCCCCTGCCTATTTAATCTATACACAGAAAAAATTTTCAAACAGATACAGAAAATACCAGGACTGAACATCAGTGGAAGGTCAATAAACAACCTTAGATATTCAGATGATACCGTGTTGTTAGCTGAAAGCGAACAGGAGTTACAAGAACTTGTGAAGCAAGTGAACAGTATAAGTCATGAATATGGACTCGACATTAATATTGAGAAAATAAAAACTATGATAATTAGCAAAACAGACGATAAGCCCACATTAAAGATAAGCGTAAATGGGAAAATCCTGGAACAAGCCTAGAGCTACGTATATCTTGGTCATATAATAACAGAAGATGGCAGATGGGAAACAGAAATCAAGAAGAGAATAGGAATGGCCAAAGATACATTCAACAACATGAAACATATACTGACATCTAAACAGTTATCTCACAAATTAAAACTGAGAATCATAAAGTGTTATATATATTGTGCATTTCTGTATGTTGTAGAAACATGGACGACGAATAAGCATTTGGAAGAAAGAATTGAGGCTCTTGACATGTGGATATATAGAAGAATGGGGCGTATCTCATGGAAAGAGAAGAAAACAAATAAGGAGGTCCTAGAAAATCTAGGTATGAAAAGAGAACTAATGAGGGAGATCAAAGTTCGGCCGCTAAAATACTTTGGCCACATAAAAAGGCACAACACCTTGCAGAAGACCATAAGAGAAGGGAGAGGTGAAGGCAAACGTGCAAGGGGGAGACTTTATGGCCACACTCGGGTCCAGTAAATGTTCAAACTAGTCTATATGGCCACACTCGGGTGTAGTCAATGTTCGAACTAGTCTCCATGGCCACACTCGGGTCTAGTCAATGTTCGAACTAGTCTCCATGGCCACCCTCAGTTCTAGTAAATGTTCGAACTAGTCTCCATGGCCACACTCGGGTCTAGTCAATGTTGTACCCAGTCTCCATGGCCACCCTCAGGTATAGTTGGTGAACGCAATAAAAGCACGTCCCCTAACTTAATTCATTCATAACCCTTTACCCCCACCCCTTCCCCCCCACCTCTCCAGGCTTACTCCTTAAATAAAATCATGTCAAGTCTTCATGTTCAATGCCGTCCACTCAAGGTCTTTCCATCTCCTCTTTATCCATTTCATTTCTTTCTGGAATTTAACTCTCCGTGTGTGTGTGTGGTGTTTTTTTTTCTCCCTTTACCTCGCTTACTCGGAGAATTCCATAACAAGGACTGCCTTTTAACGCTATCAACATATTTCCTCAATGTGTCCTATCCATCGCCAGCGTCTTATTCTCATCACTTGTTCCATTGGCACCTGTATGGTTCTTGTCATGAGCGCCACAATAAAATATTATAATACAATATCAAATTTTCCTACTTGGCAATACACTCATTTCACTCAAAAGAAAGACTTATTCCAACCAGTGGCGTCTCGTGACTGATGTATGGGGGTGCATCTTCTTAAAGTTACATTAAATTGTCTTGGTTATAAGACATGTAGACATAGATAGTAATAATAATAAGCACGTTAAAAATACTACAAAACCTTAACTGGACACTTGTCATTAACAGACTTGAGTAATCTGAAATTTTATTAAAAATAAAATCCATTCTTCAGTTTTTATTTGTTGAAAATAGATTAAAAACGTTTTCATTCAAGTTTGGTGTACCGTTGACCAAGTTTTTTTCTACTGGGAGAATTGCTAGAGCATTTCCTGATTCTTAGTGCTCCTTATAAATGTTTTTAATGTCGAATGGCAGCGTTCAGGCTCTGAAGTAGTCATCGGAATGGTCAAATTAATCTTTATCAGTTTTGTAAGTTCATCAAGAACTTTGGTTAGATTATTTTCTGAAATAAATTTCAGCAAGTCAATTAATTTGCAATAATTGTATAGATCATGTCTGCTATAGAAAACTTGTAGTTCCGTTAGATGTTTTTATCTTTTAATCATGGGATATGCCTCAGTAGTCTCCCTTACCTCTTTAATGGTCAACGATCAAATCGGCACCGCTCCCTCTGTAGTTCCTTTGACTCGTTTTGTCACCTATAAAAAATGCATAATAGCATTACCAAAACTAGGCAACCCACCGACTAGGCGTTAACTCAACCACTGGGAGCAAAATGTGGAACTGCTTAGCGCACAGTTCCGCCTACTGTTAAACTTCAAGGTTAAAAACGATTTCGTGTTTTATTCGTTTATTATTGAAATCATTATTGGAAGTAGGGGATGAGTATACTATGTGCGGGACCTGTTAATAAAATTACTTATTACGTTATACCGTTCTTTAAAAAATTTATACAATTCTGTTGACTGTATATATTTAGATTTAAAAAAAAAAAACAAAAAAAACAAAAAAACAAAAAAAAACTGGGGGTGCTGCAGTTCCCGCAGTGCCTACAAACGATCCGCCCCTGACTCCAACGACTTGCTAAGAAGCCCAGTTAGTATTATGTTGATGCTTAACAGTTGCAACTAAAAAGAAGCTCAAATAAAAACATACTTTTTCTTCTTCCTTCTTCCTCGTTCGTCCTGAAAAGGACGTTGGTTGCGTTGTGCCCGTTTACAGCGAAGCTGCGATATTTGCGGCTTTGGGCCGACACATCCGACTTCCGCACGGCATTTTTTGGGACCGGGTTAGCCTTCCCTCTTCGATCCCTACTCACTCAGCCAGACTGCAGCCTGTTTCCAGGACCACAACTTGGAGGTGGAATAGGGTCTTGGTCAGCTCTGGTTCGCTGACCCTTACGCAAGCAGTCACGCTATGGGTCGCTGACTGCATTCTCTATTGTTGCGTCTTTGGGTCCCATAAACAAACATACACATTTTGCATTTTATTTGAATTGCATGTCATTTCGTGAAGCTGATCCTGCGATCTGGTTTTAAAACGGTTTGTTATGTTAGTTCGGCGGCAGGTGTTTTGAAGTTCTGTGAACCAATGGCTAACGCCGGTGGTACATGACGTCATTTGTACACAAGTAATGGCGGATAAAACATATCATAGATTCAAGTAGAAACAAGGGCTGTGCAATCAGTGCAGTTTGTGCCTCGTTTAATTATATTTTTATCTTGAACTGTAAACGCGTTGGCAGGCTCTGTAAAGGTAAGCCAACGTTTTCTTTTGGTCAATGAATAGTTTTGGACGTTAACAAATGCTGACATTTGCGGAAACATGTTTAGGCCTTAGCCTACCTATTTACGATAGCTCCGAAGAAAGGAACTAGGCCTATGTAGTATCTCCCAGCCTTTTTACTATGACGGAATCCATAACATAAGTTTTGATTGCAGCACAGTCCCTGCCTATGAAAATGCTGTTACATAATTTTAAACGGGTATTAAAAACATACATAGACATAGTTCTTTTAAACTCACAAATTACCCAAACACGCGAAATATAGCCTAGGCCTACACATCTTTAAATTTGCAGCTGTCCGTTATGTAGGCCAATACCAAACGCAACTCGTGAAATCACTTTGGGACAAACAATCGCACTGTCAGTGCCTATGAAACAAGAGGAGAAAAGAAGACATTGGCGTTAGATAGGACACATTGAAGAAACCTGTTTATATAAACATTACAAGTGCAGTCCTTGTTATGAAATCCCCATTGAGGAAAGGCGCAGGGAGAATGAAAAACACATGGGGATGAGAAATGGAGACAGACATGACAGGGATTCCTCCTCTTATTCCTCTTGGACTGCCCTTTGTTGTCTGGGGAATAAGATGGACTACATTTTCTACATTGGAAGATCTGGAATATGCAGATGACATTGCACTACTAGCACATTCACATCAACACATCCAGGAAAAAACAGATAGGCCCTAGACTTAATAAGTTTAGCCAGCAGGTGGGCTTGAACATCAATTTAAAGAAGTCAGAGGTCATGACGCTCAATGTGAGCAACCCTGAGCCCATATCAATAAGGAATCAGCAACTGGTACAGACAGACACCTTCACATACCTAGGATGCATAGTAACACCAGACGGCGGGGCAGGCCAAGACATCAACATCAGAATGAATGAGGCAAGAACATCCTTTTTTAGCCTAAACAACATCTGGAAGTCCTCTCAATACAGCACAAGCACAAAATTAAGATTATATCAGAGCTGTGTGCTTTCTGTGCTTCTCTATGGTGCGGAATGCTGGAGAGTTACAGAGAAGGAAATGTCGAAATAGTCCTCTTTTCACACAACATGCCTAAGAAAAATTCACCGAATCTTTTGGTCGAATACCATCACCAACCAAGATCTGCTTACTCAGAGCAAGCAAGAGGACATGCACACCATCATAGCTGGCAGACGCTGGAGCTGGGTTGACCATGTCCTCAGAAGAGACCCCGATGCCATCTCAAGAACAGCTATGCTTTGGACCCCTGAAGGAAACGAAAGAGAGGCCGACCAAAAACAACCTGGCGGAGGACTGTGGAGGCTGAGATGCAAAGAATGAACCAGAGTTGGGGCACTGTACGAAGGATGGCCGCCGACCGAGCAAAGTGGAATCAATTTGTTGTTGCCCTACAAGACGCCACTAGGCGTGATGGCCACTGACTGCTTTGACAGTCGGCGGCTAAGGATCAAAGAAGAAAAAGAATGACAGGGATAAAACAGTCATAGAGAGACCTTTAGTGGAAGGCACAGGACAGGAAAGCTTGATTCAAATTCGTTGAAGGGTTATGAATGAATCGGTTGAAATAAAGAATAAAATGCAGTGTGTTCCTAATCTTAAATCTAAACCATAACCCTAACCCTAACGATGTGGACCAGTTATTTAGATGACATCGAAGAACATGACCACTTTTCTTCATTTCAACCATATGAATCACTCAGTGAGACCCACTGAACTACACTGTAGACATAATATAACTTGGCTCGATATAACGAGGGATCACTTATACCAGTGTTTCCCAAACTTTTTCAGGTAACCGCCACCTTGTATCCCAGGGCACGTTGCCAGCGCCCCCCTGCATTTCCCCATAGTACATAAAAACTATAAAGAGTGAAAGATAAGAGTAACTGCTTGTTCAAAACAGTGACGATTAATTGCTCTATTTATTACAGTCTAATATAAAGCTACAGATACGTTTATTTATTAATTTAATTTAAACAGAAAAACTTAATTACTTAATCCAGTATAACAAACGGCAGTATACGAGAGTATATTAGTAACAAACTTACTTCATTGTTCTTTTAACTTCAGTGAGATAGATGTGCCTGGTGCAGTGATGTCAGCTTCTCAACATCAGGCTGAAAGTTATTCAGGAGTCTCACATCCTCATGTTCAGTAATTTGCAGTTTGTTTCTTTGCTTCAAAAGAAGTTGGACAACCGCGCTGAAGCCCGCTCTGCTAAATACGATGTTGGGAAGGCAGTACAGAACATCTTAACCTTTCCCCACACTGCAGGGTAGCGTTCAGGGATTTCTTTCTGCAGCCAAAAGTCTTGATATGATTGTTTGAACATTGGCTTAAGGTCAACGTCATTTTGCAGTGATATCAGTTCCTCTTCCATCCTCCCTATGTCCTCACTGCATGTGTCCAGGAATGAATTTATTATCCAATCTGGAATAGTGATCAAAAGAAGGTCATGAAACCTCTGAGACATGTCTTTATGCAGCATATTTAAGTGCGCACAATATACTTGAAGATTATCATCTGGTATTTTGTCTTTCTCCTCCAACTCTAAGAGGCTAGGAAATTGGATTAGCTAGCAACAGCCAATATTGTGTTTGAATAGCGTTAATTTGGCCAGAAACTAGGATACGACAGATTTGACGTTTCTAAAATTAATACAATTTTCTTGCAGTTGCAGATTTATTTCGTTAAACTGTATGAATAAATCTGAAAAATATGCAATGTCATGCCTGATATTCGTTAGTTCTGTACTAATGAAGCTTTCAAGTCTTTAAAGAATTCTACCAGAGTTTCAAAAAAGAGCATAAAAGCGTCTCGGACAATTTCCTGTTGAGAGCCACCTGACTTCTGTGTGCATCAGCAAGCGTTAAAATTGTTCATCATTCTCATTTATGATTTGTGAAGCCAATCACTCAGTGTATTTGCGACAAGATATTGTCTGTGAATTACACAGTGTATTGTAAATATACACTTTTAAGAAAGCGATAAACCTGCGGTAACAGCCTATCATTGATGTTACCCCATCTGTTGCACAAGCAAGAATGCTAGTAAGCACAATGTCCTTCTCTTTGAACAATTACTCATCTACATGAAATATTACTACTTGTCTGGCAAATAACAACTCTTGAACCAAGCTTTCATCTTTTACGAAGCGAACATACATAAGAAGCAAATATTCGTTGCCCGGCAAAGTTGACTCATTCAACTGCAGTGCAAATTCTATTGTCCAAAGTATGCTGCACAATGTATCTTCACCATTCTAAGCTATATCGTCTATTCTTCTTTGAACAGAGGTATTGCTGAGCGGAATCGCTTTAATTATTTGTTCAGGTGATTTATGCATAACTGTACTCACAACTTCTCTTATAGCTGACAGAATCAAATTTTCACAGATTGTGAGGCTGTCCAGATTTAGCTATCAGCAATGAAATGTTGTATGAAGCTCGCACACCATCATAGTTTTGTTGTGAAGTGCTGGTAAACATGTAGCGAGCAGTTTTACGTTTCTGAAAGTTTTCACGAAGTGACTGAAAATATGCCAAGCTTTTGCCAGCTTTATCAGAGAGTATTTTTTTGTTCAAATGTTCAAGGAGTCTGGAAGGTTTCATTGACTCATTTGAAAAGGCCCTTTCACACAACAGACACATTGGCAGTTGTTGGTTATTTAGTGCTGGAATAAATCCATATTTCATATATTCAACGCTGTATTGTCTGCACTTATTTTTGGTTTGTTCTACTTGTCATATTTGTTCTGGATTCTGGAACAAAGAATTGATTTTACAGTTTTGCAGATAGAAAAATATGCGTCAAGTTTACAACAAAAACTGATTTAAAAGTAGCTTTACAGAAATTTTTACATAAATGTTCTTACCAGTTACTTTTCTTTTTTTATATAAAATTTCTTAACCATAGCCATTAATCCATTAGGAAAAAAAACAACAACAATTCAGACATTAAACAAATGCAGCAACAGCCACAACAACATTGAATAAACCCAATAATGATTTCATAAGAGTATAATAATAGTTATTTAATATGAAATAATATAAAATAGCTCACTTTTGTAGATAGGCCTTCAGCTTTAACGATTGGGAGCCAGTGGCGTAACTACAATGTGAGGAGCCCCCAGCACAAATTAAAAGGAGGTGATATAATGGACTGAACCATATTCTATATATGGCAAATCTGTAGCTTAATTAATAATTGCTGTTAGTAAAACTGATGCTAGCTAGCTCTGTGGGGGAAAAAAAAGGATGTTAAAATTTACCTAATCGACAGGATGAAATAGTTTGATACCCAGTACGGTCAGTGATCTCTCCTTGCCAATATGGCGACTTAACTTTTGACGTTAGTGATTTTCTACATGTTTTTTTAGAATCCAGTCAGACAGTGAGACCACACTGCTGCCTTGCAGGTAGGCTGGGGACAGTCAAAGGCTAAGGAAGGCAACCTGACATAAATGCCCATTGAAATCGGATGTACTGGGCCACAGGCCTAATGAAACAGTACAAAGTACGCCACTCCATGATGACGTCATTACATAGTAAGCAAAATGTCAATAACTCCATAGTGTTCCGCTGGGCTACGGGGATTCAAATAGCCTCAAACTGACTACTGCTTTCTTTAAGAACATTCAAGTAGACGTCTGGGAGTGTACGAAGAAGAAGATACCCAGTACAAGCTTATTTCACCTGTGTGTTACCGGGGCCCGAAAGGGGAGCAAAGAATAGTAACAATGTTCCCTACCATGCATGTCATAGAAAGCGACTAAGGAGGGTTGGGCATGGGGCTGGTTACCCCATCCTGTAAAAAAATTTAAACCACAAAAACTTCAACAAACATAGACAAGTCAATTAAGGAAAATAAAACTCAGCCATCCAAGACAGGGGAAGGTCCTCTCGCAGGGAGGCATATGATGCAACACAGAGAAAGCCGAAAGGAGTCTGTGTTACTGTCTAACCTTCTTTCTTCTAGGAGAACCTCCAGATTTGGCACCTGGAATGTTCAGACATTGAACGAACAAGGGAAAGCGGCACAAGTAGCAACAGAAATGAGGGAATATAAAATCGAGGTTCTGGGACTGTGATAAACAAAGTGGAAGGGGGTAGACAAGAAGAAACTCATCACAGGTGAATTGGTGCTGTCCTCAGGACATGAAGACGAAAGTTCACACCACAGTGAAGGGGTAGTTCTTATGTTATCTAAAGAAGCACAGAAAGCACTCATTGAATGGGAAGCCGTTGGACCCAGAATAATAACAGCTACTTTTAAAACAGCTAAAGAGAAATAAATGTAAATGCCATCCACTGTTATGCACCAACTAATGACAAAGAAGCATTTTATACTAGACTGCAGGGAATTATGGAGAAAGTAAAAAGAAGAGACTTCACAATTTTGATGGGTGACATGAATGCAAAGATAGGTACAATCAACACCGGCTTTGAAGAAGTCATGGGAAAACAGGGGCTAGGAATAATGAATGAAAATGGGGAACTATTCTCAAACTTCTGTGCTTCAAATCAACTGGCTATAGGAGGAAGCATGTTTCCACATAAGAGAATACACAAGGCAACATGGAAATCACCAGACCATAGAACAGAAAATCAGATTGATCATATATGCATAAACAAGAAGTTTAGATCATCATTGCAGGATGTCAGTTTATATAAAGGAGCAGATGTGGCATCAGATCACCACCTTCTGATAGCCAAAGTAAAAATGAAACTCAAAAGATATGCAACAATGCAAAGTTATAGACAACAATTTAATGTAAGACATCTAAGAAACAAGAGACAAATTTGTAGTCACAATATCCAACAGATTCCAAGTGCTCCAACAGCTGGAAGATGTAGTGAATACATAAGACTATTGGCAGCAAATCAAAAATGTATGGAATGAGACATGTGAAGAAATACTGGGGAAAAGGGAACGACAACAAAAAGCATGGATAACAACAGAAACCAGCAATAAAATAAAAGACAGAAAAAACCAGAAAGCAGATTTAAACACAAGCAAAACCAGAATTCCAAAGCCAAGGCTCAAGAAGTGTACACAGAAGCAAACAAAGAAGTAAAAATAACTATCAAAAGAGACAAGAGGAAGTATATTGAGGAGTTGGCAAGAGAGGCAGAATATGTTGCAGCCAAAGGAAATATGAGCGAACTGTATAACAGCACAAAGAAGCTAACAGGTGAATACAAGCAATCAAGTTGCCTCATAAAAGACAAGAATGGAAAACTGCTCAACAATATACAAGAGCAAATTAAGAGGTGGACAGAATATTTTGAGGACCTTCTCAATAGACCAGCTCCACAAAACCCCCCAGACATCTAGCCAGCAGAAGAAAAGCTACAAATTAACTGTGAAAAAAAAAGAAAGCCGTAAAGAGATGGAAAAGCGGCTGGACCAGATGGCATTCCAGCAGAGGCCATCAAAGCAGATATCGACATGGCTACAGAGATGTTTTATAAATTATTTGGTAAAGTCTGGGAAAAGGAAGAGATACCAGCAGAATGGAAGGAAGGATATCTGGTTAAGTTGCCTAAGAAGGGAAATTTACAAGAGTGCACAAATTATAGAGGCATAATGTTACTATCAGTGCCAGGAAAAGTATTAAACAGGATTATCCTAGAGCGATTAAAAGAGTCCATAGACAAGAAACTGAGAGATGAACAAGCAGGTTTTCAACAAAACAGATCCTGTACAGACCAGATAGCCACTTTGAGAATAATAGTTGAACAAAGGCTGGAATGGAATTCACCACTATACATTGGATTTGTGGACTATGAAAAGGCATTTGACAGGCATTTGGCATCTTTCCATTACTTCCTTTGGGGCAGTAAGCAATTTGCCTTGCTTGTCCTTTATAAATTTCATAGGGCACTGTTTTTCCGTCCTCATGTTCTTTAGGGTCTTATAGAACAATTTCTGGTTTTCTTGCGCATCTTTTTCTAGCTTTTATCCAAATCCTTCCCAGGACTTCTGTTTTGCTTCTGTTCTGAGTGTCACATATTCTCTATATTTCTCCATTTGTCCTGTTGTGTTTTTAGCTCCTAAGTATTGTTTCCATGCTATTTTCTTCTCTCTTATTTTCTCTTTCACTTCCTCTGTCCACCAAGGTGT
Source organism: Oreohelix idahoensis (assembly GCA_024509875.1). NCBI lineage: Eukaryota > Metazoa > Mollusca > Gastropoda > Stylommatophora > Oreohelicidae > Oreohelix > Oreohelix idahoensis. Next base: position 96,247 of record JAMPIV010021276.1, on the reverse strand, counting down.
CCTCTTTCTCTTGTTCCCAAGTCGGACTTCACCACATGCTTCTGCAGCAGCTGTCTTTATGATGTCCTTGAATTTAACTCATTCCGTCCAAACTGGCATGTCACGCGCCAGATAGGAGTTCTGATCCGTTCATGGCGCGAGGCACGCCAATGTGATATATGTCGAATTAGAACGGAAAGTTATAAAATACCTAGCAACTAGCCAGTTTTAAAATCATTTCATTACATCTGGCACATGTTTGTGAGCGGAAAAAAATCTGTGAAGCTAAAATTGTGTGTTTTATATCCATTTCTAATCCTATGTTTACAAACAAAATGGATCGATGTGATTTTGAGAAAAAAATCATAAAAATTACATCCATGAAGTGATAGTGATAAAAATTTCCTGATATGTTTCAAACTAAATGCGCACTGATATTCTTAATATTTTATTGCCGTACATTAATTGGAAGCTGAAATATTTAAGTTTAAGTGTACAATTTTATTTAATTTTTTTAAACATATTTTTAAAATGTCTACACTTCACAAGACATAACACACACCTATTCATATCAATTAATTATATGAAGCAATTCATAAGATTCTCCAGTCAATTTCACACATTTAAATGTATAACACAAGTACCTGCTGAACTTATGTATTTGTCCACTGTCTGTTTTTAAAACCTCACCTGTCTGAAAAAATTGCATCCATTTTGGGGCCTGGGTAAAACCCAAAAACAGCCTGGTAGAGAATGAGTTAAGCCAGAGGGTTTGCAAGTCATCAGGTTGTTCTTCTGTGTTGCTTACCGCTGCAGCAATAAGCCCCCTGATATCTAGTCTTAATTTCTGGCTCTCTCAGCTTGTAGGTCTTAATGCTCATTTCTCCCGTTCGTTTACTTAGTTTCTTGCATGATGTTGGGCAGTGTGTGATGTTGGGCAGTTCCTAGGCTGAGCAACTCTTTCAGTTGTTCCTTTGATTGTAAGCAGGTAGTGATCACTTCCAATCTCTGGCCCCCTCCAGACTCTAGCATCCCGGACATATTTGAATGAGCTCCTCCTAACAATGGCATAGTCGATCACTGACTTCTCATTCATTGTTGGTTCACATCTAGTGATGCATGTATGCGCTTATGGGGGAACTTTGTGTTTGTAACGATCAGATTCTGTTCACTGCAGAATCTAAGGAGTCGCTTTCCATTGTCATTGAGAGTATCTTCTCCATATCTTCCGATAACTCCACCCCATCTAGCATGGTCATTTCCAACTCTGGCATTGAAATCTCAGAGCATGATAATTTCATCTAGACAGTCATCCACTGTCCTTTGAAGCAGCTCGAAGAATTCCTCCTTGACCTCTGCTCTCTCATCCTCATTTGGCCCATACACTATGACCAGGTTGACTATGGTTTCTCCTTCTTTTAGTTTTACAACCATAATGCGCTCCGAGACAAAGTTCCATCCCTTGATACTATCTTTTTGGTTTTTGGCCACAATGCAACCCACGCCCCCTTTAGCTCTTTCAGATGTGGGTACACCACTGTAGAGCAGCGTGTTGCCTTTGAGATCCATGACTCCTTGTCCTTTTTTCTTTGTTTCCATTATAGCCAGGATTTCTAGTTTTGCTTTCCTTATCTCTTCCACCAGCTCCTCTTCTTTCCCATTTATACGTCTTGTGTTCCAAGTTCCATAAGTCGTAGTCCGTTCCAGTTCGTCGCCTTTAGAATCAGTCCGGTTTTCTCTCTTGTAGTTCTCATAATCAAAAGTTTAAAGCAAACAGGTGATTGGCCTGTTGTGCTCATAGGCAGCACCAAGATGCAATAGATGGGAAATGTACGTCACATCAGTCGATTTATAAAAGTCTGAATTTAAGGTAGGAAAGCCAGTACAGAGGTTCAAAGGCTGATTTCTACTGCCAAATACTGTTGATTAAACATTTGGCTCTCTTGAACCTTTTCTCTTAAAAATTAACGTACTGCAAATATCACGTTACCATTAGCCCCCGTAAATGCTGAGAGAGTAAAATCTGCAACAAAGCAAAATCGGTTATTTATGAAACACCAGCAGGTATCTAATTTTGTCTGCTGCCAGCCGAAAGTACACTCCAGCACACCTTGCCAATGCCAAAGCCCATATTAAACTAGTAAACACTCTATATGAATGGGTTTCACCTTCCGTTAAAATCTTAGTGAGCCAACCACAGACTTCTTGCTGGTCGTTTCTCTTTCTTCAGGAGTGACCGAATGGACAATAGGCATTTAGTTATCCCCAGTTTGGTAGCAGTTCCCGATTACAATTTATGATCAACGATGGTTACCTGAGCTCATAATGGCACGTATAAACGAAACAATGCCTTGCTTAATGATCCTAGTAATACAATCATCAGCATCGTCCCCGCCACACTGATGTTGTCTCTCAAATCCACAACTCATTTCCCTCCCGTACGAACCGAATTTAGCCTATCAAATCCAGAACCACCCCTTACTACACCCCCGCCCCTTTTGCCCCTTGTTTCTGCATCGCCCCCTTGTATCCCCCCCACGTCCCCAGGGGGGCGGTACTGCCCACTTTGGGAACCACTGACTTATACCATAATCAGAGTTTGGACCCCAGTTTTGCTCATTCTGCTCTTTTCACATGCTTCAAATTTGAGCAGTTCATGAGCTGATACCAGCGCATTTCCCAGTTTGGTGAACATATTACACTGTTGCAGTTGTTGATTTCGCAGCCATGGAAACTGCACTTCAATAGCAGGAACCAGAGAATGTGGATATGATTCATATCTCTTCACTTGTAATCCTTTATTGAAATTGTGAACAAGAAGAAGCTGGAGACAACGAAGCAGTTAACTGTAGACTCTTTTTAGGAAAACCACAACTTATTGAGATATTGATTTCGTAAAGTATTATTTCAATAAACAATCTTATTTACGCAGTGTTAATTTGTAGAACTGTGTCTTTTTTAAAAAAATATGCTGATATTGACTTAGTAGGCCCTACAAATATTTTTGAACTTTTCATGTGTAAGTACGGTGCTGCATAAATTTTTGTCGTATAGCAATAAAAACTCATAAGTGTTTGAGTGAAATCTTTATTTTCAGCATCCAGAATAAAAAATGTGCATGATTAAGATTAATATAACCACTTATTTTTGCTCATTCATGAGGTGATGGTAGTTGTTTGTGCTTACACTACACGTCCTTCAGGTTGCTTACTTCTGTCAAAATGTAAATTTATGTCCGTTTAAGGAAATTCCATGCAACATGGACTTATGACGCAGTGCCATAGTTTGGACCCCGCCATATGCATTGTACCTTGTTTACAGTGTACTTAAAGTGTCAACTAAAACTGTATTTTTGCAAGATAATTAATCAGTCAATGTATCAATATATACCCTTTAGTTGCCCGAAGAGGAAAGGACTTCAACAAAAGTATGCCAAGTCCTCCTGTCGCTTGCTATCAGCTCAAGGTCTTTCTACGTCTTCATGATTTTCATTTTTATCTTTGGTCTTGCTCTACTTCTTTTACCCTGGCGATTCCAGAACAAGGACTACCTGGTAATGCTATCAACAGGTTTTCTTAATATGTGCCCAGCCCATCGCTGGCATCTTCTTCTCATCCCTTGTTCTGCTGACACTGGTCTGATTCTTGTTATCAGTTCCACATTAGTGACCTTGTTATACCATTTCTTACTTACTTACTTAGTCGTTCCTCTTCTACCGTGAGGTGTAGAGGTTTGTAAGAGGGAGCGCCATACTATTCTATCGGCTGTCTTTCTCCTGGCTTGGTTCCATTCTAGTCGTCGGTCCTTCAAAGATTGTCTAATGTTGTCCTCCCAGCGGACTTTGGGTCGTCCTGGAGGTCTGGATCCCTGGCTCTTAGTTTCCCATGCTTGCCGTGGTAGCCGATGCTATACCTTTTCAATCCTTCTATTCTACATGAGCACCCGTTTTTTGAAGTCTGTAGTTTTTTTTGGTTGTTGTTTTTTTCCCCTTGTTTCAGAGCCATAAAATAGTACTGACTAGACATTTGAGTTATGGAATTCCAAGCTGCATAGTGTCAATCATAAAAAGCCTCTATGCCAACTTTACGTTTAGCGTTGGGCAGAGCAACCTAACCTTTGAGGTGAAGACAGGAGTATGACAGGGATGACCCTTATCAACCACTCTATTGTTAACTGGGTGATGCGCCAGACAACAGAGGGCAGTCTGTCGTAGATTTTTGATAGGAAAATTAAGACTTGGGTTGGTCCCTTCTGAATAGATTAGAATAAGTGATATTCACAGTGAGAGGTAGTAAATAGAAATAGATTTCCACGAGTGAGATGGTAGAAATTTATAGAGGCTGTCCCGGAAATCGAGAATCTCTCTCTCTTTCCGCCTATCTTCTACAACAGATCCAGAGGAGTCAGACAGTCTATAAAAACTTATGTATATATTAATATATCTCTATCCACTCACGTGCCCGCACATACAAGTGACGACAGTTAGACACACACACGTGGGAAAACTATAACAAGGATTATATAGATATTATGGGAACGAACTGACCACCACACTGAAATAAATATAGGTATAGTTTAATTATCATAGTAAACTTACATCACAACATATAAAATACATCAAAACATATACAAATAGTCATAAAAATCAAGGAATTGCTACAAGAAATGATAGACCCGTTGGTAGGATCCTTCCTCTAGATATATATAGCTCACAGTTCCGTTAGAAGAAAGTGATAACCCCAAAGAGTTACAGATACATATGATTGAGTCTATGGTTTCCCCCCTTTTAAGGTATGGACAGACTTGATACTCTGCTTTATTCTAAGGGAAAATATTGTTAGCAATAACTTGCATAAAGGAAGTTACAACGTGGGTGACTCAACAAAGAACATCCTTCAGTCTACTTTCACTCGGTTCTTTCATCAGGGCCCTGACTCACACAACCTTACCTAAACTCGTGTTCTTTTCCGCCGTCTGGCGCAAACTTCGGGACACTCAAACACTTTTTATCTGTTTCTGTCGTTTAATGAAGCGGATCCCAGCTCTGCAGATTTGTTTGTTGGTTTCATCAAAATGGATCCGGGGAGCGTCTGCTTCATGCGATAGTTATTTCAGACTAAAGTTAGTGTCACTTGACTCACGAGGTAAGAATTAGGCTTAAACGGGCACACAGTGTCAGAACACGAGGTTTCCCTTAATTAGGGAGATGACCAGTGGACAACTTCTCTCAACAGATAATCTAGGTTCACCACACACTTTGTCAACAATGTCGGAAAGTTAATGGTTTAGATTTCTGTAATTATTCTCGCCACAAAGTAGCCTCAACACAGAGTTCGAGGAGAATATGATCTGCCTCAAAGGCCCAGTATAAACATTTATTCTTTAAAAAAAACTGTTAGTGGGATTGGTATTCTATCTATCTCTAAAGGCACACGCACTGTCAGACAGGTGGTACTTGAAAAAACCCATGTGGTTAAAGATATAAAATGTTTATGTTTCTCACAGGTATGTCTCTGTACTAAACGCCGGCAAAATTTGGGTTACCCCAGTATTCACTCAACACAGAACTACAGGTGGTCGCACAACTTTAGAATCATACGCTGATATATTTATTGAAGTCTAGAAGTTCGACAAATTGTCGAAACAAACTGAGAAACTTCGCTATACAGCTTATTCTATTCACGAGCAACCTGTCTACTGCGAATTTGGAGAATGAATGAAAATAAAGTTTAACATTCTGGTTATATCTATTACCAGACAAAGGGGTCCCAACTTATTTCGCAAAACGAAATAATCTCCCCTTCTCATTCTTAAACACCTTACATAAACTAGAAGACTACCATGAACTGACACTCGTGCGTTTTCACACCTCACGCTGACCAGGGCCAACAGTGAGTGCCTTGTCAGCTGGGATTTCCAGACAAATGTCTCAAACTGCGCCGAGGAGATGTCGGTTATCGCGCCTCACCTGAGCGCTCAGCCGATGCAACTCATTGTGGCAGGTAAAAATGCAGACAACAGTCTGCTTGTATGTCTGAGATTGATGCATATTCACACATCTCGTCCACTGACATCTACGTAATAGAATGCGTATCCCAGTATGAGAAAGAAAGCAGGTAAACGTTAGAATGGGAAAATAGTAATGTTTATAGTCGCAAACGAACGAATGCGAAAAATTACAAAAAGGATAAAAGAGTGATAATAAAATAGAGGACACGGGTGAAGAAAAGAAGAGTATATAGAGAATTTAATGATCATAACTCTCTGTGACACAGTCCAAGAGGAATAAGATGGACTACATTTTCTACATTGGAAGATCTGGAATATGCAGATGACATTGCACTACTAGCACATTCACATCAACACATCCAGGAAAAATGGATAGACTTAACAAGTATAGCCAGCAGGTGGGCTTGAACATCAATCTAAAGAAGTCAGAGGTCATGACGCTCAATGTGAGCAACCCTGAGCCCATATGAGTAAGGAATCAGCAACTGGAACAGACAGGCACCTTCACATACCTAGGATGCATAGTAACACCAGACGGCGGATCAAGCAATGACATCAACAACAGAATGAACAAAGCAAGAACAGCCTATTTTAGTCTAAACAACATCTGGAAGTCCTCTCAGTACAGCACAAGCACAAAATTAAGATTATATCAGAGCTGCGTGCTTTCTGTGCTTCTCTATGGTGCGGAATGCTGGAGAGTTACAGAGAAGGAAATGTCGAAATTGTCCTCTTTTCACACAACATGCCTAAGAAAAATTCACAGAATCTTTTGGCCGAATACCATCACCAACCAAGATCTGCTCACTCGGAGCAAGCAAGAGGACATGCACACCATCATAGCTGGCAGATGCTGGAGCTGGGTTGACCATGTCCTCAGAAGAGACCCTAATGCCATCACAAGAACAGCTATGCTATGGACCCCTGAAGGAAAACGAAAGAGAGGCCGACCAAAAACAACTTGGCAGAGGACTGTGGAGGCTGAGATGCAAAGAATGAACCAGATTTGGGGCACTGTACGAAGGATGGCCGCCGACTGAGCAAAGTGGAATCAATTTGTTGTTGCCCTACAAGACGCCACCAGGCGTGATGACCACTGACTGCTTTGACGGTCGGTGGTTAAGGATCGAAGAAGAAGAAGAAAATAATAATTGGGTTTGCTGTAAAACTGGAAGATAAAGAAAACAAAATTTAAAAAATAGGTTGTTGCTGTTGATTAACTAGGGCTGCTGAGCTTGTCACTCTTTCGCAGCCAATGCCGATTTGAAGAATTTGCATGTGTTCTGTAGCTGTTGAGCAGTGTCGTAAAGAGTGTTTGTGATTGCTTGGGAGCCAGGCAGTAGCCTTCTTCTTTCTGTGGATAGGCCTTGGCACATGCTGAACTGTCTCATATGGATGGGTGCAGTTGAGGCACTTAGGCTCGTGTGGGGTTTAATTTGTTTAAGTGCTTGTTGAGTCTGGTGTGTTCAGTTCTTAATTAGAAGATTGTGCACTGCTGCACACGTCATAGGTTATTAATATTGTCATTTGCACTGGGATGGGTCACTTCTTTATACATGGCTTATCCAGTAGACCCTTTTGCCCATCATTTCAGCCGTTCCTCTTTGAAGTTGTTTTGGGGTATTTGTTTAGCTATCTGCATGTTTGCTGGAATGTTTGTTTGAACCATGTGTGACGGTATTGCCTCCCCTGCTTTGCAGTAGTGGTCCAACAGTGGCCAAAACTCAAGAGTATCTATTATAGGCTTCAATGGAGTCTATCTTTAGACAAGATTACTTTTGGCAGAAATGCAGATAGAAGAGTAGTAAAGCTTCTATCACATGGGAGTCTTCACAAGATATTCAGATAAATGAAAACAATGCTGGCTGTTCCTGAGCATGTTAGTTCTGTAATCTGCCAACAACTTCTGTGAAGGATTTAAGCACTTCTTAAGTTCAGCTCGTTTAAGCCCCCAACCCTAATTTACTCAGTGGAATTCTATTATTCTAGTATATCTCTTTTCAGAGTGTGTGTAGTAATTTGACTGAGACAAACATGCAGTAACTTTAAAATGATTAAATCGAAGTTAAATTTATAACATTACAAATAACAACATTTAATAATCACTTTAGGTTTTAACAGTTGGAAGATAATTTGAATAGTTATGGATCAAGAAAAGTTATCTTCACAGTCTTTAGGGAAAGTGAGATGTTACAAGAAGTTCAAGTGGCAGCATATATTTGAACTTAGCTGCCAATGACGGTTCTGCTCCTTCTTATGGGTTGGTTGTTTTCACTCATCTCTGATCAAGGTTGTCGGGGGTAGCTCGTTTCCCAGAAACGTCAATGAGAGTCTACCACGTGTGTCCTGCATCTTACAGCTTAGGCCACGGTTCCTTTCTTATTCCAGAGATAGTACTTTCTGCTGGTACCACCAATAACTATGGTAAAAGAATAGAACAAAACGCTCTTCTGAGTATGGCGTTTTCCACCCCATAGTTAGGGGTTCCTATCTTCCCATACCACCATCCCAATTACTCAGACTTTACCCTCGATGAGAATTAAATTTAAGCCCTCGGGATAAAACTTTCTTTACATTTAAATAGAATAACTTTCATAGTTACTTTATATTTAAATAAAAAGGTTAATAATACAGATAGAGTCTGTTTACATATACATCTCCACTGATTGAAAAGTGTTCACAATCTAAATTGAATATGTTTCCATTTATGTTTTACACCCAATTACCACCACCACCCTGTGCAGTGGTGGTTCATGAATCATCATTCTGTATGCTAAGGTTGCCAGCCTCAAATGACTTTGACATCCAGTAGCGAGTTTCACACATTAAACTTCACATGGTAATATATACATATATATGTTAGTTCACATGTTAGTAATGAAACATAAAATGAAAAATGCACTACTTACGCCAATCTTGGCTACAGACTTGTTGCTCAGATGAATAAAAGAGACGAGTCTGTCTCTTACACGCGTCTGGGGTGTCTTTAATTTGACAATAGATTCCCTCTTTGACTCCGTTTGTTTTCAGTTTTCTTTAGTCCTGGTTTTCATTGTTACAATGCTAGAGATTTCCTGGGCTGTTTTTGTAAGTCCTTTTGGAATACTCTAATAAAAGGTCCAGTCCGATAAAAGGAATTCTTGAATTCTAACTTGGCAAGTCTCTCACAGCAGTTTTTGCACAGTGAAGTGGGTTTGAACAAACACCAGGTTATATTCCCCCACAATGTTGTTATGAAACAAATCAGAAAGATCCAATCATTTCAAATCATGCAGATAGGGTGTGATATTTTCAAAATAGTCCCTCGTGAAATAAGGTGCGTGTCTGCAAAGGTCACGTATTACCATATATGGACATCTGATGCCTTGCATACACTCTCACAGGCAGATCGGTGGGCACACATGACAACATCTTCTTCTTCTTTGATCCATAACCGCCAACCGTCAAAGCAGTCAGCGGCCATCACGCCTGGTGGCGTCTTGAGGGCAGCAACAAAATGATTCCACTTTGCTCGGTCGGCGGCCATCCTTCGTACAGTGCCCCAACTGTGGTTCATTCTTTGCATCTCAGCTTCCACAGTTCTCCGCCAAGTTGTTTTTGGTCGGCCTCTCTTTCGCTTTCCCTCGGGGGTCCATTGCATAGCTGTTCTTGTGATGGTATCAGGGTCCCTTCTGAGGACATGGCCAACCCAACTCCAGCGTCTGCCAGCTATGATGGTGTGCATGTCCTCCTGGTTATTCCGAATAAGTAGTTCATGGTTGCTGATGGTACATGACAACATGGGTAAGCTGTAATACTTATTACTTTATTAGAAAGTAATGTTGTCATAACAAGTTGGCCCGGAAGCGATTATGTCACACTTGTCTGCCCACATGTGTCACACAGACAGTAATTTCGCTATCTGTCGTATGAGTACGCAAAAACTCCGTGTCAGCGGCCATCTGGGTTACCAAACGAATCGTCTTATCAGCGGTTCAATCTAAACACGCCAGCGACTGTCTTATCTCAGTTGCTCACCGCAAGCCAGGATGACCGGGTAACAAACAGGTGGCATCACAGAGAGGAGTGTAAACAGATGTTTGCACCTACAAAATATTTGCCACACAAGCAAAAAAATAACGAAGAAAGAAAAGTGCAATAATTGACAGCACATAATAAAAATCAGTACCACAAATGTACCGATACTGCCGGAGAGAAACAAATATTGATAGGGGCCGCCCTGTATTGTCACACCGTGCTTGCTCCTAGTTTTGCCTGTATGTCTGCTTTTTTTATCGGCTGGTATGTCTGTGTGTCTTGGTATCCACTGGAGAGTGATTGATGTTGTTTGTAGGCTGTCAAGTGTTTCAGCCAGCTGTATTATTTCTTTATTTTCAGTTTAGAGGTATTCTTCCGAAACCTAAAGTGTTGGTTTTAAATCATTGAAGATTACGATATTTGAGGGCTTATAGATTTCTTGTTTGAGTTAACAAAAATAGTATAGAGGCGGTTTTACAATAAAAGATCCACCAAAAACACAGGTCATTTCTTCATACACTTTCAGACATCAGCGTGAATAAGCTTAAAGAAAACGGTGGTCAGTCTGTGGTTGTTGGTAACTCCATAGAGTTTGTCTAGGAATGATACTGGTGACTACCATATGTGCTTTCTTTTTTTTTTTGTTCAACACATTTGCAGTAGATGTTCAACTGTCATTTTATCGAGCCACAGCTACCCTTATCAGTAGTTCCTATCGTTAGCTTGTTGAGTAGATGGTATCTCAATCTGTTATGGCCGGTGCAGAGTCTGGAGATAACCACTTGTTCACATCAGTTAAGCTGGTAATATGCATTGTTTTTTCAGGTGGCTTGGATGCTGCTTCCCATTTATTTCTGTATCTGCTCCTGATAAAACTCTTGGCTTCTTCAAAAGTTAAGCTTGTGTCACGCTGAGGTAGCTTTACACCTTCCTTTGCCAATCTGTCAGTGTCTTCATTGTGAGGGATGTTGCAGTGTGATGGGATCCACTCCAGAAGACAGCACGCCACTTCCACACCAGACCTACCTTTCATCATGGGGCATTCCATCATGAACCACAGTCACAAACAGGAGACAAAGATAAGAAAAACAAAAACAGTGTAAATTTACAACTGAATGATACACCAAAAACGCAGTGTTTTGAGGTCACCTTTCTTCAGCCGCAGTCACAAAAAGGAGATAAGCAATATAGTACAAGTTGTTCCCTTTTTTTATTATTTTTCCCAGGTGTGGTACAGAAAAGATGTGTGTGAGGGTGGCATCATTCCGCAGGATTAGAATTGAGCCACACTGATAAACTATTGTGTTAGATAACAGCGCTGGGCAGCTACTTCCTGCAATCTTCTTCAACGAAAGTACATCTCAAGCATATGGCTTTGTCTTCTTATGATGAGCTTTTGAAACAGGTCAGTACCCAAATTATAATGAATACATCATGCTACATTCTGTATACCAAACCTAATGAATAATTTGGAGTGATGAAAGGAAGAAAAAAGTCACGATAAAGATGGGTAACAACTGACAGAACTTCTTCGTCGTTCACTGTCAAATAACCACATTTATCGCTCGTATAAAGCTGGCAGCCCGTCTCAGGCTTCTGTCATCACTGTACGGTTTCTCCCTCAACTGGGTTAGAGAAGGCCACCCTGCCACCCTGCACCTCTAATGGAGCAAACATTTCCCAAATGTTGTCTTAGCTTTGAGTGGAGGATGAGGTCACAACTTGCGTGTAAATACTCCTAAGGCATACGCAATACATCGCCTGTGATGCGCAGAAGCCCAACTCCTGGCCTTCTCGTAGCAGGACCCGTTTTTACTAACAGGAGGTGAGGCGAGGGCCAAGTCTCTGGCGCCCTAAAACCAGAAAGTTTTGTGCAGATGGTGCCCATAAAACATGGATGGCCAATCATCTGGGAGGATGAAAACTGATTTCAAATCATCTGCTGTCTTGCAGGTAGACTGGAGACAGCCAGAGGCTAAGGACAGCAAACCAGAATAAAACTGCCCGCCGAAATCTACTGTGCTGGGCTGAAAGGCGAAGATATCGGCGTCCAGCGGTAAAGTACGACACAACATATTTTTTCGCCCAAAGCAAAGTCACACTGACAGAACAACACTGCATGTTTATTGCCTGGAATGTAGAAGATGCAGTTAACCTCAGGGCTGGATTATCCATTAGGCTAAGTAGGCTGAAGCCTAGGGGCCTGGAGCTCTTGGTGGGCCGTGCATGTTAAAAAATAATTTTTTAATGCATAGATTTTTCAATAAAATGTGTTTAATGTGTTTACCTTAATAATAATTAAAATAATACTAATAAACATTAATTTAAAAAATAATTACAAATAAAAGAGGTAAGCAATGCTAACAAACTAACACACCAGTCTATTAATAAGACTAGTATATACCATCACCCTGCTAAGGGGTTTGAACAAAACAATTAAAATTATTGCCTATTAGGTAAAGGGGAAGGGGGGGGGGGGGGGGGGGGGGAGGGGCGGAGTGGGGGGGGGCGTGGGGCGGGGGGGGGGGGGGGGGGGGGGGGGGGGGGGGGGGGGGGGGGGGGTGTGGGGGGGGGGGGCGCCCAAACACCAAAAGGCCTATAGGTCCTTCTTGGCTTAATATGGCCCTGGTTAACCTATAGCTGAAAATATCAAGAGTATTTTCTACAGATTTACTAGAACAAAAATAAAAAAATTCATTACCCTTTGAGTTCCCCATGAAGTACAGTCCTTCAACAAATACACACCTCGGCTCCTTGTTCTGTGGTAACTGTTCAAGGTTTTTCCGTGCCCTTTTTTTTATCCCCCTTCATATCTGTGTCTGGTTCCTTTCTCCATAGGTTTTTTTTTTGTGGTTTATTTATCTTTCTCTTACCCTTGGAGTTCAGAGCAAGGACTTCCTTGTAAGGCTGTCGGCAGGTGTCCTCAGTGTGTATCCCATCCAACTTCAGCATCTCCTTATCATATCTTGTTTCACTGACTCGTGCCATCAGTTCCACCATTGGTGATCGTATCATACCATTTCAAGTACCCTTTTGTGAAACTCTTATCTTTCTGTTTGTCATCTTATTCATTGTTCTCCATTTTTCAGAGTCATGCAACTTGACATTACTTGACATTTGAGTTGAAGTTTCAGATTTTTGTGTTGGAGACTCTTGGATTTATTTTGATTTCTGTATGTTTGAGAATAAAAGTGCTAGTGTGTAATTTCTGCAGTTTTTCTATTTCTTTTGCCCTTTGTGCAACTTTTTCGACTGAAATGTTGGTGTTTTTTTAATATTTTGTTCTTGTAATTTAGTGCAGCTGCATGCTACTAACATCATCATCATCTTTTATGCATCTTATAAAGAAAGGGGCCATCATTATAATGGCCCCCATTGAGGAAGCTAACACCTATGCAGCATTGGTTTCTGTAGCAATATTTTAATCAGATAATGTCATATTAGTTACCTTCTGCTATGTGTCTAAGGCAGTAGTAGTTCTATTTATGACAGTTATAACTCCTATTATCTGATCTGCTGAAAGCTTTGTTTGACGTTGCATCTTGTTATTAGTAATGAAAATTATCACTGCATTGCATGGTTATTTCTGTCCTTCAAACAGGTGGCCTCGTTAAAGTCAGAAAATTGTCACCTGCGGAGAGAGCTGCAGGATAATTCCAGTCACCTGACAAAGTTGGAGAACGATGCATCAAACATGAAAGATGTGCTATCCCACATACAGGTAAGAGGCTGTGTTCTGTCTGAGACTGGTTACATTGTGCTCTGTTTGTTTGTCATTGTGTGAGTTTTTTGACTGATGTTCTGCATTTTTTTTGTGTGTGTAGGGTCTTCATCGTTGGATAGGTGTTCACGGCATTTTGTTTATAGTTCTCTTCAGTGTGATTATCATTTAGCAGTTTAGGGAGCCGCGCTGGTGTAATGGTTACCACACTGCGCTGGCGATCGGGTGATCCAGGTTCAAGCCTGGGCTCGTTCATTTGAACGAGTGTCATCTACCGGGACTTGCACTGGATTAATTCGAGCCCTGGCGAAGACATTTGAAGAAGTGTCGTCGACCAGGGACTGGCGGCTGCTGAACCGACCCAGCTCTAAAGGGTACCCTCCGAAGACGGCGAGTATCTGCCTGTGGTGGGTTTTGATGTTATTAAGTGTTGTTGCTATGTTTACTTAGTGTACTGAATGAGGTCAGCTGTGAAGGTCCCTGAGGATAACAGTTTATGTGAATTTACAGAGTACCTTGCTGCTACCACCCTACGACCTCAATCAGACTTATTCTTGACTAGTATGTCTGTGTCGTGTGAAATTCTAATCCACATATATAAATTAAAAAGTAAAGCCTAACAAATAACTTCAATAAAAGGAAAGAAGAATGGTAAAGAACGGTGCTGTCACAATGACTGTACTCGAAATTCCCCTTGTTTTCTAATTCATCTGCAAATTATAACGTTTCACGTTGATAGTAAAAGCCTTCTGCAGCATACACGCGTCTCCACAACACAATAAAACGTGTACTGCCTTTCTAAGAAAAACCTTGAGATACGCAAGCTGACCTATATTTAATATTCCATTCATGTCATTTTATACACTAAGTTAACATAAACGAAAAGACAGATGAACTTAGGATAGAAAGAAAGGGAGGGCTGAAAGCCGGAACGCATGCAACACTAACACGCGTCTCGCTATACAGTTAATGACATCACGCGTGTAAGGCCACAAGCACTAACTTTTTTCAAATGGACAGTGATAAAAAACACTACCCCTACGAGAGTTAGGTTTTAAAAACCTGAGAAATGCTTATTAGGAAATATGACATTATACTGGTTTACGTTTGAAAACATTACAGTATCCAGACACCACATCGATCGAAGTGAACGGGAGGTAGAAGAAAATACATATTTTGAACGCAGCCCCTTAGCCCCATTAAATTTATATATTTGGGTTCCTTAGGACTTGCTGACAAAGAATATGTTAAACGTTACGCAAATAGTCTAGGAATTAACAAATTATAGCCAAAAGAAATAGTGAGGGTGTCAGACAACACCAAAATCAGAATCGCTCAGTGGCAGATTTTGACACCACCATTGTACGGGAAATAGGTCCCCATGTTAAATCCTATTTGATTGGAGCGCAGTAAATGTAAGGCTAAACACGATTAGTCGGGCTACAAATACTATCTTTTGTTGTTGGGGGAGACGGAAGGAAGGGTACTTTTTTTCAAACGCTTGTGTAAACATGGCTCGATTGGTTAGACCCGCCAATATAGGCAATTAGGAGCATCAGTTCGGTACCACATTTTCAAATAAACTTTCTAAAGAACCAGTGCGTTGAGCGCCAGTGCATATTTTTCTAACTAAAAGCCTGGGACATCGGCAGATCGAAATTGTGCTATATTCATTGCCAGTCAACGTAACTGTGTATTATTTCTATGAATTGTGGGACTGTGGTCCTAAAGTTATTGAGCAGCACCTGGTCTGAGCTTTGCTGAATCTGAAGGCTGACAGCATACTCCTGGGTCCAGATAGCGACTAGTGAGGTGTCTCCAGAACACAGGGGAGCAATCGAGCAGAGGAGTCTTTTCCTGCCGCCATCACGAAAGTTAAGCCTCTGTGGCCAGTGGAGCTCAACATTATGTGTCCCCCTCAAAACTTGACATTATAGTAAAACTGAGGGTCAATACATTGTTTAAATTGATAGGAACGGTGAAGATTCCCCATACTATTTCCAAGATAAACAAACACTTGACGTCATGATGACAAATAACAACATAGCTTGAAAAACAAAACCAGTATTACCTCATAGTACCACTACACAACTGACACACATAGGATAATACTAATAAAATATGTCACTACAAGGTTCATATTTATAAATTATGTACATATAAATTGTGATTACATTTGATTGTGATTCCTGGTTCACTGTGTAGTTGAATCAGGATATATAATAGTGAAAGTAATTAATACATATATTTGAAACTTTTACCATTAACTCAATTAAGTTAGTCTTATAAAGTGTTAAATGTGTGTGAGTGTCACAGTGTTGTCAAGTGTGGTGGAATAAATTAAATTGTTTATCTGTCTGTTGTTGTTGTGACTTACACTTCATCATTTACATAACCCTAGACATTTAACGTAGTCATCACAATATTCCAGAATAATTCTGACTGAGGTATAAATGTGGTAGCAAGTAAGGTTATCTGTAAAACACTACACCTATTAGATACAGATACCTTCACAGCTGATCTCAGTCAGTACACTAAGTCCCCTATAAATATTTATAACATCCCACTTTACCACAGTCTGATAGCTATGTCTACTGTCTAGGGTAATGAAAATGTGGTGTGCTGGTAATTAAGTACACAAACACACACACAAACACTAATATTAATCTCTATGATTAAGTCAACTGACACTGTGGTTAAAATTTAGTAATTTACAATTTTTTCCAAATTTATTTTGTCCTGAACCTAGTTTTCTTCTGGTCAGGACTTTCAACTCAATATGAATTAATTTCAATAGAATTACATATAATCAAGTAAACACATGAAAGACCTGTACATATACATAATTTAAATTTGCTAATATTGGTACTAAAACTAAAGTCTTTATTAACTAGTGCTTGATGTCGGGTCGGGGTATTTTCATCATACCCAGTCCTTTATTTAACAGTGTTCATTTGCTCTTTAACAGGATTGATGGTGGAAAAGTTTATTAGTTACACAATGGAGTTTATATTATTTAGTACTCATTGATGAATCTCAGCAGGCCAGTTCTTTAACACTTATCTGGCCTGTGACGATTGAAGATAGTTGTTCCTTAGGCCCACTCCTCACATGCGCTGAGGTAGTATGGTAGGCATCTCATTTCATACAGTGTTGTACTCTTCAGAATATCTGGCACTAGTACAGTGCCAGACAAAGAAACTCTGAAACCACAAAATTAGGCTAGGTCTTAACATAATATCTAATCCACCATGTTTACAAGCATTAATACATTGAAATAAAAGACAGGGTCAGATCTCTCTGACCGGCCCAGCACATCTACATCAATGCTGTTATCAAGTAGCACTAGTTTCACATTCCTCTCTGTTGACTCCATTTTATCGTTAAGTTCAGTGAAGAGGTAAATTGAAACGCGAATGGTTAAAACGGAATAAATGTCAACAAAGTTCTTCAAACGAAAATCCCAACAAGTATCGTTGCATTGGGTGAACTGGGCAAGTATTGGCAGCACACAAGTCGGTGATTACAGTACATATATTTTATTGACGTGACACCAACGAAGTGGAACAAGACAATCATAGTTACAGATGCGAAGATCATACGTCAAATGTTAATATCACTGTTAATAGTTGTTGTAGATTCTCTAACAGTTAAGTTCTCTTATATTCCAGTGACTAAGGATCACTTCCATTACCATATAATAGACATGGTATTAACGTCCGTTGACCTTCTCCCAAGGACGTTTATTAAGGCAAACGGATTCATTCTCACGGAGCAATAATTTATATCATACTTGTAAGCATCCCAGACTTTCTTCATAAAATTCTTAGATAGCATATCCAATCCAAACAAAGGCAGATATAACAATACAACCAGGTTAGTGTTTCATCTTGGCTAACCTCTCGGTATCCATACCACGACTTTGGCATAGGTAAAACGGCATATTAAACATGTGAAGCATATATATATTCATTAACTTGATTCCACATATGGATTCTCCCTCTACGAAAAGATTCCAAAGGCTATCGACTCCGTGTGTCCAATTCTAGGAATGTCATCTCCGATGAATTCCCGCTAGACCATTAATAGGAGCGGCCTGATACTTTAATTTACATAATTAAACTTGCCATAAGAAATGGGGCGACACTTACTTCATTCTTCCACTATTGGCTTCGCCATGAAGACCAATAGATACGAATACAACTGATGGCATCTTCAAATTTGCCAGGAATCAAAGAATAACACTGCAGACATAAATGTCGTCCGAGCTACCCCTATCATGACGTCACAATCTACTCAACTAGGTTACACGTGCGTCCAAAGCAACTCACACAGCATTGTGCACGTCAGTGCGTGAATCAATCGAACGCACAAATAATATAACTATATAAAACTGGTGCGTACATTTGGCAGGACCGAAGACTACCCCCGTAGGTAATAAATGTACGTAACAGCTCCCTTATTACCTCCCCTTAAAAAAATTAATTCTATTAATTTTTTTTGAACTAATTACTCGAGAGAGGTGAGTCAAAACTACAACAAGATTTATGACATGCATAAAATTATATCATATTAAGAAAAGAATATTAAATGAAAACAATATAACTAAATGATAGTATGCATTAAAGCACACATCCACCATCGACCTACTTTGGAACGATGTGGTAATATTCGAAGTAAAAAGAAGTTGAAAATGAAAATGAAATAAACCATAAAAAAAAAGATGATAATAAAATTCAACAAAATTGTTTTAAAAGAAATTTGAAACATATGATTTCAAAAATGAAAATGAACAGCAACACTGATGATGATCAATGATAAAAGAATCAATAAAACAGAAAATTTTAAAATACAACATGCAAAATGAAACAAAGCATAATTAAACACTTTAAGAAGCAACGCACTTACTATTTCCTAACACTAGTAAGTTTGACTAGTTATCTAAAAGTGAGATATCATGTAGTGGGATACGTGAATACACGTATTGCGAAACACTAATGAAGGTAGTAGATGTGTGATTTATAATCAATCAAATTGATTAAATTGAATTATACTAATTAGTAGTACTTAATTTATGAACAAATAACTAATTACTAATTTATTCTAAGTGATTTCAATTTCACTCATTGTTAATATTCTTTTAGAACTAGTTAAATCAACAAGAATATGTTCTAAATGTACCATGCCTGAAATAAGTTTACGAACACGATATGTGTAATCTGTTCCATAACAATAGTGAATGTCTATTTGTCACTCTTACCAATGTTTCCATACTAAAAAAAAAAAATGTTACTTTAATATCACTGTTCCCGTTCTAACAAAACGTTACTTCACAAGAAATAATGTTATAATCCATACGTAAGTATATTCTGAAAGTTATATATATACGAATACTGCAGAACTACACATAGTCTCCACAGATGTATAATCAGTGACCATGTACAAAGTTATTCATGTTTCTGTGAGGACGTTTCACCATCTGGAAGTGGTTTAATTTCGACGTGTTCACTAGGGCATCTTGAAAGACAGTCTGCAAACACATTCTGTACTCCAGGAATAGCTCGTATCTCAAAATGGAACGGTTGAAGCGCAATAGCGTAACGCGCTGACTTTGATGACTTCACGTTCCCTGTGTTCAGTGCTGTAAGAGCTTTCTGGTCGGATTCCACCACAAAGTGTGATCCGAGGAGATAACGATCCAGTTTTGTGATTGACCAGACAAGAGCGAGGAGCTCTTTATCTAGAACGGAATACTTCATCTCGCTCGTCGTAAGCTTTCTGGATACGTACATAATCGGAAATAAGGTGCCTCCGTATTCCTGCATCAAAACTGCCGCGATAGCGTAGGAAGAAGCATCACTGCGAAGAACAAAGGTGAGATCTTTGTTAGGCAACCTTAAAAAAGGCTTATTTGAAAAAAATTGTTTTATATAATCTAAAGCCGTTTGATGATCCTGCGACCACTTTATTACATTAGGTGTGCCTTTCTTCAGTAACGAAGAAAGAGGTGCAGTTATAGTAGACAAATGAGGGATGAATTTAGAATAGAACTGTATTAGTCCTAAGAGCGACCTCACTTGTTTTTTTGTCTTAGGTGCTGAGATGTTTAAAATTTTAGAGACGTTACTGTCTTCTGTATACATTAAACCGCGACCTATACGGTGACCAAGAAATGAGATGTCATGAAAACCGACAAAAGCCTTTGAAGGTTTCGCTGTTAAGTTATAATCCCGTAAGGTAGAAAGTAAAGATTTTAAACCCTGAATATGTTCATCCCAAGAGTCACTGAAAAGACAGATGTCATCTATATAAGTAATGACATCGGGACGATGAGACAATATGCGGCGCATCATGCGTACAAAGGTAGCTGGCGCATTCATTAGACCGAATGGCATAAAATTCCATTGAAAAAAAAAAAAAGATCATGAGAACTAGAAAAAGAACAAATGACTATTACAAGAAAGAAATGATGACTGCATAGGCTGAGTCATCAAAGAATGTGATATCAAAATTCAGTATAGTAGGGTACTATCTGCGTGACGCAGAATCAGGTACTAATCGTAACCTGAGGGAATGGTGGTGAAAATACACACCATTGTCCCGCTCGATAGCCATGCGAGCATCTCTATTGGTCCTAAAAGTTACCACGGCGTCACCATACCTGTTATTGGTATGAGGTAACAGACGCACGAACCTAACGTCCGCCGTGTGGTTGAGAAAATCTCCTAGTGCCTGCCAAGTAGTTCGTTGTGGCAGATTTTGCACAAGGATGGTGCGAGAAGATGCACCTCTACCAATATAAGTGGTACCATTATCACAAGAGTGGGAGTAAGGTTGATGAGTAACCTTAGTCCTTTGAGGTAAATTATAATATTTATTATTTCTACATGTAGAATTATTGTTCTTAAATGTACCATACCCCTGTAATTGAGTATTATTACTTATGCCAGACAAAGGTGTAGGTGTACGGTATGTCGTAGACACCTGCTTGCTAGGCAAAGTTAAAACCTTACTGACAACCTTATTGGTTTTAGTTTTCTCACCTGAGTTACAACTATTATTTTTATTAGGAACATCCTTTCCTTTTTTTACAAACTTAACCTTTTTCTTACGATCAGTTGACTGCTGATCAATTCGAGGGAAGGTATATGACTTACTAGTCTTTACAGGTTGCGTTGCAATCTTATTTTCCTTCTTAAGACTAGAAGCATGTCGTAAAGGTTGCAACGAATTAGCAACAGTGGCGTAATGAACAATGGAATCGTTCTCCATGCTAGATTCCAATACCTTAGCATTACATAACAGGTTAGTAGTATGTGTATGTGACACAACTCTAGGTATAGACTTAAATGCATAGGCATCCTGTATATGCTGCTTTTCCCATTCAGCAATTTGCTGAGGTGTACACTCCTTTATATCATGTATGCGACCCAGGATGACATCACAAATTGGATTCGGAAGGAGACAGGCGTGGATCTTTCCTGAAAAAAATGGTGTGTTAAGATCAATAATAGCTGTGGGAAATGTTTCCACTGTCCCACTAAAAGTAACACATTGGATGGTCTCTCCGGTTGCACAGGCGGGGTCGACCAGCGAAGTCCGTACACCGATTGTGCTACAACCTGAGTCAAATAAAAGAGAGCATGGAATGCCATTTAAAAATCCATGATTTAATTGAAGGCATCCCGGTCGATCGTGTGTAGCTGAAATGGCCGTACACACAGCCGGAAGACTTGGCAAAACCTGTCCGCAGCGCAGCGTCGTGATCGCCTTGGGCTGGAAAAGAGTCGAGCATTCTGAACAATCTTTCACCTGGTTACAATCAAGAGAACAAGATAAAGCATTATGAGTTTCAACTCCTTTACCCTGTTCAATGTTAGCCTGTGTATCACTTAAAGCGACATTAGAATGTCTATCCGTATTACTCAACGATCTATCTCGTCGACGCGATCGATTTTGATTTTTGTCATTAAAATTGCCATAATTGTAGTTTCTGCTAGAGTTAAAATTTGGATGAGTCCGATAATTTGTATAATGATCGTTATGATGTTGGTAAAATGGTTTATTTCCAAAAAATTGTTTGTTTTGCGGACCCTGAGATCTTGATTGCAAATTTTGTTTATTGCGGTTTTCTTCATTATATTTAAGATTATTGTTATCAAAATCTTTTGATCTAGAAGATTGGCCCGAAGAACTAATAAGTGAAGCAGTTTGTTTGAATTGTTTCCCCTTGTAAATATTGTCATTCTTATTATTTCCCTTTCTAATTTTTATAACTTTAAAATCCAACCTCAATTTTTTTTATCTGAGAAGTAGTTTCTAATTTAAGGTTACTAATTTCTTGTTTGAGAGTTTTGATAGTATCTAAAGCCTCAGCTCTCTCCTGCCTAAGTTCAAGTTTGAGTGCTTCGATAGCACTATGATGACTAGTCATAAGTTCATCAATCTTCTTAGTAAAAACAGAATCTTCCTCATGAATTTTACCATTAAAATGTGTATTATTCTGCTTCAATGCATCTACCAACAATTTCCTAGAATTTTCTAGCTCCAACTGTAAGGACGTGAAGTTTGTATTGGTAACCTCGGCTTGTAATGTAAGAGTCCTTACTCTTTCGTTTAAATTATTAATCACTAGCTCCTTATCTTCCAGGAGTTCCGACAATTCCTCTATTTTGCTCTCTTCAGCAATATCATCCAAAAAATTGGTCCTTCCCGTGTCATTTCCTTGTTCGTACTTCATTTGTTTCTCATAATCGTCATCACAGAGAATAGCGTTACGAATGCTATTCATTATAGAACCACGATGGACGTGTACGTAACGTTCCACAAATGTACGAAATACTCCACCCAATAATTCTGCCATGTCCCTTGCCATAATCATATGTGGTACAGACTGAAAATTAAGGTCAGCAAACTTCGTCAAATCTGACGCTGTTCGACATAAAAAATTGTCTAGTATAAAATCATCATGGTCTGGGCCTTGAAAACCATCATTCTTAGCCTCCTGAAGAATATCCCTCAGAGTAGACATTATGCCCGATCTAGGCTTTTTTTCTACTTTTTTCACATCGATAACCTTGTTTTCAACGGGTACCTTGTTCTGAACAGGTACATGTTCTTTCGAAAAATTATCTAAATCAATAATCTGTTTTGGATTATCAGAATCTCGTAACTTATTCTGTACCTCCACTAAATCAGATTGCAAGTTATGTTGGTCTAATGCAAATATTCTTTTAGTTTCTTCTGATTCTCCAATACGTCTTGCTTCAGTTTCAATTTCTTCCTTATTCGGGAACCACTTCCCACTTTTCCATAAATTATCTTTAGCCAAAGTGTCCAAGACATATGATTTTAACACATTACCTTTCATCCCACACTTTCGTCCAATATCCAAATAGTCATCTATCTTAAGCATGATAAATATATATGTATCTCACTCAGTCAATCAACTAGTAAGAAAATTATCTAAGTGTTTTCCTGTCTAAACGAATACTTTCTCAATTCTCATAAAATGTTAAGATTAAATATAGGTCGGAACACCAGAAAGTTTTAGAAAATGTGTACACAAAAACAAAATGGAGTCTACATATGACGTCACAATTACTACGTCATAGTTTTGTGTGTAACACTAAAAGAATGTTTTCAAGTGATTTCTAATATATTAATCTATTTAGGAGTCATATTAAGGGCTTTGCCTGCTTAATAAAGTAATCTAGTGAATACATTATGCTTTATAAGTAGTCACAGTACTCTAGATATTTAAAATGATAATTAATCAATGTGAATTAATTAACCTTGTTATTGTAACAAGTGTTCTTCGTTCCTGTCCTTAGAACGGTATAATGTTATCATATAATTATTAAATATGTTATTAATCAATAAATTTATTTAATCAAATGTCATGAAATGAACAACGAGAAAGACAATAGAAACATAACCGACAAGACATGATAAACTGGACGGTAGAACACAATCGTAGAAATCAAAAAAAATAAAAATGTATAACTAAAATAGAATATCGTAAAAAATATACGACGATAACTACGATCAGATAATTAACAGTACAATTGACAACACAGTGTAAAAACATAGGTTTTGTAAAAAACTAAACGACAGGAAAGGTGAGATGGACGCAAAATACAAACAAAATTCATCATAAAACTAAATTATGAATAAAAATAGCTACCAAAAACAACGATTAAACGTGACGAAACAGCTAAATAGATAATATTATAAGAAGCAAACTAGCGATCGGAACTTCGGCAAGGTTTCTAGCCTTGTACCGGAACTATCGCTCAATTGAAACTTACAAGACGAGCCCTACAGAACGTCTGACGAAGAGCCCGAATTGGCTTCGAGATGGATCTCGTTCGTCAGATCAACCTCCCTACCTCCCACGAAGAATACACAACATATAACACTTAACACGAAAAATATGAATGTGGACATATCACGGAAGGCACAACTAAGCGTAATAAAGTGTACAACGGAAACACGTTATACTCATCTCGCGTGCAGGTAAAAAATCAATGTGCCTCGTCTCCGTGGATGTACGTCTACAGATAAAATACTTCGTTCTGCTTCTCTAGATTACAGCTCGCACGCAATAATGATGAAGAGATGATCTCCAAGTAATCAGTCACTGTGAAACTTGACGTGGAGGTTGATTGAAGACCTTGACCTTGGTAAACGTAAGTTGAATCTGATCAAATTGAGATGATGTCGCCTTGAAAGTAAAAATTCTTCTTTTCAAACGATAATTTGGATGGGTACGTTCCTTGGAAGTTAGATATTTCCAGACCACACTGGAACACCATTTATTGTTGACTCCATTTTATCGTTAAGTTCAGTGAAGAGGTAAATTGAAACGCGAATGGTTAAAACGGAATAAATGTCAACAAAGTTCTTCAAACGAAAATTCCAACAAGTATCGTTGCATTGGGTGAACTGGGCAAGTATTGGCAGCACACAAGTCGGTGATTACAGTACATATATTTTATTGACGTGACACCAACGAAGTGGAACAAGACAATCATAGTTACAGATGCGAAGATCATACGTCAAATGTTAATATCACTGTTAATAGTTGTTGTAGATTCTCTAACAGTTAAGTTCTCTTATATTCCAGTGACTAAGGATCACTTCCATTACCATATAATAGACATGGTATTAACGTCCGTTGACCTTCTCCCAAGGACGTTTATTAAGGCAAACGGATTCATTCTCACGGAGCAATAATTTATATCATACTTGTAAGCATCCCAGACTTTCTTCATAAAATTCTTAGATAGCATATCCAATCCAAACAAAGGCAGATATAACAATACAACCAGGTTAGTGTTTCATCTTGGCTAACCTCTCGGTATCCATACCACGACTTTGGCATAGGTAAAACGGCATATTAAACATGTGAAGCATATATATATTCATTAACTTGATTCCACATATGGATTCTCCCTCTACGAAAAGATTCCAAAGGCTATCGACTCCGTGTGTCCAATTCTAGGAATGTCATCTCCGATGAATTCCCGCTAGACCATTAATAGGAGCGGCCTGATACTTTAATTTACATAATTAAACTTGCCATAAGAAATGGGGCGACACTTACTTCATTCTTCCACTATTGGCTTCGCCATGAAGACCAATAGATACGAATACAACTGATGGCATCTTCAAATTTGCCAGGAATCAAAGAATAACACTGCGGACATAAATGTCGTCCGAGCTACCCCTATCATGACGTCACAATCTACTCAACTAGGTTACACGTGCGTCCAAAGCAACTCACACAGCATTGTGCACGTCAGTGCGTGAATCAATCGAACGCACAAATAATATAACTATATAAAACTGGTGCGTACATTTGGCAGGACCGAAGACTACCCCCGTAGGTAATAAATGTACGTAACACTCTCCTCTAAGGCCTGCACTGCATCTGAAATATTATCATTAATCTCTTCTTTCCATATAATAAGGTGGGTGATATGTTTCCACCTGACCACCTGAAAAGAAACATCTGTATTCTACATTTCTGATAGTTTATCATATTATATTTCAACCTCTAGGCCCTGGAACAGTTGGCTGGGGACCTAGAATAAGTACTCACTTGTCGTAATCATTTTTCATTATATGGCAGTATCACTCACTCAGAATTGTTAAATAAAAAGGTTAATAATTTCTGTCTTACCACAATTCAAAAGAAAACACACAGGTACGTTGAAATAGCACAAACTCAGCTGAGCTGCTGGCTGGACTATGGCGTCCGTATTCCTTATATTATTTATATTCAGTGGACGTCACACTTCACAGCATCAACGATCTGCTTCTATGGACAGTCTTAAACAAAATGGCAACGAGCCATCCAGTTTTCTAATAATCTTAACTGTGTTGACCAATCAGATAGGAAAGCCAAGCTTTTTAAATTCAAAATTTTACACTAAGGTCCAAATTTGGTCCAATGTGTAGTGTATTTCTGTCGGTCGGTCTGTCCGAACTTGGCATTCCCCAAAAATGGACTTGGTTTTGGCCCAACACTAAAAAAAACACAATATTCAGTTTGAGCTATCCCATAATTTCTACCCCGTGTCTACCCCTTTTCCTACAGAACACATGACCCATTTCCTGCTTTTACTCAAGGACGCGTCAAAATGTAACCGCTAGTGACTGCAAAACGAACATCTGTCTGCTAGTCTGCACCGAACAAATCAGTCTTTTGTCAATAACTTCCGAGTTATCTGTCCGTCCTTTTATTTGAAAGCATATTATTTATCAGGAAAAGATAAGCTCTTAAACTAGCTAACTTTTGTGATTCTAAACCTATTAATAAGGAATTCCATATGTTTTTCCATGTTAGTCTTGAAATCTATAATCTACCACTTGTTCACTTCTTTTTACCGCTATTTTCAAACTAATTACAAGAATCGTCCGTATTACGTTGGGAATTACGTCATTCTCAATAAGAGCTAAGCCTGTTTTCGTGACCCAATTGACGAACATCTTTTAACTTTCGTCGTATTTCAAACAACTAACTACAAGTTCGCGCGTATGCTAGGCTTAGACTCAAACCCCGTTTGCAGACGGCATCATTTTTCTCTTCCCTCCTTTTCTTACCCCGTCTGAACGAATAGGCCTTTCGTGTCCCCATGTTATAAATAGTTTTTTTCAATGACACTAGAAAACGATGGTACGGTCTACCAAAATCAACGCGCTTGTGGCGTGGGCGAAGAAGCAGCGAAGAAGCAGCGTGGGCGAAGAAGCAGCGTGGGCGAAGAAGCTGCTGTGGGCGAAGAAGCAGCAGCGTATCATAACTATATTTTATCCCTACATTTTATTTTAACTTTTATATTTATAATGGATGATTTTATCGCTGTATCAATGTATTCCATCACACTGCCTGAATGGCAAATGGACACCTGTCAGTGTTCAGGGAAAACAGGGATACTCACTTAAAAATCAGTCTCAGGTTAGATATACTAACCGGAGTTTGACACTGTTTGATTGTCATCCTCCACTGATTGATTGTCATTTGACACTGTTTGATTGTCATCCTCCACTGTTTGATTGTCATCCTCCACTGTTTGGTTGTCATCCTACACTGTTTGATTGTCATTTGCCACTGATTGATTGTGATCTATCACTGATTGATTGTGATCTATCACTGATTGATTGTAATCTTCCACTGATTGTGATCTACCACTGTTTGATTGTCATTTGTGATCTACCAATGTTTGATTGTCAATCACCACTGTTTGATTGTCATTCACCACTGTTTCTTATTCTTCGTACACTCTCATAAGTCAACTTGAACATGTTCAAAGAAAGCAATGGTCAGCTTGAGGCTATTTCTATCTCCATAGATCTTTTTCAGGAATGGTACAGGTGGCGGTCATATGTGCTTTCTCTGTTCCTCATTATGTTGGGCAACTTTGAAGCAGATGTTCAGCAGTTATTTTATTGTTGCCACAGTTACACTTATCAGTAGTTCCCACTGTCTGGCTGTCATTTACCAATGCTTAAATTTAATTCATCACTGTTTGATTGTCATTCACATCTAATCAATATTTCCCTGTGCTATTTAATTCATCACTGTTTGATTGTCATTCATGATTGTTTGAGGATCATTAATTATTGTTTGCGTATCATTTACCTCAGTATGAGTGTCATTTACCACTGTATGAGTGTCATTAATCACTGTTTGAGTGTCATTTACCACTATTTGAGTGTCATTTACCACTGAGTGTCATTTACCTGTTTGAGTGTCATTTACCACTGTTTGAGTGTCATTAATCACTGTTTGAGTGTCATTTACCACCGTTTGAGTGTCATTTACCACTGTTTGAGTGTCATTTACCACTGTATGAGTGTCATTAATCACTGCTTGAGTGTCATTTACCACTGTTTGAGTGTCATTTACCACTGAGTGTCATTTACCACTGTTTATTATGCCCCAAAACTTGGTTGTCATTCACCAATGTTTGATTGTCATTCATCACTGCTGGACTGTCATTGATTAGTTTGTTATTCACTAGTGAATGATCACCGTGCATAGCTGTTTATCATTTACCAGCTTGTCATTCACCAATGCATGATGGCCATTCTTCACTGTTTTACCATTCTGCTATATGTAGTTTTTGTGCTTTGCTGTTAGCTTCTCAATGTTCCTGTGTTTCATTCAATTTTCTCTGGTTACTTTTTGGGTACTTTATTGTTTTATAATGCAGCCGCATATATTACTAGCGCCAGCGAATGCAGCTTTAGATTTGAGGAGTAATTTTTTTTTTTTTTTTTTTTAAAATATGAATTATTTATTAATTTTTGTTGTTGTTGTTTCTTTATTTAGGTTACCCTTGGAGAACATGAACTTTGTGAAAATGAAATCCAAGGAGACTGTGGAATGGAAACTGGAGCAGATTACAATGGTAAGTTCCATGTTTTCCAGAAGCCTGTTTGTGAACCGCCATGTCTGTTAGTAACATGACCTAGCTTTCACTCATTGTTTCTTGTGTTTTTCTATTTCTTAATGAATTTTGTTGTTGTTAACAACTGTATCAGATCTCGTGTTTACTTTTCTCTGCCCTTTATGAATAAATTAATATGTTTTTAGAAAGGAAACTGACTTATTGTATTTTAAACCTAATAACGAGACCACGAGGTCGTTTATATTTGGACATGTGCCGTAATATAACTGATGGACCTTCTGTCTAGGTTGAATTGGCTAGCATTGTCAAAATGAGACAGAACTTCTCATTAAAAAAAGCACACATAGATGGAAGAACATGTTGATGTAATAGATTCCTCCTAAAAATTGTTTTGAATGAAAGCAATAAACTAAACAGAAAATGGAAGACCTGACAAAGAAATAGAAATGAGATATGACAAAGGTAGTTCAGTGACTTACCAACCGTCATCATTAACATCATCACGTGCCATCTTTAATCTAAGTCAGCTGTAATGGATCTCCAACGCCTTCTGTCTCTTGTCGTGATGGTGCACTCTGATAGACTCTCTCCTGTCAGTCTCTTGATGTTATCTTCCCACTTATAGCGCTGTCTTCCTCTTGCACATTTGCCTTCAACGCTTGTCTTCTGTTATGGTCTTCAGTAAGATGTAATGTTACCAACTGTCACTGCTCCTCAAACATTCAAATATCAGTTGTAAACTAAATTACAATTGATAAATATAGCTCTTCAGCCCTTTTTCTGAAACCCTTTGGGCCAGGTGATTTTTGGAATGTTGAACGTTTTAGATTTCTGAACAGTAACCTCAGTGGCAGGATGGTTAGAGGGTTTGCTTCTCAAGGCAAAGTTACCAGGTTCAAAACTTGGTAGCATCGCTCTCTAGACTACCCAGCTATAATTTGGTACTTGACTCCACTGTTGAGTTAGGGAAGGTTAAGGCAGTGATGAAGGGAACCAGTCACCACACCTCATAAAGCTCATGCTTAGTAAAAGGGAAGTCTCTAATACATAACCTTCCTTAGGAAGTATCTGCTGTGATTTAGCTAACTTAAATATGATATATACCATATACTATATACCATATACTAGGGTGACACTCTGGCAAGGTCTGCGGTAACACTCCATAAGTCAACAGTCTTTGTTTTCTCAGCAGCCGCTCAACATTCTGTCTTTGACAGCCATGCCAACATTCTTTCTCCGGCTGTCAACATTCTCTCTTGGGCTGCCACTCAACATTCTGCCCCAGGCAGACACTCAACATTATCTCTCGGGTCAGCCACTCAACTGTCTATCTCGGTGTGATGGTATTGTCTCCCCTGCTGTGCAGTAGTGATCAAACAATGGCAAAAAATGTATAAACTAGCAATAACCCGTCAAAATTGACAGGTTTTTCATTATAGTGTGTTGTTTCGGTTACATGTATTACAGACGGTACTATCACTACTGTGGTCATTTCATTGCAGGCGACCGTCATTAGATATTTGTAGTGAAAATTATATGGATGTATTAAATATGAAGACATGGAGTAACCTTCCCAAATGACATGTAGAGCTGTGATAATGATCTATTGGACCGTAAATTGACTAAATAACTAACGTTTCTTTTATAACAACATGTCTCGTAATTGTTCGTGCATCTTTTAAAATCATGACTTGCCATAATCAAACTGTTCATGCACACTGTCATTTGCGTACTTTTCTATTTTCGGGAGAGTACATATAAGGGATAAGCTAATACAGATGAAAAACCTATGGCAAGGCACAAGCAAAGAAACAAAGTTACAACTGATCAGAGCATGTATATTCCCAGTAGCAACATACGGCTGCGAGACTTGGACACTCAATAAAACAGTTGCAAAAAAGATTACATCATTCGAAATGAAATGCTACAGAAGGATGTTGAGAATACCCTGGACAGAAAAAAAGACCAACAGAGAAGTACTGCACTCACTAAACGTACAGGAACATTGGCTCCTAAATACCATCGCAATAAGGAAGCTGAAATTTTTCGGTCATATAAAAAGACATAATAGTCTGGAAAAAACAGTGATGGAAGGCATGGTCCCTGGAAAAAGGGGAAGGGGTCGACCTAGACGACGGTGGACCCAGGACATCACAGAGAGTCTGAACTTGTCTTTGGCTGATGCAGGTCGACTTGCCC
Source organism: Oreohelix idahoensis (assembly GCA_024509875.1). Classification (NCBI taxonomy): domain Eukaryota; kingdom Metazoa; phylum Mollusca; class Gastropoda; order Stylommatophora; family Oreohelicidae; genus Oreohelix; species Oreohelix idahoensis. The sequence goes on along the minus strand of JAMPIV010021276.1, from coordinate 65,404 downwards.
AGAATCGTGATGCGTTCAGAGCAGCTGTAATGGAGACAACGTTCTGGAAAGAATACGTCACATGATGAACATATAAGGGAAACAATACAATTATTGTCTAACTTTCAACCATAGCTGTGGTTGAAAGTTAATGTACTCTCTCAAAAATAGAAAAAGTGGGCAAATGATGGTGTGCAAGATGTGAGTGACTGATCGATGTACTTACGGCGGGTATTATGGTATTGAATATGAGGGTCTTCAAAGGTATCAACTTATGCTCAGGATTACTCATGGCAGAGACTTAAATAGAATAATGATGCTTCTACTTCAAGGAGCCTCACAGGATTGTAAAGAAAAGGAAGCACAACAACTGGAATCATCTAAGCCAGTTTTTCTTAAACTTTTAGAGGTCCTGCACCCCTTAACAGCATCTGAAGAGGTCTCAAACCCCTTTAAAGCATCTTAAGAAGCTTTGCATGTCATTATCTTTTTAGCTCACAAAATATGCCAAAAATGAGAAAAAGAGATACAAGTATGTTTTGAGAAAAATGTTATTTACAAAATGTGACTAAGATTCTGTACTGAATTCACGTTGGCAGTGTTCTACTTTGTACAAATACCTTGGAGTTCTGTGTATTATATAATGTTAATGATGATTCGCCTTCTAATAAAACTGGCACGTCTCGCACCCCCTGAAGGTAGGTCTCACATGCTCACAGGGTGCATGCACCCCTGGTTAAGAAGCACTGATATAAGCTGTCATGAACTTATTATTCTCCTGTTCCTTCTGTGAGGAAGTAGTGACTCGTATTTTCAGAGCCACTAGCTGAAGGTGGGTCAGCAACTATTACTTTAATAGCTCTATATGGTTATATATTTAAAACAATGTATGTTATATGTGTGCAGACATACAATTCACTCAACATTCTATGTTGGGCAGTCGCTCAACATTATTTCTCTGGCTGTCACTCAACATTATTTCTCAGGCAGCCACTTAGCATTCTGTATTGGTCTGCCACTATCTACTAGAGTGCCTAGCACTACAATGCTGCATCCTCACATTTTCATGCCACATACACTCCGGTTCAGCGTCCGATTGGCTAAGCTGTTAGAGTGCTGAACTTTCGGTGGTGAAGTTGCTGGATTCCCAGATCAAAACCTGGTTGCATCACTCTCCAATCTCCCAGCTGTAAAGTGATATATGTCTCTGCTCCTTGAGTTGGGGAAGGCAAATGCAGCTAGGACGGGAACCAGTCATCCCAATGTTTAAAATTGGATGTTGTATAGTGAAGGGTATAATACTTCATTCCCTTACAGCTGTGTCTGCTATGATACTACTTTTACATTTTACACTCCAGGGGCCGAAACACTAGATCAATGGGGGACCACTTCTGATGATCAGATTGCCTCATGTTGTTTCGCTCTGTATAGAGTTTTCTATCATCTCACTCATACACAACCTGTATGTTGAGAAAAACGATGCTCCTATTTGCCATACTTACTGATACCATTGTTGTGACTGCTGTCTGTTGAAATAAGTTTGCGTCCCTACTTAGTCTGATAAAACATTTGTTTGATTTAGTCCTTGTACAAAGACTGGGAGATGTGGTTGGAGCGTACATGTCCTTTCAACCCATCTGTAAGATGAGTTAGGAAAGGCAAAAGCGGCGAGCAAATTTGCCGGGCACTCCACCTCGTAAAGCTGAAACTTAGTATAGTTAAGTCTGTAACATTATTAATCCAGGGCAGTATCAAACCGGCACATAAATATGCGATGCCACGATTAATGGTACCGTTGTCCTTGTTACTTGTGTAGATCCACAAGATAGCGTACTAATCTTCACTTTATTCATAAACTGCATAAGATACAAAAGCTATCTGTTCTGTGAAGTGAAATTAACATTTGGTAAAGTTGCATTTATTTTGCATTTTCTACCGCTGCGTGGCTGGAATCACAGAACTCGGATCGCCCGGCAGAGATAAAATTTACAACTGGGTTGCACGTGTTCCAAATACTCTAAACACCTGAAAACATACATGCGTTTTTTTTTTGTTTATTTTAAATCAAGATAGATATTAAGAGAGCTGGGTATTTCTAAAAGAGATTCCCACAACACCTGGGTTGCCCACCGCTGCAGTACTTGGACAGAATAATGAATTGTAGTACCGTAATGGTTTTATCGATTCTCTTGTTTCAGTACTTTACCTTTTTTTATTTACCAATACTTTGACATTTTCCCATTTCCAGTTCTTTGACATTTTCCCTTTTTCAGTACTTTGATATTTTCCCTTTTACAGTACTTTGACATTTTCCCTGTTCCAGTACTTTTACATTTTCCCTTTTCCAGCACTATGATTCTTCTCTTTTTTAGTACTTTTGACTTTTCTCCTTTTCCAGTACTTTGACTTTTCTCCCTTTCCAGTACTTTGATATTTTCCCGTTTCCTATACTTTGACGTTTTATCCTTTCCCAGTAATTTGACGTTTTATAATTTTTCCCTTTTCCCGTTATTTGACGTTTTATCATTTTTCCATTTCCAATAAATTGACGTTTTCTCATTTTTCCATTTTCCAATAAATTGACGCTTTCTCATTTTCCAATACCACCCAAATCTGAGCAACGGATTGACTCTTAACTATTCGCATCAAATCACTGATCACTTCCAGCCGTGGTATCGTCTCTCCTGCCCCCCCTCTAACGCACGCACACACGCGTCGACATGTATTCGCTCACGAGACTGAACTCGCGTGACTATACCACATCCCCCACTTCAAGGGCCAACAGCATAATGTGTGTTGTGCTGTCGCCAGAAGGCATGTTCTTACGTGTGTAGAAACTTTTGGACGTTGGATAACAATTTTCTCAAGAATGTGTCTTAAGTAATGCGTAATTTACAACATTGCCTAGCCATTTTTCTAATCTAGTGTTTTGGATGTTGGACATATCTTATTCAGCAGAATCGTATGGGCCGTTTATTGATTGTTGTCCCAAAGTGATTCATTCTTTTGATTTTGCATTACACTTTGAGAAACGGGTATTTGAATTCACTGCACTTGTGTAAATAATACAGGTAAAATAGAAGACACTCGTTAGAAGGAAAGAATTTGGATACTAGATAACAGAAAATTATTTACCGCTCTTGTTTGCAGATGATAGTCGTTCTTTTCTCTTTATTTGTTGTTCTTTTGTTATTGTAGGCAATCTTTTATGAAACGGGTTACATTGCCCGTACGTGTGGATGGAAAGTTCCAGTTATCCGTACTTAATATTGTATGACACGGATTACATAGCGCTAATGTGTAGATGATACGTTTAAGGTATCCGTACTTAATCTTTTGTGAAACGGATTACATAGCGCTAATGTGTAGATGAAACGTTTCAGTTATCCATACTTAATCTTTTGTGAAACGGATTACATAGCGCTTTTGTGTAGATGAACCGTTTCAGTTATCCATACTTAATCTTTTATGTAACGGGTTACATACCCCATACGCGTGGATGAAAAGTTTCAGTTATCCGTACTTCATATTTTATTAAACGGGTTACATAGCGCTTATGTGTAGATAAAAAGTTTCAGTTATCCGTACTGAATCTTTTATGAAACAGGTTACATAGACCTTACGTGTGGGTGAAAAGTTCCAGTTTGGTAATCTTTTTTTTTACACATAATACATTGTCACTTGTATACACGGCAAAAGTTTGGTTTTCCCGTGTTTAACTTTTGTAGTTTAAAAATATGTTGTTCTTTCCAGAAAACAGTATTCACGTGCAGTGCACTTAATTGTATGTAGATGAACGCTCCCTCAAATTCCAGGGCCGTGGAGGAGTCGTAGTCGGTCGTTTTTTTAGCGGAGTCATAGTCAGTAAAAAAAGTGTCCGGAATCCGACTACGAATTTTATACCATATGACTAGTTAAACAAAAAACTGTAGTCGGGAGTCGCACTTCTATATTCCATGAGTCGGACAATTTTTGAACAACTCCACAACATTGTCAAATTCTGTAAATTTTGGACATATGTAGTTATGTGATATCCTTCCATTTCCCATAGTAGTAGCTTTGGTGCAACCGTACGATACTTAGTACATGTTTATATTTATGTATGTAAAGTCACTGTGTCTTTATAGTACAGGCCATTTGTTTGGATATTAGCTCAACATATAGAGCCCTATTGCGAAAACTGGATTTTGTCTTTAATCCCGTGTTCTGTATTCGATTGCCCTTCAATGAAAATAGAGTGCACCGGATTGCATTTATCTGTCTTTTATTACTGGACATTCTTTCTGTATTTTCTGTGAGAGGAAAGATTATATGAATGGGCTGGGTTTTGTTGTATGAGTTGTATTGTATTGTTTTTTTTGGGGGTTGTTATTTGCACAGTTTTGTGTCCTTGTCTGCATTGTACAAAAAGACAAATAGCTCAAGAAAGCGAGACATAAATAAAATAAACTTTTATTTATGTCTCGCTTTCTTGAGCTATTTGTCTTTTTTTATGTGACGAAGTACACAACTTACAACCATAGGCAGAAGTCCTTCAGTTACACCAGCGCGTAATTGTCAGTCCCAAAAAGACAAAACAATGTGCCTGAACTCTGATGCAGTTGATAACCTTCACGCACTGTAAGGGACTGTTCGTGAAGCACTGAAGAGGTCTTCTATGCCGGCTGGTGTGTATTTAGACCATGTGGAATCCACTAGAAAACAATAAGAAAAGAAAATACAGAAAGGTTCAAAAGAAGCATTGAGAAATATGCCTACACCGCTCTTTGCCTGACTGTGGTAAAGTGGGATATATAAATATTTATAGGGGACTTAGTGTACTGACTGAGATCAGCTGTGAAGGTATCTATATCTAATAAGGGTAGTGTATTATAGATGACCTTACTTGCTACCACATATTTATACCTCAGTCAGAATTATTCTTGAATATAGTGATTACGTTGAATGTCTAGGGTATGTATATGATGAAGTGTAAGTCACAACAACAACAGACAGATAAACAAGTCAATTTATTCCACCACACTTGACAACACTGTGACACTCACACACATGTACCATTCTATAAGACTATCTTAAATGAGTCACTGGTAAATTTTCAAATATCAATATGTATTAAGCACTTTTCATTAATATATATGTGTCCTGATTCAAATACAAAGTGAACCAGGAATCACAATCACTTTTAATTACAAGTTATATGTACAGAATTTATCAATATGAATCTTGTAGTGACATATTTTATTAATCTTATCCTATGTGTGTCAGTTGTGTAGTGGTAATATGAGGTAATACTGGTGTTGTTTTTTTTCAAGCTATGTTGGTATTTGTCATCATGACTTCAAGTGTTTATTTCTGTTGGAACTAGTATTGGAGATGTTCTCAGTTCCGTTCATTAAAACAATTAATTTCCCCTCTTATTTTTATACAATGTTAGTTTAAGATGGGGTTACATAATGTTGAGCTCAGCTGGCCACATAGGCTTAACTTTCGTGATGGCGGCAGGAAAAGACTCCTCTGCTCGATTGCTCCCCTGTGTTCTGGAGACACCTCACTGTTTGCTATATGGACCAAGGAGTATGCTGTCCGCCTCTGGATTCAGCAAAGCTCTGACCAGGTACTGCTCAATAGCTTTAGGACCACAGTCCCTGAAACAAGAAGGTTGTACCTCCTACTTCAGAACTAATTTATACTCTATTTCTACACTGAGCACAATACATAACAAACACTGAGTTCAGAGCGGTAGGCCATCTGCTATCTTCATCTGAAACAATTTTCACCAGTATATTCCTCCCTAATGGTTACTACGCCTCTGCAATTCCAGCATTATTTCTTTCTAGTCAATAATATAGGTGGCAGTGTACTGTTTGGCAATTCCATGTAGTTTTACTTTCCTCCGACACCTTCTGTTCAGGCTGGAGCATTATATAGGCTTTACCTCATGTTCGCTACTGAACCACACATATATACAGACATAAATTATCAATTTACATTCAATTTTCATTAAAAGATGTCAAATATTTCAAGCTTACCACAATTCATGGAAATAACACAGAATTACGTTGACCGGCAATGAATATAGCACAATTTCGATCTGCCGATGTCCCAGGCTTTTATTTAGCAAAATATGCACTGGTGCTCAACGCACTGATTCTGTAGTAAGTTTATTTGCAAATGTGGTGTTGACCTGACGCCTCTAATTGACTATATTGGCAGGTCTAACCAATCATGCCATGTTTACACAGCTTTTCAAAAAAGTACTCCTACTCACGTTTCCCCTAACAACAAAGAAGTAGTATTTATAGTCCGACTAATCGTGTTTAGCCTTGCATTTATTTTCCGCCAATCAAATAGGAGGTAACATGTCAGCCTATTTCCCGTACAATGGTGGGGTGAAAATCTGCCACTGAGCGATTCTGATTTGGGTGTTGTCTGACATCCCTCACTATTTCTTTTGGCTATAATTTGGTAATTCCTAGACTATTTGCGTAATGTTTAACATATTTTTTGTCAGCAAGTCCTAAGGAACCCAAATATACAAATTTAAAGAAGCTAAGTGGCTGCGTTCAAAATATGCACTTTCTTCTACCTCCTGTTTACTTCGAAAACGATGTGGTGTCTGGGTACTGTAATGTTTTCAAACGTAAACCAGTATAATGTCATATTTCCTAATAAGCGTTTTTCAGGATTTTAAAACCTAACTCTGGTATGGGTAGTGTTTTTATCACTGTCGATTTGAAAAAAGCTAGTGCATGTGGCCTTACACGCGTGATGGCAGCAATTGTGTATCGCGCGACGCGTGTTTAGTGTTGCATGTGTTCCTCCGATCAGCCCTCCCTTCTTTCTATCCTAAGTCCATCTGTCCGTTCGTTTATGGTAACGTAGTGTAATTAATGCTAGTATTAATTTAGGTCATTAATCAGCTTGCGTATCTCAAGGTTTTTCTTAGAAAGGCAGTACACGTTTTATTGAAGCAAGCGTGTAATGATGCAGTAGGCCTTTACTAACAACGTGAAACGTTACAATTTGCAGACGAAGTAGAAAACAAGGGGGATTTCGAGTACAGTCATTGTGACAGCACTGTTCTTTACCATTCTTCTTTCCTTTTATTGAAGTTATTTGTTAGGCTTTACATTTACGTTTTAATTTATATATGGGGATTAGAATATTTCACGACACTGACCTAGTATCTCAGCTTTAACTTTAGTATGTGGCAGACGTGCCATAAATTTAAGCTGTTGCCCTGTTAAAAAAAAAGTGTTATTTCATTTTATTATGGTTGGTCCGATAGCCTTCGATCCTTCGTACTGAAAAAAAAAAAAAAACCATATTGAATATTCTGTGAGCGTCCGATTGACAAGTTGGTTAGAGCGCTGGTCTCTCACGGCCAAGGTTGTGGGTCGACACGCTCCAGTCTACCCAGCTGTAAATGGGTACCTAACTTTGCTCTTGAGTTAAGGAAGGAAAAGGCAGCGAGGAATGGAACTGTTTACCGCACCTCTCGGTGCTGAACCTAGTATAGGGAAACCTGTAACACTTCACTCCGACCAATAAACAATGTTCATACAGATACACTGACCAATAGATAATCTGCTTACAGGCTGACCAATTAAAAAAAAAACGGCATCCAGACTGACCAATAAATAATCTGCGTAGAGATGCACTGACCAATCAACAATCTGCGTAGAGATGCACTGACCAATCAACAATCTGCGTAGAGATGCACTGACCAATCAACAATCTTCGTAGAGATACACTGACCAATCAACAATCAAAACATTAGATTAGCCCAATTCATCATCATTAGCCATCAGCTTCCCACGGTGCATAGGTCTTGAGTCAAGTAACGCGAAGCTTTCCCTGTCACGTGCCGTTCCTTCAAGTTCTCTTTTTGTCATCTTTATCATCTTTTAAAAGTTAAGTCTCCAGTTCCCTTCGTCACGTGCTTTTCTCGCTGTCATCATTATCTTTATCCTTTAGCTCCTCAAGGAGCATAGGCCTTGAACATACCAAGTCATGTCGCGTGCCATCAGCTCAGGGTCTGTCCACGTTTCCTGCTATGCATTGACTTTTGAAAAAAAAAAAAACATAAACGCCAAAAAGCATTAATGTACTGAAAGTACGCGCCGATCGTTGAAATACGTTTGTCACCGACATTACCAATAGTTAATTTTAAACCGTTCAAACATATTATGTAATTAGTTGTGAAAGAAAGGATTGGAGAGATAATTATTTTAAAAAAAAATGAAAAGAAAAAAAGGGAGGTGGGCGCTTTCTTTGATAGCGGCTGCGCGAATAATAGATGGGGAGATGATTAGACAGACAGTGAGGTAGGCAAATAAATGGATGGCTAGATAAAGTGTAGTTGTGAATGGAGAGAGTAAAAGAGTTATCAAGATTGATGTGGCCCCCAAAATAAAAATGTTAAGAGAGTGTCAACAGAGTGACACCCGTCGCATGAGGCACCTAAATCCATATCGATGGAATGGAGCCCGGTCCCATGAGCGTTGGGTGAGTCACAACAGATGGTAGAAAGGGCTGGAGAATTACGCAGCACCCTGGGGACAAGGCGGCAACAATTGATCTTTTTTAACAACTGCAGCTTGCTGGTGTGTAGGGATGCGGAGGCGAGGAGGAAGGGACTGAATAGCAAGAGACGAAATGGTATCGGTGTGTTAACTGGGCTAATTAAACCGCGTTTTGCTTTTTATGTTACTAATTTATTTTTGAAAACAAATAATTTATTTCATTTTTTTTCCTGCTTTGTTTATCCACGAGAAAGACTTTGTTGATCGATATAAACAGCGCCATTTTTGTTGCTGTTCCTCAAATCTGATCGGTACATTTGTGTGTGTTGGTTTAACTGTCTTTAAATCCTTTCAGTAAATTTGTGTGTGTGTTGGTTTAATTTTCTTTAAATCCTTTCAGTAAATTTGTGTGTGTGTTGGTTTAACTGTCTTTAAATCCTTTCAGTAAATTTGTGTGTGTGTTGGTTTAACTGTTTTAACGTGTCCATGCGGTTATCTTCCTTATTCCTTTGTTCTCATTTCCTTGTTCAGCGTTTATAATTTGTTGCTTATTTTCGTGATTCTGTACCATGTTAGATGGCTTAGATGATCATGTCTGTCCAGAACTTCATGTCTCCTGTAATTTTTATCAATTCTGTTGTTGGACTTCATTGCATTCCATGATGTCAAAATGTCCAGTATCCCCTGTCTTTGTTGTTCTCTGTCTATTTGTTTTTTCAATCCTTCTTGTTGCAACATTTTCCAGCTTTCTGTTATGTGGGGGGAAAAAGCACACCCGCAGGCACAGTAATTGATTGAACAAGCCAGATTATTAGAGATAAGCAAACGACGTGAAGAATCCAGTCAGCTAGAGGTCCTTATCATGACCAGCCCATTTAGGGCTAACATCGGTCTAGCTTCTAACTTGGATACCACACCATATATAAAGGTATAGGTAGTCCCGTAGCAGATACTACCGTAGGGGAGTGAATTGTTAGAGACGTCTCTGTACTAGGTCCTGCATCAAGAGGCGGGGGTGACTAGTTCCCTCCCTCGCTGCCTTTTCCTTCCCTAACTCAGAATTTTTTTTTTTTTTTACATAAAATCATAATATACACAGATTCCCTAGAATCCATTCATAGCCCACAAGGGAGTCCGTGAAGCAAAAGTTATAAAAACCCCTGCGGCTAGGAGAGACTAGTGCCCCGTTATCATATAATAGATCTAGGGGCACTAGGAGAGACTACGAGAAATAAGATCATAAAGGAGCGGGGAGAGGCAAGATTCAACCAAGTGGCTAATGTGTCCGCCTAGCCTTATCGATCTGGTTGGGCGAGTCACGACTGTCATCTTCTCAAGCTAGTTACCTGAAGATGATCCTCGTGAATAATGGTAATGGCTGAAGCTGATTTTTTTAAAAGGAGACGCGTTCTCTAGGAATGTCCTCTGTACACGGGCGTGTTTATGGGTTGGGTCGTTGTGATGATGTGTATGACGTTTGTGCGTGGTTATGTCTGTATGTATATCATCATCGATTTCCTTCTCGCTACTTATAGGGCATGGACACGCCACTGCCACTGACCTTCCCCCTCCTTGCAGGACGCCTGCATAAATCTTTCTCATGATAATGCAACGATGGTTTCAGTAGTAATTTGATATACATTATAAATAGTGCTTCCTCAGTCCCTTGTTCTGGAAACCCCCCCCCCCCCCTTCCCCGGATTAAGAGATGACGAGGTAAACCAAGAAACACACAGAGAAGAGAAGTGGAGACACGTGATGAGAAAGACGTGAAAAAAAAACTTGCCGATGGCACGTGAGAGAACTCGGCACGTGTTTGTTGAAGGCCTATGCTCCTTGGGGAGCTAAAGGGTATTGATTGATTAATGTATAAATAGTGTGTCTAAGAGAGACTATGTTAAAGTGTATATGAGAAAACGTGTGCGTATGAAAGGTATACCATGTTTGCGTTAAGATTGTATACAACAGGGTAAATAAAAAATAATGTATATGAAAGGTTTGTTAAAGATAGTATGTGAGAAATAATGTGTATGTGAAAGATTGTGTCCCAATGGGCTGATCACCCGTTGGCTTGTCACACCGATTACGGAAACAGCGGCAGATGGATCTATTTGTTGTTGCCCTAAAGACGCCGCTAGGCGTGATGGGAAACTACAACAGAGAAAATCAATCTGCTGTTGCCCTTAAGACGCCACAAGGCGTGATGGCCTCTGACTGCTTGGTCGGTCTTTGGCTAAGGACGGAAGAAGAAGAAGAAGAAGAAAGATTGTGTGAAATAACGTATATGAGAAACTGTGTGTATATGAAAGGTTGTAAAAAAATTGCGTTTATATCATCAGAAATAATGTCAAAGACTGTATAAAATAATGAGTATATAAGATAACATGTAAACAAACACTTTTTGTCTCTCTCTGTAAATGACATTCATCAGTTCTCATTCTGAAAACCAAACGCATATCTATTATTCAGGAATCGTGCGCACTTTGATCGGCTTCCCGAAAGTTACATTAACTCTCTCTCTCTCTCTCTCTCTCTCTCTCTCTCTCTCTCTCTCTCTCTCTCTCTCTCTCTCTCTCTCTCTCTCTCTCTCTCTGCCCCACTCTCTCTCTCTCTCTCTCTCTCTCTCTCTCTCTCTCTCTTTGTGCCCCACTCTCTCTCTCTTTCTTTCTGATACTTGTGAGATAAGTACACATATTAGTTATTCACGATTTGATCGCGTTTATGTCTGCCGGGATGCACAATGAAACTTAAGACAAAGGGCAGAATGTTAGACAGGCCTACGTGCCCAATTCTCTGCTCTTTAAAAGTAAAGGTCATTCGTTCGTTCTGTACTTTCACTCTATATCATAATTGAAAAAGGGTTGACCCCCGCGGATATGCATATTATATTACGTGCTGTTACATCTCTTTGGTTGAAAGTAGACAACCGAATAACCAAGAGAGCCAAAGAAGATCCGTGGGGTGAATACAGGGAACAGGTAATAGCCCATCTGCTAAGAGCGCCCAAGAGATTTTTGCAGAAGTATCACATCAGTGAGGGTGAGAGATGAAAGCGTTGGCCCAGTGAGGGTGAGAGATGAAAGCGTTGGCCCAGTGAGGGTGAGAGATGAAAGTGTTGGCCCAGTGAGGGTGAGAGATGAAAGCGTGGGCCCAGTGAGGGTGAGAGATGAAAGCGTTGGCCCAGTTAGGGTGAGAGATGAAAGCGTTGGCGCAGTGAGGGTGAGAGATGAAAGCGTTGGCCCAGTGAGGGTGAGAGATGAAAGCGTGGGCCCAGTGAGGGTGAGAGATGAAAGCGTGGGCCCAGTGAGGGTGAGAGATGAAAGCGTGGGCCCAGTGAGGGTGAGAGATGAAAGCGTGGGCCCAGTGAGGGTGAGAAATGAAAGCGTGGGCCCAGTGAGCGTGAGAGATGAAAGCGTGGGTCCAGTGAGGGTGAGAGATGAAAGCGTGGGCCCAGTGAGCGTGAGAGATGAAAGCGTGGGCCCAGTGAGGGTGAGAGATGAAAGCGTGGGCCCAGTGAGGGTGAGAGATGAAAGCGTTGGCCCAGTGAGGGTGAGAGATGAAAGCGTGGGCCCAGTGAGGGTGAAAGATGAAAGCGTGGGCCCAGTGAGGGTGAGAGATGAAAGCGTGGGCCCAGTGAGGGTGAGAGATGAAAGCGTGGGCCCAGTGAGCGTGAGAGATGAAAGCGTGGGCACAGTGAGCGTGAGAGATGAAAGCGTGGGCACAGTGAGGGTGAGAGATGAAAGCGTGGGCCCAGTGAGGGTGAGAGATGAAAGCGTGGGCCCAGTGAGAGATGAAAGCGTGGGCCCAGTGAGAGATGAAAGCGTTGGCCCAGTGAGGGTGAGAGATGAAAGCGTGGGCCCAGTGAGGGTGAGAGATGAAAGCGTGGGCCCAGTGAGGGTGAGAGATGAAAGCGTGGGCCCAGTGAGGGTGAGAGATGAAAGCGTGGGCCCAGTGAGGGTGAGAGATGAAAGCGTTGGCCCTATTACAATAACTAATGATAGAACTCTTCATCTTTTTTACTTTTCGCTCCTTATGGAGCATGGAACCACCAGTGCAACTAGTCTTCTTGCAGGAAGCCACCAACAAGCTTTCAGACGCTCATGCAGCGGTGGGTTTTTTTCTGTGCCAGTGCGTTTTACGTGTTGAGGTTGCCAGCCTCATTCACAACCTCATATTAATCGCCTTGTACGACATGCCCGAGGGAGCAGTTAGCCAGTCTCTTAACCTCTCTTAACCTCGTTTCCAAAACGAGAACTGCTATCTACAGGCTTTCGTCAGTTTTTCTTTTGGTGTATTCATACCCAACTTAGCCGCGGTAGCATAGTGGTTAGTGCACTGGCTTCCTAGCTCAGTGGTCTATGGTTCGATCCCCAGATGAGGTGGGATTTTTTTTAGGCTGCAAACGGCTCCTGGATCGACCAAGCCCCAACTGGGTACCAGAGCAACTCTGAGAAGGTTAAGGCGGCCGGCGTGATGTTGACACGTCACCCCTAGTGTGCCGATGGTCAAGAAAATATGGGCCTAACACCATATTCCCAATATGCCTCAATGGACGTGTCACGGGGTCCTTTACCTTTACCTACCCAACTTCTTCTTGTTATTCCCCTGGCACTTGTCCTGTGATGTTTAACTAGAGAATGTAGACGTAAATAATTCCGAAGATATAGGAAGAGCTGATTCCGACTCTTCAGGGTAGGGCTACTTGTGTACCTGTGACATTATGACAGCTAAATATTGAGAAAGAAGAAAGAAATATGTTTGCGTTTCGTGCAGGGTTGTGGAGTCGGGCATAACATTCTCCGACTCCAGAAATTTTAGAAGTCCAACTCTGACTACAGTTATTTTTTTAACTAGTGATATGGGATAAAATTATGCTATTATATAGAGTTATATGTATAATCACTGACTAACAAAAAAAAACTTTTTTTTTCTTTCTCTAACATTTCTATATTTTTCTGGTCAATTTTAATGCGCTGTTTTTAAATCTGCAAACCGTTTTTCTCTATCAGGTCGGGATCTCTAGAAATACGCAATTGAAGTTTTTTAACAACGCATACAGTATTACAACATCATTCGTACAAGAAGTATAACAGTTATGTAGGCTTGAATTTCTTTGCAGTAGACTTTCGTCGGTGAATGGCATGTGGTACATCGCGATGAAGCATCCAACAATAATCGGCAAGCATGGTCACATTCCACCGTCCTTGATAACGTGACTCCATTACGGCGATATCTTGATGGAATCGTTCTCCATGTTCATCGCTGACTTCGCCAAGGTTGTCAGGGAAAAAGTCAAGATGCGAATCGAGCAAATGGATTTTGAGGGACATGTTACAGCCCATAATTCTGTATGCATCTATGCACTGCTTAACAATATGCAACATTGTCGACAGATTTGTGATTTCCCAGAAAGTTATCGACGATCAATTTGAATGCCATCCATGAGCGAAGTTCACTACCATGTAACAAGTTCTCGAATTGTTTGTCTGCAATAACTTTCCTAATCTGAGGTCCTACAAAGATACCTTCCTTTATCTTTGCATCGCTAACTTGCGGAAAGCTTTGCTCGTTTTATCTAACGCTTTTACAAAATTCTTCATAAGCCCCAACTTTATATGTAACAGTGGTAAAATGAAGCTGTCTTTGTTAACTAATGGCTCGTGTACTACATTTGTATGCCCGAGCTGCATACGATCCCGGATAGGCCACACCTTTCTTGCATAAAGTTCCTGTCTGTTGCGGCTGTCCCATTCACATCGGAAGCAACACAATTTAGTATACCCAGTCTGCATGCCCGTGAGAATTGCAATGTCCTTTAGGTCTCCACAAATCCGCCATTGGTAGTCATTGTACTTTATTTTTTCCAAACGTATAGCCATATTGTCATAAGTTTCTTTCATATGAACAGAGTAGGCGACTGGAATTGATGAAAATAAATTTCTGTTATGCAATAACACGGCTTTTAGACTAGTCTTGGAAGAATCGATGAAAAATCGCCATTCGTTGACTATGTGCTCATGACCGTTTACATCTTTGCAATAGCAAATGTCATCATCCATCTCAAAGTATTGAACAAGTTCTCTGTGTCTATGACGAAATTTAGATATCGGAGTATTGGGCGCTAAAAGATTCCATTCTTTGAGTCGCGAACCGAGTAATTCCGCTTGTCCTTTGATAAGAGCGAGATCACGTATTAGATCTGAAAGTTCTGAATGGTTAATTAAGTAAACACCATCATTCACCGGTATGTAATCTGAGTCAGAATTAGTTTCTAAAGCAGGTAAACTATCACTTTCTGATGGTTCATTCACGTCCAGCGGATATTGTTCTGGTGGTACTTGGATCGGACACGTGATTGGATCATGAGGCACTGGTTTCGAAACCGATTCAATATTTTGATAAACCACAGACTTTCTAGTTTTAAAAGTGAAACCATGGATATTTGTCAAGCAGAAGTAACAATCAGTAGTGTGATTTGTATGTTCACGCCATATTACTGGCACTCCAAAAGGCATCGACTTATGCTCGGCGATTTTCGTAACCAACCTGCCAATGTATCGAACAAACTGCATTTGGCTTCCAAGATTTATTTGCATCATCAACTTTCAAATCGAAATAAAGTTCATATGCTTTCTTTAGTAATGGTGTAAAGTTTTTCTGGTCAACACGATCGGTAAAACATCCGCACACGTAACAGAACAGATCAGCCGAATTTCTACAACTTCTAGAAACCATATTTTGCTCAGAATTTTTTCAAAATACAGTAACTATTTGAAAAATCGCGTAACATATGTCATGCATCTTTAAGCAGTATAAAAAGTAGAATTATGTTGTTTTTTATTAATTTTTAATAAGTTATATAGTAAAAATGAAACGGAGCAAATAACGGTTTCCCAAAAATATATTTATTCACAAATATCTTAAGAACCCGACGTGATAGAGATAAACGGATTTCAGATTTGAAATCAGCGCAAGAAACTGACCCAAGAACACTTATTCTTATATAAGAAAGAAAAATGTTGTTTGTCAGTGTTATGGTATGTGTGTGAATAAATGAATACATGGCTTTCGTAGACTACATTTTAAAATATTCATTCATTCATACAGTAATACAATATAATAAATCATCCACACCTGCACACACATGACTGCTTTGCCAAACACCATGAGGCAGAATAGTTTCATTTTAACAATGACTGGAAAATTGACATTATATAGTTTATTTTCGTTTCTTCTGGGCCTTTTCTAAATGTGCCAACAAATTTCCAATTGTGATAAAAACTTTTTTATGGGGATCATTAGTTTAAAAAAAAAATTTTTTGAATTTGGCCAGCAGTTTTTTTTGTTCACCTATCGGTTATATTTGTAGCTCACGTGCAAATGAAAAGACCTTTAGGTGGTGACATACCGTGCTGGCGGCCACTACATTTGGTCATTGTATAAAAATGTATGTACTTTAACAGATACACTCGAGCAGTTCTACCAACTTTAAAATAGTCACTTCAAATATTTGTTAAGCACACCCTCAACTGCAATCTGCATTCAAACGTGGATGGCCATGTGTCAAAATCTATTCTCGTAAAAGTCGTCTGGGACACAACCGACTGACTCCACTAAAAAATGACCGACTCCATCAGCCTCTGGTTTTACCATAACAGCACATTTACCAGGGTGTAGGGTGTATGTGTAGTGGACACTCGAAAGGAAAGTTTAATTGCGCACTGCCTCTGCCTTCTCTAACTCAAGAGTTCTGAAAATATAGATTAGTACTTTTCACAGCTCCGAAAAGCGGACTAGGTAATAACGTTTCATTATTCTACTAACTTGATCTGTCATGCATAACGCTTGAGTGCAGTTTATGTAATTTTTTGGTCCCTAGACCCTGACTAGGTGTACGGGGTTTTTAGAGCAAATCCCTGTTCTTGTTTGGTGAAGGTGATTTCGACTATGGCAGTACACAAATCACTCGAACATGAAAGCAATATTCAAAATGGGAACAAAAGAAATGCGCCATTTCAATCTACCAGATTAAAGAATTAAATAACACAGAATTGCTAGCAAAACTCAGCTTAAAATGATCAAGTATGGCGTCCCTAAACTTGATTCATAAGGCATATGCAGAAAGCACCACATATGAGGTTATCACTGAACATGAGGCTCTCAAGTAACTTCAGAGCAGAGGCAGAGGCCATTAAGACTGCGTCTGCCAGAGTTTCTACTGACTAGGTTTAGCACCGAAGACAAATTTGCTCCTACACATAAAGTCATTTCAGTCATGCTTCAGTCAAGTATGGATGGTTATCTGTTAGTCTGTCCGTCTCAACTTGTTTTTCTACAAAATGTACTTGATTTTTGAATCCAACCATTTCTCTCCCCTCCAAATGAAGAGTCAGATTGAAAGTTAAATTTAGACACAGCTACCACAACAAAAGCCTCTCCTCCATACTAAGTAATTTTGAACACCTGCGTTTCGAGGTCGTGTTTTTTTTTTGTGCAATTAGCGACACTTTTAGATTCCATACAGTCTGTCGATGATGTGAACAACACTGACAATTTCAGACTCCGCACGGGCCACAACAGATTGCGATACCATCTATTCAACAAGCTAAAGATAGGAACTACTGATGTGTAACTTGTGGCACCGGTAAAAAGACTGCCGAAAATCTGCCTTGAAAAAGATGCCCAAAATATATGGAATATAGAAAGTACGTATGGCCATTGTCATGAAATATTCTAATCCACATATATAAATTATTAGGTAAATATGAAGCCTAACAAATAAAATTAATAAAGAGAAGAGCAATGGTAAAATAACAGTGCTGTCACAAAGAATGTACTCGAAATCCCCCTTGTTTTCTGCTTCGTCTGCAAATTGTAACGCTTTCACGTTGATATAAAAGCTTACTGTATTATTACCCGCCTTCTTCAATGAAACGTGTGCTGCATTTCTAAGAAAAACACTGAGACGTACTGCGTAATGACCTAAATTAATCCTAACATTAATTATACTGCGTTACCAAAACGAACGAACAGATGGACAAAAGGATAAAGAGAGAGGGGGGGCTGGAAATCAGGAACGCATGCATCACGCGTGTAAGTCTACATGCACTAATTTTTTTTCAGACGGACAGTGATAAAATACACTACCCTTTCCCAGAGTTAGGTTTATAAATCATAAAAAACTCTTATTAGAAAAGATAACATTAGATGGGTTTACGGTTGAGAACATAACAGTACCCAGACAGCACATCTTCGAAACAGGAGGTAGAAGAAATTGCATATTTTGAATGCAGCCACGTAGCTCCTTTAAATTTGTATTTTTGGGTTCCTTAGGGCTTGCTGACAAATAATATGTAAAACGTTACGCAAATAGTCCAGGAATTAATAAATTATACCCAAAATAAAATATTGGGGGTGCCTGACAGCATAAAATCATTTCTGCTCATAAGATTTTTTTTTAACGTGTTTGAAAAAAATTTACGTTACAGAAATAGCCTACCATGTAAACTCCAAATTGATTGGAGCGCAACAAATGAAAGCCTAACCACGATTGGTCGGGCTATAAATACTATCTTGGTTGTTAGGGGAAACGGGGAAAGGTAACATTTTTTCAAACACTTGTCGAAACGGGGCTCATTGGTCAGACTCGCTGATATACACACTTGGGAGCGTTAGTTCGAAACCACTTGTTTAAAATAGCTTGATAAAGCATCAGTGCGTTGAAGCCAGCATATATTTTGCTAAATAAAAGCCTGGAAGATAAGCAGATGGGAATTTGTGCCAGTTTGTGCCAGAATTCATTGCTAATCAACGTATCTGTGTTTATTCGTATGAATTGTGGTAAGCTTGAACCATTCAATATCTTTTAATGAAAATTGAATGTGAATTGTTGATTTATGCCTGTATATATATGTGTAGTTCAGTGGCCAACGTGAGGTAAAGCCTGTAATGCTCCAGCCTGAACAGAGGGTGTCGGAGAGAAGTAAAACGGCATGGAATGGCCAAACAGTACACTGACACCTGGATGATTGACTAGAAAGAAATAATGCTGGAAGTGCAGAGGCGTAGTAACCATTAAGAAGGGTAATACTGGAATAAAGTATTTCAAATGAAGCTGACAGTTGGCCTAATGCTCTGAACTCAATGTTTGTGCTGTGTTGTGATCAATGTAACAAGAGAGTTTAAGTTAGTTATGAAGTAGAAGGTACATCCTTCTTGATTTCAGGGACAGTGGTCTTGATGGTACTGAGCAGCACCTGGTCAGAGCTTTGCTGAATCCAGTGTCGGACAGCATACTCCTTGGTCCTTTTAGCTATCAATGGAGTGGTCTCCAGAGCCCAGAGGAGAATTCGAGCAGAGGAGTCCTTTCCTGCCGCCATCACGCCAGATAAGCTAACTTGGCCAGCTGAGCTCAACATTATGTCCCCTCATCATCTTGAACTGACTTTGTAAAATTAACATTAAGAGGGGAATTGGATAAAAAAACATAATGCGTAAGCTGCTGATGTACATGATCGCCTAGACCGCGGTTCATCATCCTCTATAAATTTTGCCTTGCTAGACAGGAGGGGAACGGAGGATCAAAAAGGAAAAAATATGACTGGAAAGATTGCGTAGCAAGGCTAAGGAGACGCAATTGGGGGGGATGGAGGAAAGTAAAAAAATTCACGTCCCCCAAATTGACACGAGGTACGGAAATGGACGCTTTTGCGATACTAAGATTTTGATTTGAATTGAGCGGCAGAACGCGGATGGTAGGAAAATTACAAAAATTTAAAAAGTAAATTTTCTTAATATTAATGTTAGGAATATAAAAATTAGCTGGCCGGATGGCCTATTCTGAGCAGTGAACTAATATGATCTTAATTTTACAAACGGATAGATAATATTGAAGATAATGACAAAAGACAGTGTAGTTCACATCATCGCTAGACTATATTGAATCTAAAAGTGTCACAATTTGCACACAAAAAAAAAACACGACCTTGGGAACAGGTGTTCAAAGTTACTTATTATGGAGGAGAGGGGTTTTTGAGCGGTAGCTGTGTCTAAATATAACTTTTTACGACAAAATTTTAAGGGGAGAGAAAGGTTGCTTCAAAAATCAAGCACATTTTTTTTAGAAACACAAGTAGAGACGGACAGACTAACAGATAACCATCCATACTTGACTGAAGCATGACTGAAATGACTTTAGTGTAGAAATTTGAAATTAAAATAAACCTTGGCAGTGATTGGCCACAGACAATCATATCATTAGCGCTCAGAGCGCATTTGGGGTCATTCTTCAATAATTGTTCAGTGTTAGACACAGATTTTAAAGTGTGGTGTGTTCCCATATGAAAGACAGTGAATAAATTTAGGGACGCCATACTATAGCCAGCAGCTCAGCTGAGTTTTGCTAGCAATTCTGTGTTATGTATTCTTAATCTGGTAAGATTGAAATTATTTCTTTATATATTTTGAATATTGTTTCATGTTCGAGTGATTTGATACTGCCATATCATAATATAGCCTTACAAACCAGTAGGGATTTTGCTCTAGACCCCCCGCCCAAGTCAGGGTCTAGGGACCAACAAGGTACATAAACTACAGCAAGGATTATGCAAGATATATCAAGCGTTGAAACAGATTACCTATCTTCTTTTAGGGCCAACAACTAATAAATATTTTTCAGAATCTATAGTCTGGGAGGATCTATCTGAGGTAAACCCACCATGGTAACTGTGCTGTTTGGTCAGAGAGATCTGACCTGTCTGTATGATGTGGTTGTTGTGTCAGTGTGGTGTCCAGACGTGGGTATAGAATAGATTTTGACACATAGCCCATACTTTGATTGCAGAGCTGTGAGTTTTCTATCGACAACAAAGCAGAGTCTATCCGGTGGGTGACTTTACTCGAGTGTATCTGTGCAGTTCTTGTGACAGAGACCACCATTATTGTCCGCCAGCACGGAGAGGTGGGACCGCAAGTTTTCAGCACCAGAGCTACAAAAAGATGAGTGAGCCTCTGGTCTGCTGGACATTCACCAACTATTGGTAGTGACTAATATCCCCATAAAAATTCCCACCAGTTTCTGGACACGGTGTAGTCAATATAGACAGGTGTGATGAGACCACCCCAACAGCACAGACAATAAATATCCTCCCTAGTAGCTGACTACCAGAACATTTGAATAAAACTAACTATTCTAGTACTTAAATATGTACACTTTTGTATTTATTA
The DNA here is from genome assembly GCA_024509875.1 of Oreohelix idahoensis. NCBI lineage: Eukaryota > Metazoa > Mollusca > Gastropoda > Stylommatophora > Oreohelicidae > Oreohelix > Oreohelix idahoensis. Next base: position 44,675 of record JAMPIV010021276.1, on the reverse strand, counting down.
TGTAACATTCCATGCATAATTTTCATAAATTTTAAATCCTTCTTTTAAAACAAGTTCTGGTCAAAATAAAACTTGATCCAGAACAAATAAATGTAATATAATTATATCAAAAAACTTTATACACGTGAGTTAGTTCAGTGTATTTTAACACTTGTTAATCTTATTAGTCTTCTTAAATGCCTGTGGGTGTATTTATAACTAACACACCACATTACACATCATTACCCTAGACACTTTACGTAGCCACATTCATTAAGAAAAAAAAAATTAAGTGTGAGGTCGTAGTGGTAGCAAGAAAGGCCTTCTGATAATTCTCAACCACATTTTATCTCAGGAGCCTTCACAGCTGGCCTCATACAAGTTACATGTAGTAATAACACCATCATACAATACCATCAACACCACTACACACTTCACCACAGCCATCACCAGTACCATTCCTGGAAAAACTCTACTGAGGTACAAATAGCCTCAAGCTGACCACTGCTTTCTTTGAAAATATCTGAGAGTTTATGATGAAGAAGAAATAAGTTAGGTGTTCACATTGGTTAAAATCTGTTTATTTTCAACTCATTTAGGCTTACGCTGAATATCAGATATACTTGAAGAGGTATAGGTAGACTTACAGCAGAGACCGCCATCTGTATTACAGCAATATGACTGATTATCTCCTCCTGACTTTCTCCATAAAAGGTTCCGTAAGTTGAATAGAAGCAGATAACCCTCGCGCGATGTTCACATGGCATTCGACATGAAAGAGGACGGCTAATAGATAAAGAAGCAGATAACTCTCACATGATGATCACATGGCATCCTACATAAAAGATAGAGGACGGCTAATAGATAAAGAAGCAGATAACTCTCACATGATGATCACATGGCATCCTACATAAAAGATAGAGGACGGCTAATAGATAAAGAAGCAGATAACTCTCACATGATGATCACATGGCATCCTACATAAAAGACAGAGGACAGCTAATAGATAGGGAAGCAGGGAGGAGAATCACAGACATGGAACGGACATCTTTCGATGAGGCAAAGAGTATTATCATAATCAGTTACAGAAACAAATGGAATGTAGAACATCCAGGTCACACATAGAATGATGCTTACTACCAGCTCAACAGAAGAGAACAAGTGGTAATCTTCAGACTCCGCACTGGCCACAACAGATTGAGATACCATCTATTCAACAAGCTAAAGATAGGAACTACCGATCAGTGTAACTGTGGCACTGATAAAATGACTGCTGAACATCTGCTTCAAAGTTGCCCCTTATATGTGGTACAGAGAAAGTGCATATGGCCGACGCCAGCTCCTTTCGTGGACAAGCTTTACGGGGATTCAAATAGCCTCAAACTGACTACTGCTTTCTTTGAGAACATTCAAGTGGACGTCTGAGAGTATACGAAGAAGAAGAAGAACGGACAGAAGTGAAGAAACATGGGATGGCTGGCACGACGGTGCACAATTAACATCTATCAATGTCTCATGCTCCAACAGCAGTTACAGGAAGAGAGCAACGTTGAAGTTCAAATAGACAAACATGATTTGCCCATGTGGACAAAGAGTAGATTTAATGCAAGGCTAAATTAATTACGTTAAAAATTTTCGATTACAGGTCCCAATAATGAACAGTATTACATTAATGGTCCCACTTTTGAACAGTATTAGCTAATCAGACTTAACAATCTTTTATATTTGGACATGCGCCCTAATATAACCGGCTAGGTTTAACGGGATGCGCCTCGCCAAAACGAAGCAAAATGTTATCTAAAAAAAAAAACAAAAAAAAATTGTGGTCCCAGTTTTGAACAGTATTAGATGAATGGTCCCGATGTTAAACAGTTTTAGATTAATGGTCCCAGTGTGAAACAATATTAGATTAATGGTCACTGAACAGGGAACGGACTTATTAAAGTTGGATATAGAACTGAGAACACTCGAATGAGTGTTTAAAGAATGACCACAGAGAAATACAAGGGGTTGTGGACTGAAGAAGGCGGCGGCAAAGATACTCCGTGGTTCCAAACGCTGAAGCAGTAGACGAGGAGGGAGACAAAGAGAAAGATCAAGAATTAGAGAAAGTAGAACATGGAGAAAACAAAGAAGAAGAAAAAGATCGTCAAGAGACAAAGAGAAAGATCAAGAATTAGAGAAAGTAGAACATGGAGGGAAAAAAAGATCGTCAAGAGACAAAGAGAAAGATCAAGAAGTAGAGAAAGTAGAACATGGAAAACACAAATAAGCCAGAAAAAGGTCGTCAAGAGACAAAGAAAAAGATCAAGAAGTAGAGAAAGTAGAACACGGAGAACACAAAGAAGAAGAAAAAGATAGTCAAGAGACAAAGAGAAAGATCAAGAAGTGGAGAAAGTAGAACATGGAGAACACAAAGAAGAAGAAAAAGATCGTCAAGAGACAAAGAGAAAGATCAAGAAGTAGAGAAAGTAGAACACAAAGAAGAAGAAAAAGATCGTCAAGAGACAAAGAGAAAGATCAAGAAGTAGAGAAAGTAGAACATGGAGAACACAAAGAATAAGAAAAAGATCGTCAAGAGACAAAGAAGATAAGGACATGAAGAGAAGAACGGCGCAGAAGTGGAAGCAGGAAATACAGAAGTAGGGGTGGGGGGGGGGGGGGGGGGGGGGGGGGGGGGTGGGGGGGGGGGGGTGGTGGCATGAGGAAAAGTTATTGACTGGTTTTCCTGGACTGAGTTAATGTGTTGTAGTGTGGCTAGACCGCTTGCCACTCTCGGCAAAGTTACCCGGTCGCTACTTGGTAGAGCCACGCTCCAGTCTACACATCTGTAAATGGGTACTGGACCCTGCTCTTGAGTTTGGGAAGGCAGAGGAAAGGAGCCGGTCTCAAGCACATAACTCCGCTACGGCAGTATCTTTTCATCTTGATTATGACCATCACATAAAGTGTACGGGTGTGTGTGTGTTGAGTAAGAGAGAGAGAGAGAGAGAAAACGCTGAAGGCGTGAGCGTGAAAATGTGACGCATGACAGATTTGTCACAATGTGAGCCGGCAGAATACCTGGTGAGGGGGGAGGGGTGTGCAGTGTGAATTGCTAGCGTGCTTTGTTCCATCTACCTTATTGATCTGGTCTGAATAGCTGTTTATAGGCGTGTCTCCTTAATTGCGCGCGTGTGTGTGTGGATGTCTTCGCTTGTTTGAGCCGCGCAAGATATAAGTTGCATGTTGTCAGTTGTACATTCTCGGGGTCTGGGTCTAGTTTATGTTCATTTTGGCTTTAAACAAGTAATATATGGCATAGTTTGACGTTACAATATCAGAGTCTGGGTCTTCTTCTTCTTCGTACACTCTCATATTTTCAAAGAAAGTAGTGGTCACCCTGAGGTTATGTGTATCTCCGTAGAAATTTTTCCAGGAATGATACTGGTTACGGCCATATGCACTTTCTATTTTGCTCATAATGTTGGGCATCTTTGAAGCAGATGTACAGCGAACTCTTGTCCTTTGTCGCTGTGCTTTGATCCCACATTTCAGGCGAAGGTGATCCCCAGTAGCATGTGGTGGACCCATTCGAGGCGATGGGTCCGGCACTCTAACTCCATGGGGTTAGCGTTATTCTGCTTGCTTTTGTGTGTGTGTGACGTTATCACTGAGTGACATATGTTGCGCTGTTTCGTTATGCCTGTGGACCAGTGCGTCCGATTTCAACAGGCATTTATGTCGGGTTGTCCTTCCTTATTCTTTGGCTGTCTCCAGCCTACCTGCAAGGTAGCAAGTCTTGTAACTCTCTGACTACAAACACGTAGAAATTCTTTGCCATCAATATTTAAGTCGCCATCTTGGCAAGGGGGAGATCTGTGGGTCTAGTTTGTGTTAACTTCGGCTATAAACAATTAATACATTACATAGTTTCAAGTGGACAGTCTCAGAGTCTGGGTCTAGTTTGTATTAATTTAAGCTTGAACACGAAATACTTTGCATTGTTTCACGCGGACAATCTCAGAGTCTGGGTCTAGTTTGTGTTAATTTCAGGTACAAACAAGTAATACATGCCTTGACTTTCGTAAATGGTAGCTTATGTAGATGACAGAGATTGAAATGGTATTCCCAGATCATAGTGTAGATCTAAGGACAAGAACCAGACAAGTTCCAGTGGAACAAGAAGCCAGAAGGGGACGCAGGGGATAGGACACACATTGGGGGAAAACTTGTTGGTTGCAGTACAATGCAGTCATTGTTCTGGGATTTTCCCGGGTAAAAGAGGCAGAGGGAAAGACCTTGAGCAAACAAGAAATACATGGGATAGTTTCACGTGTACAGTTCCGGAGTGTGAGTCCAGTCTGTTAATTTCAGCTACAGACAAAAAAAAATAACATTGCATAATTTCACATATAAAGTCCCAGAGTGTGTGCCCAGTTTGTTAATTTCAGCTACAGACAAAAAAATAACATTGCGTAATTTCACGTGTAAAGTCCCGGAGTGTGTGTCCAGTTTGTTAATTTCAGTTACAGATAAAAAATAACATTGCATAATTTCACGTGTAAAGTCCCGGAGTTTTATATATATATATATATATATATATATATATATATATATATATATATATATATATATAGATATATATATATATATATATATATATATATGGACCCAAAGACGCAGCAATAGAGAATGCAGTCAGCGACCCATAGCTTGACTGCTTGCGTCAGGGTCAGCGAACCAGAGCTGACCAAGACCCTACTCCACCTCCAAGTGGTGGTCCCTGGAAACAGACTGCATCTCTGCCGTCTGGCTGAGAGAGTAGGGATCGAAGATGGAAGGCAAACCCGGTCCCAAAAAATGCCGTGCTGAAGTCGGATGAGTCGGCCGAAAGGCGCAGATATCGCAGCTTCGCTGTAAACAGACACAACGCAACCAACGTCCTTTTCAGGACGAACGAGGAAGAAGAAGATATGACGCATGTCCCGATAGAAAATGCATTGTTTTCCATTTAAAAAAAAAACCCAATATTTGCAGTGGTGTGTAGCATTTTGTTTTACACCATGACATTGCAAGCCCTATTCCTCCTTAGTGACCATTTACGGCATGCTTGGAGTGATGCGTTTTGTCCTTTTCCACTCCATTCCTTGATATGTCATTGTTACATGCTATGACTGTGTTAACGGGGAAGTCATGTGTTTATAGTTGCGGTAAGCCTACAGAACGTGTGTTAACGGGGAAGTCATGTGCTTATAGTTGCGGTAAGCCTACATAACGTGTGTTAACGGGGAAGTCATGTGTTTATAGTTGCGGTAAGCCTACAGAACGCGTGTTAGCGGGGAAGTCATGTGTTTATAGTTGCGGTAAGCCTACAGAACGTGTGTTAACGGGGAAGTCATGTGTTTATAGTTGCGGTAAGCCTACAGAACGTGTGTTAACGGGGAAGTCATGTATTTATAGTTGCGGTAAGCCTACAGAACGTAATCTGCAGGGCATACATGATAACCACATTTCCTATTGTGGAATCTACGCACAACATGGAGAGAGAGAGAGAGAGAGAGAGAGAGAGAGAGAGAGAGAGAGAGATGGGGAGATATATATATATATATATATCTATAGGTAGTATGAATAATAGAGGAAAAGTATAACTTATGTGAAGGTAAAAGGTCGCATGGGGGGGTATGGGATGTGAAGTGTTAGAGACATTACTATACTAGGTCTCAGCTTTATGAGGTGGTGTGACCAGCTTCCTTCCTCTTTGTCTTTCATAACTCAAAGGTCAGGTTCCCGTTTACAGCTAGGTAGACTGGAGCCAGAGTGTCCTATTGACAGCGTCTTTAGAGCGGCAACGGTGCCGGGTTCGAATCACGTTACCGACACGCTCCAGTCTACCTAGCTGTAAATGGGTACCTGACTTTGAGTTAGGGAAGGAAAAAGGCAGCGAGGAAGGGAACTGGTCACCCCCACCTCTCGATGCTGGACCTAGTATGGTGAAGTCTCTAACACTTCACTCCCCTACGGCAGTATATGCTTTGGGGGTACCTTTACTTTTTAGACTGGGGCGAGGCGCTACAATGTTTCAACCCATTTTCCCCCAAGAAGCAGGTGCTGTAACTGCTCTGCCTGTCGACGTGGAAAACATATGTAAAATATAGGTAAAGTTGATCCCATAGTGCATACTGCCGTAGGGGGAGGGAAGTGCTAGAGACTGCACTCCGTCGCGCTCTTTGCCTTCTCTACTCAAGAGCAGAATCAGGTTTTCATTTACAGTTGTGTAGATTGGACCGTGATGCTGTTTGGGTTCTAACAAGGTAACTTTGCCTTGACAATCAAGCGCTTTAACAACTTTGCCACGCGACGCTCATAACATATGTAGAGGGGCTGGAATAAGAACAACAAAAAAAAAAAAAGCTTCGCACCTGTTCTTCTTCTTCGTATGTTTTCAAAGAAAGCAGTAGTCAGCTTGAGACTGTTTGCATCTCCGTAGAGCTTTGCCACGAATGGTACTGATGTCGGCCATATGCGCGTTATCTGTTCCACATATGTTGGGCATCTTTGAAGCAGATGTTCAGCAGTCATTATGTTCAAGAAGTGCGAGCCTATCCACCTGCAGATTGTATAAATCTTATCACAAGAAACATGTACATCTTTCTTGGTGGCCTAGGCCCTGATGATGTTAATGAGAAAAAGTCATTGAATTATCATAGGAAGAAAATGGATTTGCGTTAGAAAAACAATTCATTTGCAGTTGTTGTTGTTTAACTAGGGCTGCTGAGCTTTTCACTCGTTTGCAGCCAGTACCAACTTAAATACTCCTTGGTATTATCTACACTGTAGATCTAGACTTTTCTTCTGGCTTTTCTGCAATTCCTAAACATGTTGAGATGAAATCATGAGATCCAGTCTCTCCAGCTTGGCTTGCATTTAAAGGATCATCATTTCTTGTTCCGAGCTAGGAGGAAGAAGCGTGCGACATACAAAGGATTCCCCGCCATCAAACTGGGCTCACCAAATATGCAGAGCTAAAATTCTGTACTTTGGTTCTGGGCTATCCCAAGGAATCGTCACGTCCTGCACAGAGCCACGTCTCAGCCGACCCTGCCTATCATGGGGTCCATAGTGAGATCCTCCCGCATGCAGGCAAACAGGTAAAAACCAGAGTTACGTCTGGGGAGCAAGTGACTACTCCAAGCTTAGTATATGGCATAGCTGGGTTCTCGACTTGTTTCGCCTCAGGGGAATCCCTGTAAGTGTGTGGATGATTTCAAGAGTCAATGAGGATGTAATTACCCTCACAGATAGAGGTTCACTTTCACGTCTCTATTGTACTATAGCATTGTGCTTAGCTGGTGGTCATATAAGGATGACTCCAGATATGCCCCCATGCATATTCATTTGCATTAGAAAGAGGCTCTTTGTAGTTCCCGTTGGTCTCTCAGGAGACAAAGAAAAAATAGGATTGAAGTTTTCGGAGGCGTGCCGCAGGAGGCAACTAATATGAGGTTTTGCATGTGGCTGGCAAGCTTATTATGTGAAACATACTGCTACAGAAGCTATTGCTGCGGTTGCACATCACTACTTTGTCACAGGTTTCATGCTAAGAGACCAGCTGCATTGGTAACTTTGCTCCTTAGAGAGCAAAGCGGGAAATAATGATGAAGGAAAGAAGTTGAGTGATAATGATAATAATGTTGATGAAAGCGAGAAAGAATATGAAAGAAACTGGAGAACATCGTCTTTAATAGACGAAAACAGAAAGATTACAGGCCTTCATTCTTACGCATACACCATCAGGACCCGGAGAAGTGTTTCTGCCGGCTTTCAGTGTGTACACCACGTCCTCTTCAGAAATGAGATCGAAGTATATCTAGTCCCTTAGGGCATTTTTCAGCACACTGTCCTTTATTTTCAGGCGGGCACTTTTGTCACCTTATCCGTTTGCTCCACATATCGATTGAATAATGCTCTTCCCTTCTCTTCGTCCGTCTTCAGGCTTAGTCCTGTAGAGCTTTTGATATTAGGGATTGTGTAGTGGGTTTGATGGTATTGTATGATGGTGATGTTACTAAATGTAATGTATGAGGCCAGCTGTGAAGGCTCCTGAGATAAAATGTAGTTGTGAATTGTCAGAAGGCCTTTCTTGCTACCACTACGACCTCACACTTAATTTTTTTCTTAATGAATGTGGCTACGTAAAGTGTCTAGGGTAATGATATGTAGTGTGGTGTGATAGTTTATAAATACACCCACAGATAATTAAGAAGACTAATAATATTAACAAATGTTAAAATACACTGAACTAACTCACGTGTGTAAAATTGTTGATAGAATTATATTACATTTATTTGTTCTGGATCAAGTTTTATGTTGACCAGAACTTATTTTAAAAGAAGGATTTAAAATTTATGAAAGAAATGCATGGAATGTTACATAATAAATGCAAGAGTGTACATATATAAGTACTAGACTAGTTAGTTTTATTAAAATGTTCTAGCAGTCATCTACTTGGGAGGATAGTTAATGTTTGTGCTGTTGGGGTGGCCTCATCACACCTGTCTATATTGACTACACAGTGTCCAGTAAATTGCAGGAATTTTATGGGGTATTAGTAATTAAAAGGGGTTGGTGAACTTCCAGCAGACCAGAGGCTCACTCATCTTGAAGAAGTAGCTCTGGTGCTGAAATCTGGTGGTCCCAACTCTCCGTGCTGGCGGGCAATAATAGTGGTCTCTGTCACAACGTACTGCACAGATACACTCGAGTAAATCACCAACTGAATAGACACCGCCTTGTTGACGACTGAAACTCACAGCTCTGCAATCAAAGTATGGGCCATGTGTCAAAATCTATTCTCTACCCACGTCTGGACACAACACTGACACAACAACCACATCATACAGACAGGTCAGATCTCTCTGACCAAACAGCACATTTACCATGGTGGTTTTACATCAGATAGATCCTCCCAGACTATAGATTCTGAAAAATATTTATTAGTTTTCTGCCCTAAAAGAGGATAGGTAATATGTTTCATTATTCTCAACACTTGATCTGTCTTGCCTAACCCTTGCTGGAGTTTATGTATATTGTTGGTCCCTAGACCCTGACTAGGGCGGGGGGTCTAGAGCAAATCCCTACTTGTTTGTAAGGCTAGATTTCGATATGGCAGTATCAAATCACTCAAACATGAAACAATATTCAAAATATATATAAGGAAATAATTTCAATCTTACCAGATTATGAATAAATAACACAGAATTGCTAGCAAAACTCAGCTGAGCTGCTGGCTATAGTATGGCGTCCCTAAACTTCTTTCACTTTCTTTCATATGGAAATCACCACACTTTAAAATCTGTGTCTATCACTGAACAACTATTGAAGACTGGCCCCACTTGCGCTCTGAGCGCTAATAATATGATTGTCTGTGGCCAATCACTGCCTAGGTTTATTTTAAATTCAAATTTCCTACCCTAAAGTCATTTCAGTCATGCTTCAGTCAAGTATGGATGGTTATCTGTTAGTCTGTCCGTCTCTACTTGTGTTTCTACAAAAATGTACTTGATTTTTGAACCAACCTTTCTCTCCCCTCCAAATTTTTGTCGTTAAAAGTTATATTTAGACACAGCTACCACCAATGTCCCTCTCTTCCATACTACGTAGATTTGAACACCTGCGTCTCAAGGTCGTGATTTTGTGTGCAAATAGCGACACTTTTTATTCAATACAGTCATGTCGCTGATGTGAACAACACTGTCTTTTGTCATTATCTTCAATATTATCTATCCGTTTGTAAAATTAAGAACATATTAGTTCACTGCTCAGAATGGGCCATCCGGCCAGCTAATTTTTATATTCCTAACATTAATATTAAGAAAAAAATACTTTTTAATTTTTGTAATATTTCGAACATCTGCGTTTAGCCGCTGAATTCAAATCAAGGGCTTGGTATCGCGCAAAAGCGTCCAATAAATGACTGTGGCGTAACATATCTATGGTCCCTTCTGTCGAGTTGCTTACTTTTTATGTCAACTTGGGAAACGTGACTTTTCTCCGTTCCCCCCCCCAATTGCGTCTCCTTAGCCTTTCTAGTCTCACGCAATCTTTCCAGTCATATTTTTTTCCTTTTTGATCCGCCGTTCCCCTCCTGTCTAGCAAGTCAATTTTTATGGAGGATGATGACCCGCGGTCTAGGCGATCATGTACTATTCGCAGCCTACGCATTATGTTTTTATCCTTACATGTTATCTTTGGAGGTATTTTACCGTTGTATCTCTGTTAATTTCACTACACATCTCCCCACTTGAAAACATGCCTATGGCAAGTTCCAAAACCAGCGATACACATAGGTAAAATTACTCCTCACGTCTGCCACTACTCTAATTTTGATCACAGGGGTGCCGACTGAGGAAATCTGCACCGACATTCAATTTGCCTGGGATATATTGGATACTGAACTGATAAGGTTGAAGCAATAAAGACCACCTCAGCAATCTTGCGTTTTCATGCTTAGCCTGAGATAAGAATACGAGAGGCTGATGGTCCGTTTCCACCACAAAAGTCCTACCATACAGATAGATTTGAAACTTCTTTATTGCCCAGATTAATGCTAAACATTCTTTTTCGCTTGTGGAGTATCCTTGTTCCGCCTTATTCAATTTGCGGCTTGCATAAGCGACTGGTTTAAGTTCCCCATCAGGTGAAGCTGATCTTTGCAACAAAGCCCCTCCGAGTCCTACATTACTTGCATCGGTTCTTAAGACAAAGTCCTGTGTCAAATCAGGCAGTTTGAGAATAGGCTTGCTAGTGAGTTTTTCCTTTAACTCTTGGAACGCTAGTTCACATTGTGCAGTCCAAATAATTTTATCTGGAAGTCCCTTGCGAGTCAGATCAGTCAGAGGAGCACAAATAGCGTTAAAATTTTTGATGTATTTCTGATAAAATCCGCATAACGACACAAATGATCGCACGTCCTTTTTTGTTTGCGGCCTAGGTGCTCTCTGCAGTTTTTCCAAATTCTTAGGATCAGGGGTCATATTACCCTGATATACAGTGTGTCCCAAGAATTCCAACTCTTTACATCCAATACAACATTTTGTTGGCCTAGCAGTCAAATTCGCCTCCCGAAGTCTATCAAACAACATCTCCAGAGCTTCAATGTGTTCTTCAAATGTCTCTGTGGCGACGAGAATATCATCCATGAAATTCGTGATACACGGGTTATTCAGGGGATCCAACAATTTTCGCATCATCCTTGAAAACACACTCGGAGCATTTTTCAATCCGAATGGTAGCATATTGAATTCATAATGTCCATCCGAAGTGCTAAAAGCCAAATAAGGTCTCACTTCAGGCTTCACTGGGATCTGGTAATAGCCTTTACTAAGATCCACCTTTGAAAAGTATTTTGCCTTGTTCAGTCTGGCAAATAACTGTTTTGTGTCTGGTAATGGATCCACTTGTCCTTCTGTGACAGCATTCAGTTTCCTGTAATCTATGCACAGTCTGTGTTCCCCAGACGGTTTTCTCAACAAAACGACACTAGAACTAAAAGATGATTCACTGTGCGAAATAATCCCCTCCTTCAACAAATACTCTATTTCTTCCTTCAATGCCTTCTCCTTCGCGAACGGAATAGAATAGGCTCTCATACAGATTGGGTTTGAGTCTACCAGTTTCATGTCATACTGTAGCAAATTTGTATGGCCTGGTTTATCTGTTAGTACATCTGTATGTTCCTCCAGAACCTGTTGAACTCTCTCCCTCTGGTTTTTAGTCAGGTGCTTACTGACTTTTACCTGTGCTGCTGTTTCACAAGGATGTAATGGGTATTCATGTGAGGTGAGTGGTTCTTTTTGCATCTGGGTTGCAATAGCCAAGGTCAATAAGGGGGTGCTTTCCTGGAGTGGTCTGTCCAGATACTTCTTTAACAGGTTTACATGATAAACTTTCTCCTTCCCCTTTTTGTCAATTTTATAGTTTGTTCTAGACACCTTCTCTAGAACCGTATATGGACCTTGCCAACCAATTTGTAATTTATTCTGGCTTCCGGGTAGTAGAAGCAGCACCTTCTCTCCGACTGCCAGTTCCCTGTCCTTTGCCTTCCTATTAAAATATGCTGCATGTTTCTTCCTGGCTTGCTTCAAATTATCATTTGCCAGTTTCCATCCAGCTTTCAAACGAGTGGTCAGTTCGTTCACGTATTGATACGATGAGGTAACAGTCTCTTCCGCCTTCTCATCTGTCCAGGTCCTTAATAAAGCTTCTAATGGACCTTTTATTGGCCTCCCAAATAGCAGAGTTGCGGGAGCCATCCCGGTTGAACTATGTGGTACCTCCCGGTACGCAAACAATGCGGCGGGCAGGAATTGATCCCACAGATCCGGTTTTTTCGTGTGCCAGCTTTCTCAGGATAGAAATGAGAGTCCCGTTGAACCTCTCTACCTGGCCGTTCCCTTGTGGATGGTACGGACTACAATGAAAGTGTCTGGCTTGAAATAGCTTAAAAACTTCTTCCGTTAGTTTCCCCTTGAACTGAGAACCATTATCCGTCAAGATTTGATGCGGGAATCCTAATCGGGTAAATATTGTAAGTAGTGCCTCTGCTACATGTTTTGAATCAATTGATGGCAGGGCTACCGCCTCTCCCCACATAGAACAAGTGTCCACCAGAGTAAGGATGTAACTGTTCCTCCTCTTGGTCCGAGTGAGAGGTCCTACAATATCCACTGCAACCCTCTCAAAAGGTGTTCCCACTATGGGCATTTCCCCTAGAGTTGCAGGAGCAGTCCAGTGCTTTGGAGCTACCCTTTGACATTCTGGGCAGGATTTGACATATCTTTTTATATCCTCCGTTATCCCTGGCCAGAAGTAATGACAAGCTATACGCTGTCCTGTGGCGCTGATCCCCATGTGACCACTGAAGGGAATCGCATGCCCGAGTTCCATCACTTTATCTCTATATGAAGTGGGAAGAACCAGCTGGTTATGACCATTTGTTCCAGTTCCGGCCTTCCTGTATAAGAGTTTGTTCTTCATGAAATATTCCCCCTTGCTCGGAGGTGTGTGGCATTTGGGCAATTTTTTAAAACATGGCTTGAGTGTCCTATCCTCAGCCAGCGCCTTCCTCATCTCCTCTGGATGAGCATTTATAGGTTCACCTTCTTCCTCCTTCTTCTGTGACCTGGTCTGCACTGTCGCCATGATCACAGGTTTCTCGGGATTCCCCAAGAAGACGTATCTACACCCCAATATCAGAGGGTAGATTGGTTCATCTATCACTGCTGCTCTGATTTCTCCTTCCACATAGCGAGTTTTCACCGTTATCCTTGCGATGGGAAGTGTCATGAGTGGTATGTCCTTAGTCGCCCCTTGTATTTCCACTGTTTCTGTGGTATACTGACTTGGGTCCACTAGGCTAGACTTCACAACTGAATCATAATCCAAACCTGTATCATAAAGGCACCTTATGGTGACCCCATTACAAATAACATCCTCACAAACTGGGGGGTGATAAGGTTCCTGTTGTCCATTAGGATTAACCTTTAATCTTTGCGTCCCCGACTTCATTGCAGCAATGTTTGAAGGTTTCCTTCTACAAAATTCGGTGTTATGGTTATCCTTCTTGCACCATTTACACCATCTTTTTCCTTGGTTCAACGGTTTTCTTTCATTGAACTTTTGGTCATTGAACTGTGAGTTTCTGTCGCGATAGTCATTTCTTGGCCGCTCAAAGTTTGTCCTACCTTTATTTCCCTGCTCTCTATTATCAAATTTATTAAATTGCTGTGGAGCTTTAAAATTGTCTATGTGCTTCTTCTTAGCACCACTTACCTCTGCCTGGGCTGCCTGATACCTCTCAGCAACATTTAAAATTTCCCCCAACTTCTCTGCACCTTGTTCCATGAGAAATTTTCTCATGTCTGGAGCCATGGACTCTCTCAATTGCTCAATCATGATCATTTCTTTAAGATCTTGGGTCTTCCCCAGAGCCGTCCATTTCTCCAAATAGGTTTCTAGTCTAGCAGAGAATTGGTGGTATGTCTCCCCAGACAACAGTTTGGCATTTCTAAATTTCTTACGATAAAATTCACCATTCTTCTCGTACCTTAATAACAAAGCCTGCTTTAACATGTCATAATTGTCTTGGTCTTCCCTGTTCATTTTGGCAAATACTTCATAAGAAGTACCTCTCAATCCCTGTGATAGCTTTAAACTCCACCTCTCTCTCTCTAACCCATATGTAGTAGCTAATAACTCAAAACGTCCTAGGTACCCCTCTATGTCATCGTCTTTTTCAACAAAATGGTCTAAATGAAACCCCATAGCTGAGTTTGAGGCTCCCAGACTGGGCGTAGCATCTGAGGCAAAAGGGCTGGCACCATTTTCAGGAGCCGGGCCTTGTAATTCCAGCTCCCTTAGTCGTAATTCGTGCTCCCTCTGCAACCTTCTATCTTCTGCCTCCCTTTCGGCCTTTTTTTCTTCTGCCTCCCTTTCGGCAGTCAACCTTTTTTCTTCTGCCTCCCTTTGCTGTCGTTTTTCTTCTGCCTCCCTTTCGGCAGTCAACCTTTTTTCTTCTGCCTCCCTTTGCTGTCGTTTTTCTTCTGCCTCAATCTGCAGCCTCTTAATCTCAGCCTCAATTTGTAACCTCTTTTCTTCAGCTAACTTTCTATCTTCCCTTTCAATATATTTATCACATTCAGCCGTTACATATTGAATTAAAATTTGACCATCCATTCCCATCTCCTTTGCGGTCAGCACAGCAGCTGATCTAAATTTTGCTAACTCCGCCATACTTTTTAGACAATATAATAATATACAAGCTAAATCTCTAACCAGTAAATACACTAAGTACTTCTTATGACTATAGTCTAACTAATTCTAACTAACCAGTTAACTAATTAATTATTACTGGCTGTGAAGATTCACCAACTTTTATCTGCAGGGACACTTTTAATTTTAAAGGGAATTTTACAATTTTGTTCCCCTAATTTTATTTCTCCCACCAGGAGATCCTAATATTACTGTTGGGCTAATTATCCCTGGACAAGACCCCAATATATGTAGTGGGTTTGATGGTATTGTATGATGGTGATGTTACTAAATGTAATGTATGAGGCCAGCTGTGAAGGCTCCTGAGATAAAATGTAGTTGTGAATTGTCAGAAGGCCTTTCTTGCTACCACTACGACCTCACACTTAATTTTTTTTTTTTAATGAATGTGGCTACGTAAAGTGTCTAGGGTAATGATATGTAGTGTGGTGTGATAGTTTATAAATACACCCACAGATAATTAAGAAGACTAATAATATTAACAAATGTTAAAATACACTGAACTAACTCACGTGTGTAAAATTGTTGATAGAATTATATTACATTTATTTGTTCTGGATCAAGTTTTATGTTGACCAGAACTTATTTTAAAAGAAGGATTTAAAATTTATGAAAGAAATGCATGGAATGTTACATAATAAATGCAAGAGTGTACATATATAAGTACTAGACTAGTTAGTTTTATTAAAATGTTCTAGCAGTCATCTACTTGGGAGGATAGTTAATGTTTGTGCTGTTGGGGTGGCCTCATCACACCTGTCTATATTGACTACACAGTGTCCAGTAAATTGCAGGAATTTTATGGGGTATTAGTAACTAAAAGGCGTTGGTGAATTTCCAGCAGACCAGAGGCTCACTCATCTTGAAGAAGTAGCTCTGGTGCTGAAATCTGGTGGTCCCACCTCTCCGTGCTGGCGGGCAATAATGGTGGTCTCTGTCACAAGTACTGCACAGATACACTCGAGTAAAGTCACCAACTGAATAGACACTGCTTTGTTGACAACTGAAACTCACAGCTCTGCAATCAAAGTATGGGCCATGTGTCAAAATCTATTCTCTACCCACGTCTGGACACAACACTGACACAACAACCACATCATACAGACAGGTCAGATCTCTCTGACCAAACAGCACATTTACCATGGTGGTTTTACATCAGATAGATCCTCCCAGACTATAGATTCTGAAAAATATTTATTAGTTTTCTGCCCTAAAAGAGGATAGGTAATATGTTTCATTATTCTCAACACTTGATCTGTCTTGCCTAACCCTTGCTGGAGTTTATGTATATTGTTGGTCCCTAGACCCTGACTAGGGCGGGGGGTCTAGAGCAAATCCCTACTTGTTTGTAAGGCTAGATTTCGATATGGCAGTATCAAATCACTCAAACATGAAACAATATTCAAAATATATATAAGGAAATAATTTCAATCTTACCAGATTATGAATAAATAACACAGAATTGCTAGCAAAACTCAGCTGAGCTGCTGGCTATAGTATGGCGTCCCTAAACTTCTTTCACTTTCTTTCATATGGAAATCACCACACTTTAAAATCTGTGTCTATCACTGAACAACTATTGAAGACTGGCCCCACTTGCGCTCTGAGCGCTAATAATATGATTGTCTGTGGCCAATCACTGCCTAGGTTTATTTTAAATTCAAATTTCCTACCCTAAAGTCATTTCAGTCATGCTTCAGTCAAGTATGGATGGTTATCTGTTAGTCTGTCCGTCTCTACTTGTGTTTCTACAAAAATGTACTTGATTTTTGAACCAACCTTTCTCTCCCCTCCAAATTTTTTGTCGTTAAAAGTTATATTTAGACACAGCTACCACCAATGTCCCTCTCTTCCATACTACGTAGATTTGAACACCTGCGTCTCAAGGTCGTGATTTTGTGTGCAAATAGCGACACTTTTTATTCAATACAGTCATGTCGCTGATGTGAACAACACTGTCTTTTGTCATTATCTTCAATATTATCTATCCGTTTGTAAAATTAAGAACATATTAGTTCACTGCTCAGAATGGGCCATCCGGCCAGCTAATTTTTATATTCCTAACATTAATATTAAGAAAAAAGTACTTTTTAAATTTTGTAATATTTCGAACATCTGCGTTTAGCCGCTGAATTCAAATCAAGGGCTTGGTATCGCGCAAAAGCGTCCAATAAATGACTGTGGCGTAACATATCTATGGTCCCTTCTGTCGAGTTGCTTACTTTTTATGTCAACTTGGGAAACGTGACTTTTCTCCGCCCCCCCCCCCCCCCCCAATTGCGTCTCCTTAGCCTTTCTAGTCTCACGCAATCTTTCCAGTCATATTTTTTTCCTTTTTGATCCGCCGTTCCCCTCCTGTCTAGCAAGTCAATTTTTATGGAGGATGATGACCCGCGGTCTAGGCGATCATGTACTATTCGCAGCCTACGCATTATGTTTTTATCCTTACATGTTATCTTTGGAGGTATTTTACCGTTGTATCTCTGTTAATTTCACTACAGATTGTAGCAAAGTTTGATTTGCTGGGGAGATTATGATGGTATCCTAAAAGAATGAAATCCGTGTCTGTATTAACCGTGTGAGGTCAAGCACATGTAGGCCCCTGACTATAAATGATGATGATGAATTATGTGCAGGGAGCCTAACGCTACCTCCCTAGATCTCACACGGTCACTATTTTGGCTCTAGTGTCTGGTGTATGATGTACCTAGTGTATAGGGGAGAAATGAAATGATGGTACACAACACAAAAACACTTTAATTTTCTATGAGGAAGTGAATAAAATCAGTGGTTAAGTTTTTCTTTAAAAATGAATATTTTTTTTCTGTACAATTTAATCTGCCTGTCCAGCCATATCTTTTGGACAGGTCTTTGAAAATGAGGACAAGATAGTTTACAGAAAAGATCAACTAAAATATCTGGACTCTTTGTCCACTAACTATAAAGTCAGTATATATATCTTTCCTGTTGGAATGTTCACAGCTTACATTTTATTCATCTAAGAGGGAGAGTCACTGTGTATGAGGGGCTGTAGTTTCATCATACCCCATAAACTTCCTGAGTATGATTTGAAATACCAGTGTTTATTAAACGAAAGTGTCAGACATACCCAGATGCTTAACACATCACCTGGGGTTCCTTGAAGAATGATAATACAGTATGAAGTTGTAGAAAATCTCAATCTCGCAAAATTCCCAAGCTCCTCCCATTATCTTTTGACAGCATAAACGAATGGTCGGAGACTTGATTTCTTTTTTCTCTCTCAGCAGGTTTCCTGTTACCAGCTGGCAACAGGAAATAAAACCTCTGCAACAAAAGGACACCCTGGCCTTTTATATCTGATCACTTATTATATTTATTATTTTCCTACGGTGCTATGGGGTCAGCCTCGCGTGCATTTCAGGTGCACTCGCCCCTAATTATACATGACTCACACCTTGCAGTGACCACACCTCAGGTCCCTATGGCAAATACGCCACTGTACGTTTACATAGTTTTCCTCAATAAAATAATGTGGAGTAACCACATTTCCTTTGATATGATTTTCTCTTCTTTTCTTTTTAAAATAATAAAGGCTTCAGGCATGTTAAACAGTGTTCATGGAACACAGAGGCTTACTAATATATTCTAATACAATAATATGACAGCATAATCATGACAACATACATCAGTTAGATACATTTCAATGTGAGGACTCAACAATGTCTGCTCCCGGCACGTCCTTCACTTTTCCCAATAGCAGTATCTAACTTTGGCAGTGGGATTAAACATATTAAATTCATAAAGCATTCTTACCACAATATTTCAAGAAATATAAACAAATGACGCTGACTTGCAAAGAAGTGGCCTCAGTTTCTTCTGCACTGTCCAGATTGTGAATACTTCTTTATTTAATTTTACAATTAACACAGCTGATCTCAGCGTATTTGAATGAAAAGTTTTGTTCAACTGGCAATGAATAGTGAAAGCCTTTTGCTAATATTTATTAGCACTGGCCAATCGAAAGCTTGCGACCACCAGAATTCAAATGCAGTTTTTGAAAAACAAAAATAATTCCAAACAAACTCTGCGTCTGGTAGTCGATTGGCCAGTCTGCCTTAGTTATGCCAATACAAAAAGATGTTTCGTTTTGGATTACATTTTCCTACCGCTCCCCTTTCCCTCCTATACTCTTGTTACCCAAGCGAATTTGAATTTACCTCAATGCCTCCCTTCTAAGCTGGCGTCCCCACTAACGTTATGAAAAACAAGCAGGAACAACAGTCTGTCTGGTCGCGCGTCTGTAGACATTTAGTATTTTCTCAATAACTTGGCTAATACTGGGACTACCATTAATATTAAAACATATTTGTGCTCAGAATACACTAAGCTACACGAATATATAATTTTTTATGACTATATTCATTTTCGTTTAGATTTTCAGTTTTGTCACTGACAGTCGTTAATTATAACTTTTTACATAAATCTACCATCTTGTCCCCCTCCTTCTGTCTCACTTTTTAATTTTTCAAATAAACCAACTTGTTTTTGTTACGTCACAACTACACTACGCGTCGAGAATTTAAACTGTCTGTGTGTGTATATCCGTTAGCTTTGCCACAGCGTGTATATACTATTAGTCTCGCGTGCAGAACGACACGGGTTTTGGCATGCGTTGGTAGCATTTTGCGTTAATGTATTACAGTCGTCTCGTTATTGCTACTTAGAAAAAGTCCAAAAGACTACCAAATTTTGCGTTACTGTTGACAGATTACGTTACTTCAGACAGCAGTTTGGCGTTACATTTCTAACAAATCGTTAATTATAAGGCTAGGCTGCATTGTGTATGCAGCAGATCTGGCAAAATGTTAAATATTAGTAGTACGTTTTCGAAACCGAAACTAAAACGCGTGTTAGATTTTTACCGTGGGATCGTTCTATAGGCTTTAGCACTGCACAAAAGGCAGTGTTGCTGGCGCCGAAGATGCTAACCGTCAGACACAATCGGGCGGGTTTATTTATTATCATTTTATGACTAAAATCTTACTGAAATGAGCGATTATTCTCGCAGATTTTACTACAGGGATGGGTTGACTTGCACATTTCCTATTCATGTTCGATGTAAGGACCAGAATTTCTGTTAGTCCCGATGGTGTAAAATCCCATCACATTAACCAGCTCGACGACACAGCCATTACAAATATGGTGAGCGATTTCAATACCAGCATACAGAATGCTGAAGTGCCGGAAGACTGGCTACACAGTTACCTTCGGTCACTTCCTAAACCTGGCAAAGACCCCACACTGCTCAACAGCTATCGAATTATCACACTACAGAATGTCTATGGTAAATTACTTGAAAAAATAGTTGCAAGACAAGTAATGAGCCACCTCGAAAATGCATACATACTTCATGATATCCTGGGTAGCTATAGGCCAATGAAAACAGCATGTGGTAACGCTGGAATGTTTGCGTACGATGTGTACGAGGGACTCCAGGGTAAAATAGAAACGGTGGCTGTCGCAATTGACCTAGAGGATGCTTATAACAGTGTGGACTTCGCAACCCTAATAGACTGTATAATGGCATGTGGTGTAAACCCTTGGATAACAAAGTGGATAGAAGCTGCCTTAATGGAGAGATCAGTTGCATTTCGCTTGGGAACATTGACATCAGAATCAATGCCCATTTACCCGGGACTACCTCAGGGTTCTCCACTATCACCAGTGCTGTTTAACATCTACACAGCAAAAGTAGCAACCTTTCAACCAACAGGACTGGGACGAACATTAACTTTCGCAGATGACATACTCATGTACAGAACTGGCTCAGACAGATAGGAAATGGTCCAAGGCATAAAAGAGACACTACAGGCGGTTTCTAATGGTGTGAGGAAAACGGATCAAAGGTCAATCCTAACAAGTCATGTGTGATGTAGTGCCCTTTGAACAATTCCATTGTGAAAGCAGACTTTCCAGACATCACTTTCAATGGGCAGAACATTGAAAGGCAAGACAGGCTGAAGTATCTGGGAGTAACGTTTGATCGTGGGCTATCATTCAAGTATCATGTCGAACTTATATATGCTGAGCAGCTTTGAAGTAGATGTTCAGCCGCATCATGTCCTGGTTCGTTCGTTTATTAATTTGAGGAAGGACGGGAGTCGTGAACTTGACGTTCACTCTAAAAAAAGGCGGGAGGGGTTTGAGAGCAAGGCGGTTGAAAATTCCTAAATTAGACACTATGCACGCAGAACAAGGCAGTCGGAGTGAAACATTCTGTGAGGAAGATCACTCTATCTATCTGTCTGTCTGCCTGCCTGCCTGCCTGTCTGTCTGTCTGTCTGTCTGATTCTGCTGTTGAGTTAGGAAAGGCAAAGACAACTGGTTACGCCACCTCATAAAAGTGGACCCAAGATAGTGAAGGCTTTAATAATTCACGCCCTACGGCAGCATGCGCTGTGGGCCTCAAAGCTGCTCATCTCTGGTACTTCTTCTTCTTCCTCGTTCGTCCTGAAAAAGACGGTGGTTGCGTTGTGTCTGTTTACACCGGAGCTGCGATATCTGCGCCTTTCGGCCGACACATCCGACTTCAGCATGGCATTTTTTAGGGATCGGGTTTGCCTTCCCTCTTCGATCCCTACTCTCTCAGCCAGACTGCAATGATGCAGCCTGTTTCCAGGACCACCACGTGGAGGTGGAGTAGGGTCTTGGTCAGCTCTGGTTCGCTGACCCTGACGCAAGCAGTCAAACTATGGGTCGCTGACTGCATTCTCTATTGCTGCATCTTTGGGTCGCAAAGGGTACAGTATGCAAGATGTGTGAGAGAGAGAAAGAGAGAGAGGGGGAGAGGGAGGGAGGAATGTTAGACGGGCCTGCGCGCCCAGTTCTTAACCCTTTGGAAATCAAGTTCGGTCGTTCTCTCTGTCCCTCTTTCTCTCTCGTGTCTTGGTTATGTGTTAATGAAACAAGAAGAGTCTCAGCAACCAGTGCTGCTCACACAAAGAAAGCCTTTCATCAGATCGATTGGTCCCGGAGTGTTGGGATGGGCACATTAATGTTTGAGTGCATTCACTTTGTCCCGAGGAGGAAAGGGGGGGGGGGGGGGGGGGGGGGCGGGGCGGGGCGTCGTTTTAATATTTCTAGTTGTTGAACATCTGAGTGAATTTTTCACTGGCATTAACATGTGGGTGTATTTAATGTAGAGTGTCTGAAGAAGAATTTGGTGTAGAGCAGTTGTTCTCTACGTGAGCCATGCCATATTTCTATGAGGCCACAGTAAGATGGTAAAGACCTTATTTTCAGCTAAAAGTGACTATCAAGAGGGCCTCAGAGGTAAATGACACTCAGGGGAAGGGGGGGGGGGGGGCATGAGAGAGAAATAAAAGGTTGAGAACCCATGGTGTTGCGTACCGGTATATGCTACTGTACGAGGAGGGACGCTTTTTATGGAAGTGGACCGTGAACAGAGCAAACAAATGCTGCTAGCCCGGATACTGAATATCAGCATTTGTCATTATACCTGTAATACTTTGTTGTACAGAACTGTATGCTTTCATCCGAAATCTTCGGAGACACCTTTGTGCCGGAAACCAGATGTTTTCGGTTTTCAGAGGTCGCCCAAATCGCGTCGAAATAGCCCAAGTCAGGGGCGTCCTTAAAGTATCTGGCACCCGGGGCGGATCTTACATTTTGCACCCCTTTCCCACAAAGAACAGAAACACAGTTGCAAGTATATTTATAACGGTAAAAACTATCATAATAGTGTTCGATGACACCCTCTCCCCCCTGGCTGTGACCAGCCCCTCTCGCACTCCCTTAGTTCGCAATGGGCCCACGTTGCCCAAACTGTGTTCGAAAAGCAGCTCAGTGAAACTTTCGATTGTCAGAATATTTCGGTTTTCGGGTGTTCCGATAAAATGATATACACTTGTAATACCTGTTATAATCTATTGTAATACTTGTTATAATATCTCGTAATACCTGTTGTAATCTTTTGTAATACCAGTAATAATATGTTGTGGTAAATGTTATAATCTGCTGTAATACCTGTTATGATCTATTGTTAAACCTGTGTTGTAATACCTGTCATACTTCGTTGGAGTACCTGTTATAATTTGTTGTTAAACATGTTATAATCTGTTGTAATACCTGTTATAATAAGTGTAGTGAAAGGTTTTTATGAGTGTAGTAGTCAGTAGTAGTTACTGAAAGAACAGAAGAAGAATTCTGTCTGACAAGAATTTAGTCCCAGTGTCAGAGAAGAGCACTGGTATCACAGGATAGTCACCGCTGTGAAAGTCTCTGCTTCAGATAGTATTCAGGTTAAAGTCAGAGCCTAAGATGCCACCTTGCTATGTAACTAACCTATGATAATTAACAATTCATTAAAAACTCACAAATGCAACAACATAAATTTGACAAGTCAGAGAATTTCAATTAATGAATCATTTATTATTTACATCTATCTTTTGTTTCTTCTTCTGTAAAGTGTGGATGATGAAATGATGAAAAAGTGAATGAATAAAATTTAATTACAAATTTACTTAATAGTTGAGTTTCACTCAGTAATTAATTAAGAAGTCCTTTCTGGAATCTTCAAAATAACATAAATGTTCATTTCTTCTTCCTCGTTCGTCCCGAAAAGGACGTTGGTTGCGTTGTGTCTGTTTACGCCGGAGCTGTGAAATCTGCACCTTTCGGTCGACACATCCGACTTCAGCACGGCATTTTTGGGGACCGGGTTTGCCTTCCCTCTGCGATCCCTACTCGCTCAGCCAGACTGCAGTGATGCAGCCTGTTTCCAGGACCACCACGTGGAGGTGGAGTAGGATCTTGGTCAGCTCTGGTTCGCTGACCCTGATGCAAGCAGTCAAGCTATGGGTCGCTGACTGCATTCTCTATTGCTGCATCTTTGGGTCCCAAATGTTCATTTAAATGTTCCTTTATTACTAAAGTTATGTCTTGTCTATTCTAGTGGTGCAAAACTGTTTTTCTCATCCCTACACACAAGCCACTTTGCTTTGACTCCTCACAATTGTTGATAGAATGTTTTCACATAGAGTACTTAACATTTAAGTGCTGTGACTGTCCTCTATGAATATACACAGCAGTGTCAGTTGAAAGTCTTGCACTAAATCACAAAGCACTGATGGGGCCTAGGACATGAAACCAGATGACAATATCAGATGCTCCTGTGTTTGTCTAGGAAGGCACTTATTGCTCTAGGTCTCTGGACTTGTGATAGTATGACACGAATGAACCTGGGGAAAATACGTGACAAGTGACTAGCCTTTGGTCATAGGGTCCACAAGCCTATGTGTCCATGAATGAGAGTGTTTAGATGTTTGTATGTATATGAATGATACATGGATCAGTTCTGATTAGAATAGCGAGGCATGACAGGCGTCTATCTGCATAAACATTCTATACATAATACATGAATAAAACTAATACATTTTATACATGATTATGATGCTACCTTCGCCTTTCATTTTCTGGAGTGCCAAGCCCATTATTCCAGAATAAAAGTTTTAATTGAAAACTCCTACGGACATTTCTGCTAAACGTTGGTAAGCATCGAATTCCTTTATACATCCACAACTCAAATTCAGTTCAGTCCTCTGGCCTGATCCTGATAAAATGTTATTTAAATAAGCTGCAATAAAACACATTATTTATTCATAAATTAACATACCCTCTTAGGAAAGATGAAAAGTACAGAATAGACTCGGTTTGGTGATGGAGAGCTGCACTGCAACAGCTAGCAAAATTATAGCCTTGACGAGCGTCCCTTTCCCTCCGTCTATCTGTCTTCTGCTGTGTGTGTGTGTAGTTTGAAAATTCCGCTGCTGGGTCTTTTTATACAGAGCGCGCGTGCGTATGGAAAGTAATACAATGCTTCCGTTCTCAAACTGTATTTTTGCAGACTTCGAGCGAGTTTGTGTTAACTGGGTCCAGAAATCTTCTTCATGCTTCTCACCCCTGCTATCCATGACTTGCTTCTCACCCCTGCTATCCATGACTTTTATCTATATCTCCTTTTACTTTCCACAACTTCTGCTTTCCTTTTATATAACGTTTTCCATAATTGGTTCCGACTTCGATTTATATCAAATTTTTAAAGACAATCGACACAGCAGTTTTCATCGTGCTGGCGTCTTTACCTTCAATTATCTCCAAAACGAAATAACGTAGCAACTCTTCCTTTGACATGCATATAGTTGGCCTTCTTCTTCGACAAACGATACTAATATCATATCGTTCCGTCCTTCCATTCTCTTTTAATTCATCTGAGTCTACGTAATACACACCATTTACACACCATTACGAACCATTTCACCGGCGAGCGATAGCTGCGTGCATTTGATTGGCTGATATTTCCTTTCTTACTACCATAACAAGGCATTCTGTTTACAATTACGTTACAATAAGTTGTAATACATGTTATAATCGGTTGTAATACCTGTTATAACCTGATGTAATGCTTGCTATAATCTATTGTAATACTTGTTATAATCAGTTGTGATACCTGTTCTAACCTGCTGTAATGCGTGATATAATCTGTTGCAATACCTGTTATAATCCGTTGTAATGCCTGTTATAACCTACTGTAATACTTGCTATAATCTGTTATAATACCTGTTATAATAGGTTGTAATACCTGTTATAACCTGCTGTAATACTTGCTATAATATGTTGTAATACCTGTTTTAATCTCTAATACTTCTAGTAAAATCCTGTATTAAGTGTACGTTGTTTGGCAAACCTTGAGCGTATTGTGTTGAAATGCTGTATGTTTGCCGCCGCTGTTGTTAATTCTTGTGGTGTATTGTTTTTTATTTGTAACATCTGGTGTCTGTTGGTTAAGCAACTCTCTTACGCAGTAATCTGTTAGCCACCCTATCGATCCAAACCTTTCCCGGGTCTTACTAATGCCCCAATTTCCGTTGTTAAAGCTTGGAAGTCAAGTAATTAGGTAGATGGGTTTTGTTTTAGAAAGTGTCCGAACCATTTCATTCCTGGTTTAGGATATGTCGAACAGGGATGGTGCAGATGTCAAGGTTTATATAGTACTTGTATTGTTGTAAGCTCGTGTTTTTATTATATCAAAAGTGATTCAGCTACCATCACATGAGTGGAGCAGTTGTTGTCTTTCATTCTTTCTATCTTTCGTCATAACTATCATTCTGATGATAAGATTTTGTTTTATTGTATCATAAAAGCTTCAGCAGGAAGATTTCAATATAGTTATTAATATCTTCCTGTTACATATTGTACATGGCACGAAAGACGCTTATTTCGTAGTCCGTTCTGTGAGCTACTAAAACGTTGGTCACAGAGTCCATGAGTCAAATCTGTGGATTAAATGAATTGTTAGTAACTTGGTAGGTGTGTTGTTAGGATACATATCTTAGTTATTCTGACGGGAACGCTGAATATTTTATGTTTGTGAAGGGATGAAAACAGTACTGTACTAAAAGCCAGCTCTTTGATCTAGCCATTAATCTGCACCGTGGTAGGAGGTACCGTAGCGTTTCCTCACTTAAATTTTTCATACTGGTCTAACAGCTATTTGTTGCTTACTCCAGGACAACAGTAGACATTCTTTGGGAAAACTCATTATGTTTATGAGAGAACTTAATAACTTTGTTTTCAAGTGTGACCCTAGCATGTATCAGTGTAGGAGAACTTACGTAGTATGAAATCCTTGTGTAGTACGATTGAGACTCGTTTCTTGGTGGCAGGACTCTTATGATATCATTAAGTGGGAGATATACATTCATAATTGCGAACTGACATAGACAAATAATCTGACGTGTATTGGTTTATAATGCCCTTCTGGTTGGTTCAAAACGGCCCGCGTTCGCTGGAATCTGCTTCTGAATCTGCAGACGACGATAAAGATAATGATGGTATCAGTGATGACTACGAGGTCAGCGAAGGCCACTCGGAGTGCAGCAAAGAGTTTGACGACGATGATTTTGACAGTTACAGTTTGGAAATTGATGAGGAAGAGAAGTGTAAGATAAGTGCTCAGATCAATCCAGACGGAGAAGAGGAGGACTTTGGTAAAGAAAGGTTGAAGGGGAAGGAGATAATAGACGAGAAGGACTCTGGACTGGAAGAGAACCAGTATGAAAGTAAGTCTGCTTGTTTGTTTCGTGGCTTGTGTTGACGTGTCATGATTGTATGCGTCTCCCAGTGTCATTGTTTAAATGCGGCGTTATGATTCCGGGAATGTGTCATGATTGTCTGCGTCTTCCAGTGTCATTGCTTAAATGCATTATGATTCCGGGAATGTGTCATGATTGTTTGTTACCTTCCAAATGCCATTGCTTTAATGAGTAATGGTTCTAGACAGATAAAGAAACTTGTGTGAAAGTAAGCCTAATTGTATGTTTCAGGGCGTGCGTGAATGTCTTGATTGTAAGTATGTTCCGTTGTCATTAATGTAATGCGCGATGGTTCTGAGCAGCAAAAGAACCAGCATAGAAGTAATACTGCTTGTCTATTTCTTTGTTCTGTTCACGTGCCATGGTTGTGTGTCATGGTCATGGTTCCAGTGTCCTTGCTTAAATGCGTTATGATTGCAGTGATGTGTCATGAATGTGTGTTATCTTCCAAATTTCATTACTTTAGTGAGCGATGGTTCTGAACGGGTGAAGAACTAGTATGAAACTACGTCTGCTTGTTGTTTTGTGGCTTATGTTGATGTGTCATGATTGTATGTTATCTCCCGTGTAATTGATGAGAAGTGTGATGGTTTTGGGCAGGAAAGGAACTCGTATGAAAGCAATGCTATTTGCTTGTTTCGTTGGTTTTGTTAATGTGTCATGATTATGTGTTATCTTCGAGTGTTATTTATTTAATGGTTGATAATTCTACTCTGCCATCACTGGTACCTATACCTTGTAGCGGTATGGCAGCTTGTGTACCCTGACAATCCCCAGAGCTATGCCAGTGGGAGATTTACTCCCGGTAGGTTCAACCAAGCTGGACTGGTCTGCGTGGGTAGGGGTCAGACAAAAGCTGGTACCCTGGTCCTCCAGGATGGGGGTTTTAGCACAGGGCCGACACCCCTGTCTATGTAAAAAATCGCACATGTTACGGAAACTTCAACAGATGAAAAAAACGTTGATGCGGGACGGACATCCGGAGTCTCACGCTCGTTTGACTGACAGTGGTGAAAGCCGAAAGGAAGCCATTGGCATGAAAACGGATGCCCTGACCGCAAAACACGAAACCAGAATTGGTTTTTGGAACGTCAGAACTATGAATGAGGCAGGAAAGCTGAGACAAATCACAGCAGAGACGAGGGACTACAAATTACATATCCTGGGAATAAGCGAGAGCAGATGGACAGGGATGGGGAGAATAAAAACAGCTACAGGGGAAACATTACTTTATTCTGGTAGAGAGGATGGTCAGCACAACGAAGGTGTAGCCATTATCCTGAAGAAAGGAATGGAAAGGTCTTTACTGGAATGGAAACCCATCAACAACAGACTGATAAGAACAAGACTGAGAGGGAGATTCACCAACACCACAATTATACAATGTTATGCACCAACAAACGACAGCGATGAAGAGATCAATGACGAGTTCTATCAACAGGTGCAAAAGGAAATGGAAACTGCACCCAGCTATGATCTTATTATAGTAATGGGAGCCGCGCTAGCGTAGTGGTTACAACACCGCTCTGGCGACCGGGTGATCCAGGATCAAACCCGGGCGACGGCATTTGAGGATTTTTCGTCGACCGGGATTTGGACTGGATTAACTCGAGACCTGGCGAAGACATTTGAAGGAGTGTCGTCGACCAGGAATTGGCGGCTCCTGAGCCGACCCAGCTCTAATGGGTACCTCCGAAATCGGCGAGTATCTGCCTTGACACAGAGTATTTTGTATTAAATACACCTATGCCTTAGTCCTCGAAATACTACACACGAGAGAGATGTCGTGAAATATTCTAATCCACATATATAAATTAAAAGGTAGATGCAAAGCCTAACAAATAAATTCTAATAAAGAAAAGAGCAATGGTAAAATAACAGTGCTGTCACAAGGAATGTACTCGAAATCCCCCTTTGTTTTATGCTTCGTCTGCAAATTGTAACGTTTCCACGTTAAATATAAGCCACTGCATAAATACAAGCGTTTCCACAACACATTAAAACGGGTATTGCATTTCTAAGAAAAACATTGAGATACCAAGCTGATCAATGATCTAATTTTAATATTTCATTCATTCCATTTTATACACGGCGTAACTAAAGACAGATGGACTAAAGGATAGAGAGAAGGGAGGGCTGAAAATCAGGAACGCATGCAAAATTAAACACGCGTCTCGCTATTAATGCCACCCCCAACAAGCGTAACGCGATACACAATTACTACTATCACGCGTGTAAGGCCACATGCACTAACTTTTTCGGACGGACAGTGATAAAACCACTAACCTTCCCAGAGTTAGGTTTTAAAAAACCTGGAAAACGCTTATTAGAAAAGATAACATTAGATGGGTTTACGTTTGAAAACATTACAGTACCCAGACAGCACATCTTCGAAACAGGAGGTAGAAGAAATTGCATATTTTGAACGCAGCCACTTAGCTATTTTAAATTTGTATATTTGGGTTCCTTAGGGCTTGCTGACAAAGAATATGTAAAACGTTACGCAAATAGTCTAGGAATTAACAAGTTATAGCCAAAATAAAATGATGGTGCTGTCAGACAACACCCAAAATCAGAATCGCTCAGTGGTAGATTTTTTTTAACCCACCATTGTACGGGAAATGGGCCACAAGTTACATTTGAACTGATTGGCTGGAATGATATGTAAGGCTAAACACGATTAGTCGGACTATAAATGCTATCCTTGGTTGTTAGGGGAGACGTAGGAAGGTAAAATTTTTTCAAACACTTGTCGAAACGTGGCTCCATTGGCCAGACTCGCTGATATAATCACTTAGGAGCGTTAGTTCGAGACCACTAGTTCAAATAAGCTTGATAAAGCAACAGTGCGTTGAAGCCAGCTCATATTTTTGCTAAATAAAAGCCTGGAACATAAGCAGATGGGAATTTGTGCCAGTATTTGTGCCAGAATTCATTGCTAGTCAACGTATCTGTGTTTATTCTATGAATTGTGGGACCGTGGTCTTGATGGTATTGAGCAGCACCAGGTCAGAGCTTTGCTGAATCCAGAGTCGGACAGCATACTCCTTGGTCCATTTAGCTATCAGTGAGGTGTCTCCAGAGCCCAGGGGAGAAATCGAGCAGAGGAGTCTTTTCCTGCCGCCATCACGCAAGATAAGCTGATGTGGCCAGCCGAGCTCAAAATTATGTACCCCCATCTTAAAATAACATTGTAACATAAACTTAAGAGGGGAAGTAAATTGTTTTAATATCAGGAACTGAGAACATCTCCAATACTAGTTCCAATAAAGACAAACTATTGAAGTCATGATGACAAATACCAACAGAGCTTGAACAAAACAAAACCAGTATTACCTCATATTACTACTACACAACTGACACACATAGGATACTTTTAATAATATATGTCACTACAATATTCATAATGAGAAATTCTGTACATATAACTTGTAATTAAAATTGATTGTGATTCCTGGTTCCCTTTGTATTTGAATCAGGACACATATTCATTCATGACAGCAATGAATACATATTGTTATTTGAAAAGTTATCAGTGACTCCTTTAAGATATCCTTGTAGAGTGTTTTATGTATGTGAGTGTCACAGTGTTGTCAAGTGTGGTGGAATAAATTAAATTGTTTATCTGTCTGTTGTTGTTATGACTTACACTTCATCATACACATACCCTAGACATACAACGTAGTCATCACACTAGTCCAGAATAATTCTGACTGAGATATATATATATATATATGTGGCAGCAAGTAAGGTTATCTATAATACACTACTCTTATTAGATATAGATACCTTCACAGCTGATCTCAGTCAGTACACTAAGTCCCCTATAAATATTTATAACATCCCACTTCACCACAAGAGAGAGGGGTGGAGTCAAACACATTCAAGGAATAACCAACACTATCAGTATTCCCAACTCTGACTTATGTATTTAAATACTTGTCACCACAAAGATACAACAATATACATAGTCCGTAAAGTGTAACACATTGGTTAAAATCCCTGATAACAAAGTGCATTATATTGTCACAAATAAATATCAACCTGCCCTCGACAGTTCACGTCCGCCATCATGACCAACAATCTCCCCGCTCTCCCCCCAATCTCTTCTTCACTGCCCCAATCAGAACGCCCCTTGCGTTCACCTCTGACCTGCTGACCTCGCAGTCTCTGTTGTTAAGTTATGTGTATGAGAACCCGTCTCATACCCGACTAACATTATGTACCCGCCCCCAGCGGAGCACTGCCAGTCCACAGCTGTGTTCATCACACTGTGACATGCCTGAATGGCGAGGGACACCTGTCTCTGTACAAGAAAAGGGATACTCACGTAAAATCAATGTCAGGTTAGACATTAATAATAACCTGAGATTTCGCGTACGAAAAAAAAAAAAAAAAAAAAAAAAATTATAGTAATGGGAGACCTAAATGCGAAAGTTGGAACACAGTAATTATAACGAAAGAGTAATGGGGAAATGCGGCAGTGGAACAGTAAATGAGAATGGGGACAAATTAATAAGCTTCTGCAGTATTAACAACCTGGTCATTGGAGGACCACTTTTTCCACATAAAGAATTGCACAAGTTAACATGGGAATCACCAAACGGACGAGACAGAAACCAGATAGATCACATAATGATCAATGGCAGATGGAGACATGCACTACAAGACGTGAACGTAAGAAGAGGCGCAGATGTGGGAAGTGATCATCACCTAGTAGTAGCAAGACTGAAGGTGAAACTCAGAGCTGCTCGACCAGTTGCAGTCAAACAGAAAAGATATAACATCACGAAACTTAAGGACCCCCTCACCAGAAAAGCTTTCGTGGTCGACGTAAAGAGACGATATCAGATTACCAAAAGCCAGGAAAGAACAGAGACCGATGATGTCGACCAGAAATTCAACACCATCTCAACAATATTCAAGAAAAGCAGCAAGTCATGCTTGGGATTCCAGGAAAGAAAGAGCCAAGACTGGATAACACCAGAAACGCTAAACACCATAGCGAAGAGAAAGGAAATGAAAAGAAAGAAAACAGAAGCTAAGTCTCCCAGGTTAAAGGCAATATATAGTGAACAGTACAGTCAGCTGGACAAGGAAGTAAAACGTCAAACCCGTGCTAACAAAAGGACATTTCTGGATGACCTTGCAAGACAGGCAGAAGAGGCAGCACTGAGAAATGAACAAAGCACATTTTATAAAATAACTAAAACTATCAGTGGAAAACGAGGTGCAAACAAGATAACGTTAGTAAGAGACAAGCAAGGAAATCTCATCACCACAGCACAGGGGCAGGAAACAAGAGGGGCTGAGCACTTCAGAGAAAAACTGAATAAGGAACCACCAGAGACTCAGCTGAATGTTCCTGAGGCTGAAAGTGACTTAAACGTAAATACAGACATTCCACGAAAAGAAGAAATCATCACAGCTATCAAAGGGTTGAAAAATGGAAAAGCGCCTGGTCGCGACAATCTAAATGCTGAGTTATTCAAGGCAGACCCTGAACTAGCAGCAGAACTATTAGAACCACTATTTGCTTAAGTCTGGGAAACTGAGACAACACCAACAGAGTGGAGTAAAGGAATAATTGTCGAATTGCCCAAGAAGGGTGACCTTGCAGACTGCAACAGCTGGACAGGAATTACTCTCCTCTCAGTTCCCAGCAAAATACTAGGCAGGATAATCATCCAGAGAATTTCAAAAGCAGTTGACCATAAACTGAGGAAAGAACATGCGGGATTCAGAAAGAACAGAAGATGTGCAGATCATATATTCACCCTCAGGAACATTATAGAGCAGTGCTCAGAATGGCAGAGACAGCTGTACATTAAATTTGTTAATTTTGAAAAGGCTTTCGACAGCAAACACAGGGACAGCCTTTGGAAAATACTGATGGCTTATGGAATTCCCAGCCGCATTGTTTCCATCATAAAAAGCCTCTATTCTAACTTTACGTGCAGTGTTGGATTGAGTAAAGTAACTTTCGTAGTGAAATTAGGAGTACGACAGGGATGCCCCTTATCAACAACATTATTTTTGACAGCCATAGATTAGGTGATGCGCCAGACAACAGAGGGCAGTCCAAGAGGAATTCGATGGAGAACATTTTCTACACTGGAAGACCTGGAATACGCAGATGACATTGCACTTCTCGCGCATTCACATCAACACATTCAAGACAAAACTGATAGGCTGAATAAGTATGGCCAGCAGGTTGGCCTGAACATCAATCTGAAGAATACAAGAGGTCATGACACTAAATGTGGGCAGTCCTGAGCAAATAACAGTAAGGAACCAGAAGTTAGAACAGACAGACACATTTACTTACCCAGGATGCATAGTAAGACCTGACGGCGGAACAAGCAAGGACATTAACAACAGAATGAATAAAGCGAGAACAGCCTTTGCTATTCTCAACAACAATTGGAAGTCTTCCCAGTACAGCACAAACACCAAATTAAGACTGTATGAGAGCTGTGTACTTTCTGTGCTTCTCTACGGTGCGGAATGCTGGAGAGTAACAGAGAAGGAAATGTCGAAACTGTCCTCCTTCCACACAATCTGCCTAAGGAAAATTCTCCGAATCTTTTGGCCAAACACCATCAGCAACCAAGAACTACTTATTCGGAGTAACCAGGAGGACATGCACACCATCATAGCTGGCAGACGCTGGAGTTGGGTTGGCCACGTCCTCAGAAGGGACCCTGATACCATCATAAGAACAGCTATGCTATGGACCCCCGAGGGAAAGCGAAAGAGAGGCCGACCAAAAACAACTTGGCGGAGAACTGTGGAAGCCGAGATGCAAAGAATGAATCAGTGGGGCACTGTACGAAGGATGGCCGCCGATCGAGCAAGGTGGAATCAATTTGTTGCTGCCCTACAGGACGCCACCAGGCGTGATGGCCGCTGACTGCTTTGACGGTTGGCGGTTTTGGATCAAAGAAGAAAGAAGAATTCTACTGACAGTGATTAGATGTATGGCATTTGGCATTCTGTTTGAATTTAGTAATTTACCTCTTGAGCCGTGCCTATAGCTGCTAACTTCCACCAGAAGCTAGCGGTGTTTTGTGTAATTTTTTGGGGGCATCTTTGAGAAGGCTTATTGCTTCCTCATGCATGTCGTAAGTGGGCGGCTAACATGAACCTGTTCACGTGGCTGGCAATATTATCGTGTAAAACTATTAGCTACAGAAACCACCGTTACATGAATGCTTTGACGCAGGTGTCATTCAGAGGGACCAGTTAATGTGGTGGAACTCTGCTTCACATGGCGCGAAAGAGGAGATGATGATGGTGACGACGATAAGCTAGTAATAATTAGTTATTAATAAATTATGCTCTCTACAGCTATGAATCTGATTTTAAAAATCCTTTGGGAAAAAAAAACGTTGATTGTTTTAAACATGATAAAGTTGAAAAATTGAAGACCAACACAAACGCTATTTACAATGAATTGAAATTATTTAGCTCTTGATTATAGGGATTGCTTACTGTATCTTGTACACACATACACACAAAATATCCAAGCAAGAAATCTTACCAGATATAGGCTTTCAAAAGATACGACTCATGGCGGTGAAAGAGAAGAACATCACGCCAAGAATATATGAGGTCCCTGTCAATACGAGAATCTGCTAATCAATCAGCGGCCATTTAATCACAATGGGGGCTCTAATGTACCATTAACCCATATCCTCTCAATTTTTATTTTCAAGTGAAACATTTAGAAACCATTACTTTGGGGCTAATGACAACTGTTACCGTAGTTTGCTCAGGTTTCATTGTATGTTTTGGTTAGCATTTGACTTCGGTAACAAATATATTTTTGAGGCTTGTTTATCATTGAAATACATTTGCTCTGGTCATGTGATGACTATTCTTAGTGTAGAGCGAGATCGTGCTAAGATGTAAACAACGAATGCATGGGCCAACATTGATAATCAATAGAGCAATTTCACTTGACAAAGTCCACTGAGTTGAGAGTCCACAGGTTACATTTATTAACGGCATACAAGTTCGGTTAAAACAGTTCGTGATCAATCAAATAAATACATCAAACAACAACGTCTCCTGAGTTTACCTCATTGTAGTCGTCCTACCGTCATGATTATTACACGTGATTCCATAATCCGGTAACGAATAATTTGACTTAGGCGATCAATATGAATTCTGGATACTTATTCATAACAACTTGCTCCCGATACATTCTATCCAATTGAAGTATATTCCACTTCAGTAACTGAGACGTAAATCGTATCCAATAATAATAGGCAGACCCTAGTGCCATATAATAATTTCCTTTATATAATTATCATCATCATGGGAGACTTCCAACAAAACGCGTCCGTCAAGGACCACGGTCACTACAAAAAGGGTACAATTACAAGGTCGTCACGCCGTAGCTTATCAACGTGACACGTCATTCTCAAACTAGGCAACCTATACCCTTTCGCGTTCAAAACCAAGAATCCGCGAAAACATAATATAAATTAATAGCGTCTTAAAAACCAAAATGCGCAACTTTAAATATAGATCTCACTACCCTAATGGCTACAATCTCAAATTCTCTCGTAACAACAACTAAAACGTAAGTTTTCGAATTGTAGCAAGGAAAAAATATATATAAAACGCAAGTAGATGTAATCCAATACGTTTTGGACGCCATCAGCGAGAGAGTAATCCAATACGTTTTGGACGCCATCAGCGAGAGAGTAATCCAATACGTTTTGGACGCCATCAGCGAGAGAGTAATCCAATACGTTTTGGACGCCATCAGCGAGAGAGTAATCCAATACGTTTTGGACGCCATCAGCGAGGGAGTAATCCAATACGTTTTGGACGCCATCAGCGAGAGATACCCATGCTCTGTAGCTTTGATCCTTGTACGTGGAAAGGCAGTTTTGATATATATGATCTCTTGACTGTTAAATGGTAAGATTGATATTATAATTGAGTAATTGTATTAATACGTTGGTAATTTAAGCGTCAGACGAATTTTCATGTCAGTTATGTTTACAGTGATTTTCATAAACGGGGGCTTGCGTAAAATAGAAGGATTGAAGTGGTTTGACGAGACCACTAACGCGGAACTGATGACAAGAACCAGACAAGGGCCAGTGGAACTGATGACAAGAACCAGACAAGGGCCAGTGGAACTGATGACAAGAACCAGACAAGTGCCAGTGGAAAAAAAAGGAATGAGAAGAAGACGCTGGAGATGGGTAGGACACATTGAGGAAACCTGTTGTTAAGCATTACCAGGAAGTAGTTGTATCTGAGATAAGATAGGTAGATGGAGAGCAAAGAACCCACGGTGAAGAGGACTGGAGACAGACAAAAAGGGGTTGGGGAAGTTGTGGAAAAACTTTGAGCTGATGACACGGAACATGAAGACTTGGCAGACGGTTGATGAAGGCCTATAGTTCTTGCTTGGTGAGCTGAAGAGGTATATATAAATGATTTAGTTAATGTATAAAGTAAAGATACAGTAACGGGACCGAAGACGCATCAAAAGTGAGGAATGCAGTCAGCGACCCATAGCTAGACTGCTTGCGTCAGGGTCAGCGAACCGGAGCTGACCAAGACCCTACTCTACCTCCAAGTGGCGGTCCTGGAAACAGACTGCACCACTGCAGTCTAGCTGAGAGAGTAGGGATCGAAGAGGGAAGGCTAACCCTGTCCCAAAAATGCCGTGCCGGAAACGGATGTGTCGGGAAGGCGCAGATATCGCAGCTTTGCTGTAAACGGCGACACAACGTAACAAACGTCCTTTTTATGACGAACGCAGAAGAAGAAGAAAATACAGTAAGCATCATCATCATCGTAATCAACATCATCATTGCCCTTCTACTCAACAAGGAGCAAAGTCCTTCAACAAACTCATGCTATCCTTCTGACCTGTGCCATCAGCTCAAAGTGTTGCCATGTCTTTCTCACCCCTTTCATTTCTGTCACCAGTTCTCTTCGTTTTGTGTGTGTTTTTTTTCTTCAGTTTCCTTCAACCTCTCTTACCCTGGGATCCCAGAACATGTGACTTGTAATGACTTGTAAATCCCAGAACTTGTAATGACTTGTAAATCCCAGAACTTGTAATGACTTGTAAATCCCAGAACTTGTAATGACTTGTAAATCCCAGAACTTATAATGACTTGTAAATCCCAGAACTTGTAATGACTTTGTAGTGGTTTTGATGGTATTGTATGATGGTGATATTACTAAGTGTGATGTATGAGGTCAGCTGTGAAGGCTCCTGAGATAAAATGTAGCTGTGAATTTTCAGAAGGCCTTTCTTGCTACCACTACGACCTCACACCTATCTTTTTTTCTAATGAATGTGGCTACGTTAAAATCTAGGGTACTGAATGTAATGTGTTGTATTGACATATACAAACACACACACACAGATATTAAATAATATAATATTATCAATAAAATTTAGAACACAATGAACTAAATTCAGCTGGTGAAATTTTAGAAAGTAAATCTTTTTAAAATTTATTTGTTCTGAACCAAGGTTTTATTTTGGCCAGAACATATGAAAGATTTTGAAATTTATGAGTGAATGGCATGAATAAATGGCATGATAAATAAAAGGTGTGTACGTATACAATTTTCACGATTTGTTAATATTTCTACAGTTCATAATTTTATTTTCCCTGGGAGAACGATGAATAGATGTGCTGTTGGGGTGGCTTCATCCCTCCCTGTCTATGCCTACCAAACATTGTCCATTTATGATGGAAGGAAATGGGATGTTTTAGTAGTAATTCACTTTGGGTGCTATGTCTATGAAGTTGGTGTAAATCCAGCAGACCAGCCTGCTTACGTAACTTTGAAAGAGTAGTTCTGGTGCTGGAATCTGGTGACCCCACCTCTCCGTGCTTGGGGACAATATATCGGGTGGCCCCACCTCTCCGGGCTTGGGGGCAATACAAGGCTGTTCTGCCGAGATGCGACACTGCACGGGTCCTCACTGTCAATTATTTACCCAGCATTTGACACCACCTTTTGGTGTCAACATAAAAAACTCACAGCTCAGATTATGAATAAAGAACACAGAAATGCTAGCAAAACTCAGCTGAGCTGCTGGCTATAGTATGGCGTCCCTGAACTTATTTCAATTTACTTCATTGGAAATCACCACACTTAAAATTTACTGTGTCTATCACTGGACAACTATTGAGGAATGGCAAAAAAGCGCGTCTGAGCGCTGATAATATGATTGTCTGTGGCCAATCAATGCCTTGTGTTTTTTTTCAAATTCAAATTTCCTACACTAAAGTCATTTCAGTCATGCTTCAGTCAAGTATGGATTTTTTATCTGTTAGTCCGTCCGTCTCTACTTGCGTTTTCACAAAAACGTACTTGGTTTTTGAACCAACCTATCCGTCCCCTCTACAAATTTTGTCTTTAAAGTTATTTTTAGCCACAGCTCCCACCAATGTCCCTCTCTTTCATTCTAACTAGATTTGAACACTTGAGTCTCAAGGTCGCGGTTTTTGTGCAAATTAGTGACATGTTTGATTCAATGCAGTCTTTCGCTGATGTGAACAACACAGTCTTTTGTCAATGTCTTCATTATTATCTATCCGTCTGTATAAATAAAAGCATATTATTTCACCGCTCAAAATGGGCCATCCGGCCAGCTAGGTTTTATATTCCTAACATCATTATTAAGAAAAAGTTACTTTTCAAGGTTAGTTGTTTTTTTCGAAATATTTTCTAGAATCTTCTGTGAAACGTGTGCCGCTGCATTCAAATAAAGGACAAAATATTGCAAAAGCGTCCAAAAAATGACTGTTGCGTATAATAACTATGGTCTCTTTTGTCGATTTCGTTACCTTGTGTCAACTTGGGAAGTGACTTTTCCTCCGTTCCCCCCCCCCCCCCCAATTGCATCTTTTTAGCCTTGCTAGTTTCACGCAATTTTTCATTCAGTCATATTTTTTCCTTTTTGATCCGCCGTTCTCATCCCGTTCAAATGGTAACCATTCTAGCAATTTAATTTCCATGGCGGGTGATGACCCGCGGCGTGGGCGATCATGCCTTCTAGTAACTTACGCATTCTTTTTATCCCTACATTTTATCCTTTGGAGATATTTTTACGTTGTATCACTGTTAATTTTATGACACATCTCCCCACTTGAAAACATGCCTACGGCAAGTTCTAAAACCAGTGATACACATAGATAAAATCTCTCCTCACGCCTGCCATTACTCTAATTTTGATCACAGGGGTGCCGACTGAGGAAATCTGCACCGACATTCAATTTGCCTGGGATATATTGGATACTAAACTGATAAGGTTGAAGCAATAAAGACCACCTCAGCAATCTTGCGTTTTCATGCTTAGCCTGAGATAAGAATACGAGAGGCTGATGATCCGTCTCGACCACAAAAGTCCTACCATACAGATAGATTTGAAACTTCTTTATTGCCCAGATTAACGCTAAACATTCTTTTTCGCTTGTGGAGTATCCTTGTTCCGCCTTATTCAATTTGCGGCTTGCATAAGCGACTGGTTTCAGTTCCCCATCAGGTGAAGATGATCTTTGCAACAAAGCCCCTCCGAGTCCTACATTACTTGCATCGGTTCTTAAGACAAAGTC
Organism: Oreohelix idahoensis; assembly: GCA_024509875.1. NCBI lineage: Eukaryota > Metazoa > Mollusca > Gastropoda > Stylommatophora > Oreohelicidae > Oreohelix > Oreohelix idahoensis. The sequence goes on along the minus strand of JAMPIV010021276.1, from coordinate 5,119 downwards.
CTGTGTCAAATCAGGCAGTTTGAGAATAGGCTTGCTAGTGAGTTTTTCCTTTAACTCTTGGAACGCTAGTTCACATTGTGCAGTCCAAATAATTTTATCTGGAAGTCCCTTGCGAGTCAGATCAGTCAGAGGAGCACAAATAGCGTTAAAATTTTTGATGTATTTCTGATAAAATCCGCATAACGACACGAATGATCGCACGTCCTTTTTTGTTTGTGGCCTAGGTGCTCTCTGCAGTTTTTCCAAGTTCTTGGGGTCAGGGGTCATATTACCCTGATATACAGTGTGCCCCACGAATTCCAACTCTTTGCATCCAATACAACATTTTGTTGGCCTAGCAGTTAAGTTCGCCTCCCGAAGCCTATTAAACAACATTTTTAGAGCGTCAATGTGTTCTTCAAATGTCTCTGTGGCGACGAGAATATCATCCATGAAATTCGTGATACATGGGTTATTCAGGGGATCCAACAATTTGCGCATCATCCTTGAAAACACACTCGGAGCATTTTTCAGCCCGAATGGTAGCATGTTGAATTCATAATGTCCTTCTGATGTGCTAAATGCTAAATAAGGTCTCACTTCAGGCTTCACTGGAATCTGGTAATAGCCTTTACTAAGATCCACCTTTGAAAAGTATTTTGCCTTGTTTAATCTGGCAAATAACTGTTTTGTGTCTGGTAATGGATCCACTTGTCCTTCTGTGACAGCATTCAGTTTCCTATAATCTATGCACAGTCGGTGTTCCCCAGACGGTTTTCTCAACAAGACGACACTGGAACTAAAGGGTGATTCACTGTGTGAAATGATCCCCTCCTTCAATAAATAATCTATTTCTTCCTTCAATGCCTTCTCCTTCGCGAACGGAATAGAATAGGCTCTCATACAGATTGGGTTTGAGTCTACCAGTTTCATGTCATACTGTAGCAAATTTGTATGGCCTGGTTTATCTGTTAATACATCTGTATGTTCCTCCAGAACCTGTTGAACTCTCTCCCTCTGGTTTTTTAGTCAGGTGCTTACTGACTTTTACCTGTGCTGCTGTTTCACAAGGATGTAATGGGTATTCATGTGAGGTGAGTGGTTCCTTTTGCATCTGAGTTGCAATAGCCAAGGTCAATAAGGGGGTGCTTTCCTGGAGTGGTCTGTCCAGATACTTCTTTAATAAGTTTACATGATAAACTTTCTCCTTCCCCTTTTTGTCAATTTTATAGTTTGTTCTAGACACCTTCTCTAGAACCGTATATGGACCTTGCCAACCAATTTGTAATTTATTCTGGCTGCCGGGTAGTAGAAGAAGCACCTTCTCTCCCACAGCTAGTTCTCGGTCCTTTGCCTTCCTATTAAAATATGCTGCATGTTTCTTCCTGGCTTGTTTCAAATTATCATTTGCCAGTTTCCATCCAGCTTTCAGACGAGTGGTCAGTTCGTTCACGTATTGATAAGATGAGGTAACAGGTTCTTCCGCCTTCTCATCCGTCCAGGTCCTTAATAAAGCTTCTAAAGGACCTTTTATTGGCCTCCCAAATAGCAGAGTTGCGGGAGCCATCCCGGTTGAACTATGTGGTACCTCCCGATACGCAAACAATGCGGCGGGCAGGAATTGATCCCACAGATCCGGTTTTTTTCGTGTGCCAGCTTTCTCAGGATAGAAATGAGAGTCCCGTTGAACCTCTCTACCTGGCCGTTCCCTTGTGGATGGTACGGACTACAATGAAAGTGTCTGGCTTGAAATAGTTTAAAAACTTCTTCCGTTAGTTTCCCCCTTGAACTGAGATCCATTATCCGTCAAGATTTGATGCGGGAATCCTAATCGGGTGAATATTGTAAGTAGTGCCTCTGCTACGTGTTTTGAATCAATGGATGGCAGGGCTACCGCCTCTCCCCACATAGAGCAAGTGTCCACCAGAGTAAGGATGTAACTGTTCCTCCTCTTGGTCCGAGTGAGAGGTCCCACAATATCCACTGCAACCCTCTCGAAAGGTGTTCCCACTATGGGCATTTCCCCTAGAGTTGCAGGAGCAGTCCAATGCTTTGGAGCTACCCTTTGACATTCTGGGCAGGATTTGACATATCTTTTTATATCCTCCGTTATCCCTGGCCAGAAGTAATGACAAGCTATACGCTGTCCTGTGGCGCTGATCCCCATGTGACCACTGAAGGGAATCGCATGCCCGAGTTCCATCACTTTATCTCTATATGAAGTGGGAAGAACCAGCTGGTTGTGACCATTTGTTCCAGTTCCGGCCTTCCTGTATAATAGTTTGTTCTTCATGAAATATTCCCCCTTGCTCGGAGGTGTGTGGCATTTGGGCAATTTTTTAAAACATGGCTTGAGTGTCCTATCCTCAGCCTGCGCCTTTCTCATCTCCTCTGGATGAGCATTTATAGGTTCACCTTCTTCCTCCTTCTTCTGTGACCTGGTCTGCACTGTCGCCATGATCACAGGTTTCTCGGGATTCCCCAAGAAGACGTATCTACACCCCAATATCAGAGGGTAGATTGGTTCATCTATCACTGCTGCTCTGATTTCTCCTTCCACATAGCGAGTTTTCACCGTTATCCTTGCGATGGGAAGTGTCATGAGTGGTATGTCCTTAGTCGCCCCTTGTATTTCCACTGTTTCTGTGGTATACTGACTTGGGTCCACTAGGCTAGACTTCACAACTGAATCATAATCCAAACCTGTATCATAAAGGCACCTTATGGTGACCCCATTACAAATAACATCCTCACAAACTGGGGGGTGATAAGGTTCCTGTTGTCCATTAGGATTAACCTTTAATCTGTGAGTCCCCGACTTCATTGCAGCAATGTTTGAAGGTTTCCTTCTACAAAATTCGGTGTTATGGTTATCTTTCTTGCACCATTTACACCATCTTTTTCCTTGGTTAAACGGTTTCCTTTCATTATTTTTTTGGTCATTGAACTGTGAGTTTCTGTCGCGATAGTCATTTCTTGGCCGCTCAAAGTTTGTCCTACCTCTATTACCCTGTTCTCTATTGTCAAATTTATTAAATGGCTGTGGAGCTTTAAAATTATCTATGTGCTTCTTTTTAGCACCACTTACCTCTGCCTGGGCTGCCTGATACCTCTCAGCGACATTTAAAACCTCCCCCAACTTCTCTGCACCTTGTTCCATGAGAAATTTTCTCATGTCTGGAGCCATGGACTCTCTCAATTGTTCGATCATGATCATTTCTTTAAGATCTTGGGTCTTCCCCAGAGCAGTCCATTTCTCCAAATAGGTTTCCAGTCTAGCAGAGAATTGGTGGTATGTCTCCCCAGACAACAGTTTGGCATTTCTAAATTTCTTACGATAAAATTCACCATTCTTCTCGTACCTTAATAACAGAGCCTGCTTTAACATGTCATAATTGTCTTGGTCTTCCCTGTTCATTTTAGCAAAGACTTCATAAGAAGTACCTCTCAGTCCTTGTGATAACTTTAAACTCCACCTCTCTCTCTCTAACCCATATGTAGTAGCTAATAACTCAAAACGTCCTAGGTACCCCTCTATGTCATCGTCTTTCTCAACAAAATGGTCTAAATGAAACCCCATAGCTGAGGTTGAGGCTCCCAGACTAGGCGTAGCATCTGAGGCAAAAGGGCTGGCACCATTTTCAGGCGCCTGGCCTTGTAACTCCAGCTCCCTTAGTCGTAATTCATGCTCCCTTTGCAACCTTTTATCTTCTGCCTCCCTTTGCTGTCGTTTGTCTTCTGCCTCAATCTGCAGCCTCTTAATTTCTCTATCAGCCTCTAACCTCTTCTCTTCAGCCAACCTTTCAGACTCTAATTTTCTTTCAGCCTCTTTTTCTAATCTTCTTTCTTCCCGTTCAATATACTTATCATATTCAGCCGTTACGTATTGAATTAAAATCTGACCATCCATTCCCATCTCCTTTGCCGTCAGCACAGCAGCTGATCTAAATTTTGCCAGCTCCGCCATACTTTTTAAACAAATCTAGCAATAAGCAAAGTAAAATTTCCAACCACTAAAGTACTTATAATTACTCTAGACTAAAATAATTCTAATTAATTAATTAACTAACACTGGCTGTGAAGATTCACCAACTTCTAATTGCCCTTTTAATTTAAAGGGACACTTTTAATTTTAAGGGAATTTTACAATTTTGTTCCCCTAATTTTATTTCTCCCACCAGGAGATCCTTATATTACTGTTTATGCTAATTATCCCTGGACAAGACCCCAATATGTGTAGTGGTTTTGATGGTATTGTATGATGGTGATATTACTAAGTGTGATGTATGAGGTCAGCTGTGAAGGCTCCTGAGATAAAATGTAGCTGTGAATTTTCAGAAGGCCTTTCTTGCTACCACTACGACCTCACACCTATCTTTTTTTCTAATGAATGTGGCTACGTTAAAATCTAGGGTACTGAATGTAATGTGTTGTATTGACATATACAAACACACACACACAGATATTAAATAATATAATATTATCAAAAAAATTTAGAACACAATGAACTAAATTCAGCTGGTGAAATGTTAGAAAGTAAATCTTTGTATAAAATTTATTCTGTTCTGAACCAAGGTTTTATTTTGGGCCAGAACATATGGAAAGATTTTGAATTTATGATGAGTGATGAATCACATGAATAAATTGCATGATAAATAAAAGGTGTGTACTATACAATTTTCATTTTCCACGATTTTTGATAATATTGTCATTCCTACATTTCATAATTTTATTTTCCCCTGGGAGAAGACGATGAATAGATGTGCTGTTGGTGGGTGGTTTTTCATCCCCCTGTCCTATTCGAAACCAAACATATGGTCCCATTTATGAATGGGGCAGTTAAATGGGGGAATATCCACCCACACACGCCCCCCCAATCAACCTCCTCCCCATGTTGATATGTATTCACCGCAATCCAACAAAAAAAAGGGGGGGGGGGGGGGGTTAAAATAAATCCATGGGGGTAAACGATAGGATTAAGTATTAATATTATTTTACGAAATCGTGAACGCTAATTACTTAGGGGGTGGGGAGTGTTAAAATTAAAAGCATAGGAAATAGATAAACAATCTCAGCGAAACTCAGTTAAAATGGATATAAATGGGAAGAAAGTAGTAAATGAGTAAATATATAATAGATT
>JAMPIV010021275.1:0-140136 GCA_024509875.1 Oreohelix idahoensis | reverse complement strand
AATTTAGCGCCTTTTGAATTCACCGCACTGTGATATATATATATATATATGCTACTATATGACAAGGCTCCAATCAGATATGTTGTATTTTAACACCTCAAACGCCAAACCAATAGCATGGGATTTGTATATATTTTGGTGGGATAAATTCCCCCACCTGTCACGGAAAATTACTGCGTGACACGACACGTGCAAAATAAAAATGTGTCGTTTACACATCTCTTCTTCTACTTTGATCCATAATCGCCAACCGTCAAAGTAGTCCGTAGCCATCACGCCTGGTGGCGTCTTGTAGGGCTGCAACAAATTGATACACTTTGCTCGGTCGGCGGCCATCCTTCGTACAGTGCCCCAACTCTGGTTCATTGTTTGCGTCTCGGTTTCCACAGTTCTCCGCCAAGTTGTTTTTGGTTCACCTCTCTTTCGCTTTCCCTAGGGGGTCCATAGCATAGCTATTCTTGTGATGGTATCAGGGTCCCTTCTGAGGACGTGGCCAACCCAACTCCAGCGTCTACAAGCTATGATGGTGTGCATGTTCTCCTGGTTACTCCGAATAAGTAGTTCTTGGTTGCCGATGGTGTTTGGCCAAAAGATTCGGAGAATTTTCCTTAGGCAGATTGTGTGGAAGGAGGACAGTTTCGACATGTTCTTCTCTGTTACTCGCCAGCATTCCGCACCATACAGGGATGCCTCTTGTCTCAATTTCTTTTCTTACAAGCAATAGACTGGGTTATGAGAACATCGACAACACACAACAGAAATGGAATCCAGTAGACTCTGACTAAGCAGTTGGATGATCTGCTGATGACTTGGCTCTTCTGTCCCATAATCGTAATCAGATGCAGGACAAATTGAAAACACTCGATGAGAGGTGAAGCAACTGGGTCTGAAAATACACAGGGAAAAGACAAAGATAATGAGAATAAATGCAGGTAATGATAACAGGGTTGAACTTGAAGAAGCACCAATACAAGATGTACTCGTTGTCGTGAAACATTCTAAATCCACATATATAAATTAAAAGGTAAATGTAAAGCCTAACACATAAATTCAATAAAAGGGAAAGAAGAATGGTAAAGAAAAGTGCTGTCACAATGACTGTACTCGAGATCCCCCTTTTTCTGCTTCGTCTGCATATTCTCACGTTTTCACGTTTACTAGTAAAGCCTACAGCGGCATACACGCATTTCAACAAAACAATAAAACGTGTACTGTATTTCTTAGAAAACCTTGAGATACGCAAGCTGATTAATGACCTAAATTAATACTAGCATTAATTTCATTTTATACACTGCGTAATGAAAAGACAGATGGAATTAGGATAGAGAGAGGGAGGGCTGAAAGCAGGAACGCATGCAACACTAACACGCGTCTCGCGATATACAATTAATGCCACCCCTAACGCGAAAAGCATGAAGCACTAGCTTTTTTTTCAAATAGACAGTGATAAAAAACACTACCCATACGAAAGTTAGGTTTAAAAACCTGTAAAATGCTTATTGGGAAACATGACATTATACTGGTTTACGTTTGAAAGCCTGACAGTACCCAGACACCACGTCGTATCGAAGTGAACGGGAGGTAGAAGAAAATACATATTTTGAACGCCGCCACTTAGCTCCCTTAAAACTTATATATTTGGGTTCCTTAGGACTTGCTGACAAAGAATATGTTAAGTGTTACGCAAATAGTCTAGCAATTAACAAATTATAGCCAAAAGAAAATAGTGAGGGTGTCAGACAACACCAAATAATAATCGCACAGTGGCATGTTTTGAAACCACCATTTTACGGGAAATAGGTCACCATGTTAAATCCAATTTGATTGGCGGGAATGATATCTAAGGCTAAACACGATTAGTCGGACTACAAATACTAATTTTGTTGTTAGGGGAAACGGTAGTAGGGGTACTCTTTTTTTTTGAAAAGCTGTGTAAACATGGCCCGATTGGTTAGACCCGCCAATATAGTCAATTAGGAGCGTAAGTTCAGTGCCACATTGTAAAATAAACTTACTCAGAAACAGTGCGTTGAGAACTAGCTTATATTTTTTTCTAAATAAAAGCCTGGGACAGCGGCAGATCGGATTTTGTGCCATATTCATCGCCAGTCAACGTATTTGTGTATTATTTCCATGAATTGTGGGACAGTGGTCCTAAGTTATTGAAGCAGCACCTGGTCTGAGTTTTGCTGAATCCAGAGGCTGACAGCATACTCCTTGGTCCAGATAGCGACCAGTGAGGTGTCTCCAGAACACAGTGAAGCAATCGAGCAGAGGAGTCTTTTCCTGCCGCCATCACGAAAGATAAGCTTCTGTGGCCAGAGCAGCTCAACATTATGTGCCACCCCCCCCCCCCTCAAAAATTGACATTATATTAAACACAGAGGGACAATAAATTGTTTCAAATGACAGGAACTGTGAACTTTTCCCAATACTATTTCCACGATAATCAAACACTTGAAGTCATGATGACAAACAACAACGTAGCTTGAAAAACAAAACCAGTATTACCTCATAGTACCACCTCACAACGTACACACATAGGATAATAATAATAAAATATGTCAATACAAAGATCATATTTATAAATTGTGATTACATTTGATTGTGATTCCTGGTTCACTGTGTAGTTGAATCAGGATATCTATTATTGAAAGGAGTTATTACACATATATTTGAAACTTTACACTTGACTCATTTAAGATAGTCTTATAGAGTGTTTTATGTGTGTGAGTGTCACAGTGTTGTAAAGTGTAGTGGAATAAATTAAATTGTTTATCTGTCTGTTGTTGTTGTGACATACACTTCATCATTTTCATAACCCTAGACATTCAACGTAGTCATCACAATATTCCAGAATAATTCTGACTGAGGTATAAATGTGGTAGCAAGTAAGGTCATCTGTAATACACCACACTTATTAGATACAGATACCTTCACAGCTGATCTCAGTCAGTACACTAAGTCCCCTATAAATATTTATATTATCCGACTTTACCACATATATTGGGGGCTCGTCCGGGATATTGAACTTTCTCCTATTATATATATATATATTGGGAATAAGAAGAATTAAAAGGTATCCTTGGGTGGAATTAAATAAGGTTGAGCTCTCAGTGCCTGTGGGTGTCCTGTAGTGAAATTGACAGAGATACAACGGTAAAATACCTCCAAAGATAACATGTAAGGATAAAAACATAATGCGTAGGCTGCTGATAGTACATGATCGCCCAGACCGCGGGTCATCACCCTCCATAAAAATTGACTTGCTAGACAGGAGGGGAACGGCGGATAAAAAGGAAAAATATGACTGGAAAGATTGCGTGAGACTAGAAAGGCTAAGGAGACGCAATTGGGGGGGATGGAGGAAAGTAAAAATTCACGTCCCCAAATTGACACGAGGTACGGAAATGGACGCTTTTGCGATACCAAGCCTTTGATTTGAATTCAGCGGCTAAACGCAGATGTTGAAATATTACAAAATTTAAAAAGTAACTTTTTCATAATATTAATGTTAGGAATATAAAAATTAGCTGGCCGGATGGCCCATTCTGAGCAGTGAACTAATATGTTCTTAATTTTACAGACGGATAGATAATATTGAAGATAATGACAAAAGACAGTGTTGTTCACATCAACGACAGACTGTATGGAATAAAAAGTGTCGCTATTTGCACAAAAAAAAACACGACCTTGAGAAGCAGGTGTTCAAATCAACTTAGTAGGGAAGCGAAGGGACATTGGTGGGAGCTGTGTCTAAATATAACTTTTAACGACAAAATTTTGGAGGGGAGAGAAAGGTTGGTTCAAAAATCAAGTACATTTTTAAAAAAAACCAAGTAGAGACGGACAGACTAACAGATAAAAATCCATACTTGACTGAAGCATGACTGAAATGACTTTAGTGTAGGAAATTTGAAATTCAAAAAAAACCTAGGCAGTGATTGGCCACAGACAAGCATATTGTCGGCGCTTAGACGCGGATTTGGGGTCATTTCTCAATAGTTGTTCAGTGATAGACACAGAAAACGCAAGTGTGGTGATTTCCAAATGAAATAAAGTGAAATAAGTTCAGGGACGCCATACTATAGCCAGCAGCTCAGCTGAGTTTTGCTAGCATTTCTGTGTTCTTTATTCATAATCTGAGCTGTGAGTTTCAGCTGTCAACAAGGCGGTGTCTATCCAGTTGGTGATTTTACTCGAGTGTATCTGTGCAGTACGTTGTGACAGAGACCACTATTATTGCCCGCCAGCACGGAGAGGTGGGACCACCAGATTTCAGCACCAGAGCTACTTCTTCAAGATGAGTGAGCCTCTGGTCTGCTGGAAGTTCACCAACGCCTTTTAGTTGCTAATACCCCATAAAATTCCTGCAATTTACTGGACACTGTGTAGTCAATATAGACAGGTGTGATGAGGCCACCCCAACAGCACAAGCATTAACTATCCTCCCAAGTAGATGACTACTAGAACATTTTAATAAAACTAACTAGTCTAGTACTTATATATGTACACTCTTGCATTTATTATGTAACATTCCATGCATTTTTTTTCATTAATTTTAAATCCTTTTCCTAAAAAAAGTTCTGGTCAACATAAAACTTGATCCAGAACAAATAAATGTAATATAATTCTATCAAAAATTTTACACACGTGAGTTAGTTCAGTGTATTTTAACATTTGTTAATATTATTAGTCTGCTTAAATATCTGTGGGTGTATCTATAATTATCTCACCACATTACATATCATTACCCTAGACATTTTACCTAGATACATTCATTAAGAAAAAAATTAAGTGTGAGGTCGTAGTGGTAGCAAGAAAGGCCTTCTGACAATTCACAACTACATTTTATCTCAGGAGCCTTCACAGCTGGCCTCATACATTACATTTAGTAACATCACCATCATACAATACCATCAAACCCACTACATACATTGGGGTCTTGTCCAGGGATAATTAGCCCAACAGTAATATTAGGATCTCCTGGTTGGAGAAATAAAAATTAGGGAAATTAAAAAAAAAAATTGTGAAATTCCCTTTAAAATTAAAAGTGTCCCTGCAGATAAAAGTTGGTGAATCTTCACAGCCAGTGATAACTAATTAGTTAACTGGTTAGTTAGAATTAGTTAGACTATAGTCATAAGAAGTACTTAGTGTATTTACTGGTTAGAGATTTAGCTTGTATATTATTATATTGTCTAAAAAGTATGGCGGAGCTAGCAAAATTCCGATCAGCTGCTGTGCTGACCGCAAAGGAGATGGGAATGGATGGTCAAATTTTAATTCAATATGTAACGGCTGAATGTGATAAATATATTGAAAGGGAAGATAGAAAGTTAGCTGAAGAAAAGAGGTTACAAATTGAGGCTGAGATTAAGAGGCTGCAGATTGAGGCAGAAGAAAAACGACAGCAAAGGGAGGCAGAAGAAAAACGACAGCAAAGGGAGGCAGAAAAAAAAGGTTGACTGCCGAAAGGGAGGCAGAAGATAGAAGGTTGCAGAGGGAGCACGAATTACGACTAAGGGAGCTGGAATTACAAGGCCCGGCTCCTGAAAATGGTGCCAGCCCTTTTGCCTCAGATGCTACGCCCAGTCTGGGAGCCTCAAACTCAGCTATGGGGTTTCATTTAGACCATTTTGTTGAAAAAGACGATGACATAGAGGGGTACCTAGGACGTTTTGAGTTATTAGCTACTACATATGGGTTAGAGAGAGAGAGGTGGAGTTTAAAGCTATCACAGGGATTGAGAGGTACTTCTTATGAAGTATTTGCCAAAATGAACAGGGAAGACCAAGACAATTATGACATGTTAAAGCAGGCTTTGTTATTAAGGTACGAGAAGAATGGTGAATTTTATCGTAAGAAATTTAGAAATGCCAAACTGTTGTCTGGGGAGACATACCACCAATTCTCTGCTAGACTAGAAACCTATTTGGAGAAATGGACGGCTCTGGGGAAGACCCAAGATCTTAAAGAAATGATCATGATTGAGCAATTGAGAGAGTCCATGGCTCCAGACATGAGAAAATTTCTCATGGAACAAGGTGCAGAGAAGTTGGGGGAAATTTTAAATGTTGCTGAGAGGTATCAGGCAGCTCAGGCAGAGGTAAGTGGTGCTAAAAAGAAGCACATAGACAATTTTAAAGCTCCACAGCAATTTAATAAATTTGATAATAGAGAGCAGGGAAATAAAGGTAGGACAAACTTTGAGCGGCCAAGAAATGACTATCGCGACAGAAACGCACAGTTCAATGACCAAAAGTTCAATGAAAGAAAACCGTTGAACCAAGGAAAAAGATGGTGTAAATGGTGCAAGAAGGATAACCATAACACCGAATTTTGTAGAAGGAAACCTTCAAACATTGCTGCAATGAAGTCGGGGACGCGAAGATTAAAGGTTAATCCTAATGGACAACAGGAACCTTATCACCCCCCAGTTTGTGAGGATGTTATTTGTAATGGGGTCACCATAAGGTGCCTTTATGATACAGGTTTGGATTATGATTCAGTTGTGAAGTCTAGCCTAGTGGACCCAAGTCAGTATACCACAGAAACAGTGGAAATACAAGGGGCGACTAAGGACATACCACTCATGACACTTCCCATCGCAAGGATAACGGTGAAAACTCGCTATGTGGAGGGAGAAATCAGAGCAGCAGTGATAGATGAACCAATCTACCCTCTGATATTGGGGTGTAGATACGTCTTCTTGGGGAATCCCGAGAAACCTGTGATCATGGCGACAGTGCAGACCAGGTCACAGAAGAAGGAGGAAGAAGGTGAACCTATAAATGCTCATCCAGAGGAGATGAGGAAGGCGCAGGCTGAGGATAGGACACTCAAGCCCTGTTTTAAAAAATTGCCCAAATGCCACACACCTCCGAGCAAGGGGGAATATTTCATGAAGAACAAACTCTTATATAGGAAGACAGGAACTAGATCCCCTGGTCACGGACAGTTAGTTCTTCCCAAGATATATAGGGCAAACTTAATAAGGAGCTTACATGTTGGAAAAGATGGTGACCATGAGAAAGTCGGTACCATCTGCCAAAAGATTGCTCGAAAATACTATTGGCCCGACGTAAATGTCGATGTTGAAAACTTTGTAGAAGCATGTGGCGTATTTCATGAGGGAACACCCACAAAGGGAAAATATGTGCAGGACCTAGAAACGCCACGGGGCAACTTTAGGCCTGAAAGGAAAACTAATTATACTCGGGTAGACAAAGTGGAATGGGAGCCCCCTTTTCACACCCAGTCTTCACTTGAATGGATTAACATGGCCACTATGCGAAGAGTACAAAGAAGAAATTTTACCCAGGATAAGATGACAATCCCTCGGTCAGACTTATATAAACTGGAAGAACAGACAAGAGAGCGAAGATCTCTCATAAGTAATCTAAAGTGGGGAGACAAACCCCAGAAAAAAATTGGTAGTGGTCGATTTGTGAGTGATGATTCTAGGAAGAAAAGTCCTCATTATAGAGCTTCTAATGGACGGGACCCGATGGGTTCCATGAAAAATAAGTATGATAAATTAAAGATCCAGATGTAACTCTATTAAGGACCTGGACAGATGAGAAGGCGGAAGAGACTGTTACCTCATCGTATCAATACGTGAACGAACTGACCACTCGTTTGAAAGCTGGATGGAAACTGGCAAATGATAATTTGAAGCAAGCCAGGAAGAAACATGCAGCATATTTTAATAGGAAGGCAAAGGACAGGGAACTGGCAGTCGGAGAGAAGGTGCTGCTTCTACTACCCGGAAGCCAGAATAAATTACAAATTGGTTGGCAAGGTCCATATACGGTTCTAGAGAAGGTGTCTAGAACAAACTATAAAATTGACAAAAAGGGGAAGGAGAAAGTTTATCATGTAAACCTGTTAAAGAAGTATCTGGACAGACCACTCCAGGAAAGCACCCCCTTATTGACCTTGGCTATTGCAACCCAGATGCAAAAGGAACCACTCACCTCACATGAATACCCATTACATCCTTGTGAAACCGCAGCACAGGTAAAAGTCAGTAAGCACCTGACTAAAAACCAGAGGGAGAGAGTTCAACAGGGTCTGGAGGAACATACAGATGTATTAACAGATAAACCAGGCCATACAAATTTGCTACAGTATGACATGAAACTGGTAGACTCAAACCCAATCTGTATGAGAGCCTATTCTATTCCGTTCGCGAAGGAGAAGGCATTGAAGGAAGAAATAGAGTATTTGTTGAAGGAGGGGATTATTTCGCACAGTGAATCATCTTTTAGTTCTAGTGTCGTTTTGTTGAGAAAACCGTCTGGGGAACACAGACTGTGCATAGATTACAGGAAACTGAATGCTGTCACAGAAGGACAAGTGGATCCATTACCAGACACAAAACAGTTATTTGCCAGACTGAACAAGGCAAAATACTTTTCAAAGGTGGATCTTAGTAAAGGCTATTACCAGATCCCAGTGAAGCCTGAAGTGAGACCTTATTTGGCTTTTAGCACTTCGGATGGACATTATGAATTCAATATGCTACCATTCGGACTGAAAAATGCTCCGAGTGTGTTTTCAAGGATGATGCGCAAATTGTTGGATCCCCTGAATAACCCATGTATCACGAATTTCATGGATGATATTCTCGTCGCCACAGAGACATTTGAAGAACACATTGAAGCTCTGGAGATGTTGTTTGATAGACTTCGGGAGGCGAACTTAACTGCTAGGCCAACAAAATGTTGTATTGGATGCAAAGAGTTGGAATTCTTGGGACACACTGTATATCAGGGTAATATGACCCCTGATCCTAAGAACTTGGAAAAACTGCAGAGAGCACCTAGGCCGCAAACAAAAAAGGACGTGCGATCATTTGTGTCGTTATGCGGATTTTATCAGAAATACATCAAGAATTTTAACGCTATTTGTGCTCCTCTGACTGATCTGACTCGCAAGGGACTTCCAGATAAAATTATTTGGACTGCACAATGTGAACTAGCGTTCCAAGAGTTAAAGGAAAAACTCACTAGCAAGCCTATTCTCAAACTGCCTGATTTGACACAGGACTTTGTCTTAAGAACCGATGCAAGTAATGTAGGACTAGGAGGGGCTTTGTTGCAAAGATCATCTTCACCTGATGGGGAACTGAAACCAGTCGCTTATGCAAGCCGTAAATTGAATAAGGCGGAACAAGGATACTCCACAAGCGAAAAAGAATGTTTAGCGTTAATCTGGGCAATAAAGAAGTTTCAAATCTATCTGTATGGTAGGACATTTGTGGTGGAGACGGACCATCAGCCTCTCGTATTCTTATCTCAGGCTAAGCATGAAAACGCAAGATTGCTGAGGTGGTCTTTATTGCTTCAACCTTATCAGTTCAGTATCCAATATATCCCAGGCAAATTGAATGTCGGTGCAGATTTCCTCAGTCGGCACCCCTGTGATCAAAATTAGAGTAGTGGCAGACGTGAGGAGTAATTTTACCTATGTGTATCGCTGGTTTTGGAACTTGCCATAGGCATGTTTTCAAGTGGGGAGATGTGTAGTGAAATTGACAGAGATACAACGGTAAAATACCTCCAAAGATAACATGTAAGGATAAAAACATAATGCGTAGGCTGCTGATAGTACATGATCGCCCAGACCGCGGGTCATCACCCTCCATAAAAATTGACTTGCTAGACAGGAGGGGAACGGCGGATAAAAAGGAAAAAATATGACTGGAAAGATTGCGTGAGACTAGAAAGGCTAAGGAGACGCAATTGGGGGGGATGGAGGAAAGTAAAAATTCACGTCCCCAAATTGACACGAGGTACGGAAATGGACGCTTTTGCGATACCAAGCCTTTGATTTGAATTCAGCGGCTAAACGCAGATGTTGAAATATTACAAAATTTAAAAAGTAACTTTTTCATAATATTAATGTTAGGAATATAAAAATTAGCTGGCCGGATGGCCCATTCTGAGCAGTGAACTAATATGTTCTTAATTTTACAGACGGATAGATAATATTGAAGATAATGACAAAAGACAGTGTTGTTCACATCAACGACAGACT
The DNA here is from genome assembly GCA_024509875.1 of Oreohelix idahoensis. Lineage (NCBI taxonomy): Eukaryota > Metazoa > Mollusca > Gastropoda > Stylommatophora > Oreohelicidae > Oreohelix > Oreohelix idahoensis. The sequence goes on along the minus strand of JAMPIV010021275.1, from coordinate 130,092 downwards.
GTATGGAATAAAAAGTGTCGCTATTTGCACAAAAAAAACACGACCTTGAGAAGCAGGTGTTCAAATCAACTTAGTAGGGAAGCGAAGGGACATTGGTGGGAGCTGTGTCTAAATATAACTTTTAACGACAAAATTTTGGAGGGGAGAGAAAGGTTGGTTCAAAAATCAAGTACATTTTTGTAAAAACGCAAGTAGAGACGGACAGACTAACAGATAAAAATCCATACTTGACTGAAGCATGACTGAAATGACTTTAGTGTAGGAAATTTGAAATTCAAAAAAACCTAGGCAGTGATTGGCCACAGACAAGCATATTGTCGGCGCTTAGACGCGGATTTGGGGTCATTTCTCAATAGTTGTTCAGTGATAGACACAGAAAACGCAAGTGTGGTGATTTCCAAATGAAATAAAGTGAAATAAGTTCAGGGACGCCATACTATAGCCAGCAGCTCAGCTGAGTTTTGCTAGCATTTCTGTGTTCTTTATTCATAATCTGAGCTGTGAGTTTCAGCTGTCAACAAGGCGGTGTCTATCCAGTTGGTGATTTTACTCGAGTGTATCTGTGCAGTACGTTGTGACAGAGACCACTATTATTGCCCGCCAGCACGGAGAGGTGGGACCACCAGATTTCAGCACCAGAGCTACTTCTTCAAGATGAGTGAGCCTCTGGTCTGCTGGAAGTTCACCAACGCCTTTTAGTTGCTAATACCCCATAAAATTCCTGCAATTTACTGGACACTGTGTAGTCAATATAGACAGGTGTGATGAGGCCACCCCAACAGCACAAGCATTAACTATCCTCCCAAGTAGATGACTACTAGAACATTTTAATAAAACTAACTAGTCTAGTACTTATATATGTACACTCTTGCATTTATTATGTAACATTCCATGCATTTTTTTCATTAATTTTAAATCCTTTTCCTAAAAAAAGTTCTGGTCAACATAAAACTTGATCCAGAACAAATAAATGTAATATAATTCTATCAAAAATTTTACACACGTGAGTTAGTTCAGTGTATTTTAACATTTGTTAATATTATTAGTCTGCTTAAATATCTGTGGGTGTATCTATAATTATCTCACCACATTACATATCATTACCCTAGACATTTTACCTAGATACATTCATTAAGAAAAAAATTAAGTGTGAGGTCGTAGTGGTAGCAAGAAAGGCCTTCTGACAATTCACAACTACATTTTATCTCAGGAGCCTTCACAGCTGGCCTCATACATTACATTTAGTAACATCACCATCATACAATACCATCAAACCCACTACAGCTATGCAGGCTGCAAAAGAGTTAGGAATGGACGGGCAAGTTATGATTTAATATGTCACTACGGAATGTGACAAATATATTGAACGTGAGGAAAGAAAATTTGAAGCTGAAAGAAAGTTAGAGGCTGAAAAAGAAATTAAGAGGCTGCAGATTGAGGCTGACAAAGAGGCTAAAGCATTGGAGGCGGATCGTGAGGCGGAAAAAAAGAGGCTCCAGTTGGAAGAGAAAAAGGCTGAAAGAGAAGCAGAAGAAAAAAGATTGACTGCCGAAAGGGAAGAAAAGAGATTAGCTGCAGAAAGGGAAGCCGAGGAAAGAAGACAGGCTGCAGAGAGGGAAGCAGAAAAGGAGGAGAAGAGATTACAAAGGGAACATGAGTTACGACTAAGGGAGTTTGAGTTTCAAGGCCATGCTCCTGACAATGGTGCCAGTCCGTTTACCTCCGATGCTACTGCTAGTCAGGGAGCCTCAACCTCAGCTATGAACTTTCATTTAGATCATTTTGTTGAGAAAGACGATGACATTGAGAGCTATCTAAATAGATATGAACTATTAGCTACCACGTATGGGTTAGAGAGAGAAAGGTGGAGCTTAAAGTTATCTCAAGGACTTCGTGGGGCAGCTTATGAAGTTTTTGCCAAAATGAGCAGAGGTGAGCAAGAAAATTATGACATGCTAAAGCAGGCTCTTTTGTTAAGATATGAAAAGAACGCAGAATTTTATAGGAAAAAATTTAGGAATGCTAAACTACTGTCAGGTGAAACCTATCACCAGTTCTCTGCACGGTTAGAGACATACTTGGAGAAATGGACTTCTCTGGGGAAAACCCAAGATCTTATGGAAATGGTCCTTATAGAGCAACTAAGAGAGTCCATGGCTCCAGACCTGAGAAAGTTTCTCATGGAACAAGGTGCAGAGAGGCTGGGTGAGTTGCTAAATGTTGCTGAAAGGTATCAAGCAACTCAGGCAGAGGTATCAGGTAATAAAAAGAAACAGGTAGATAATTTTAAGGCACCACAGAACTTTAATAAATTTGATCCTAGAGATCAAAACAAAAGTAAGCACCAGTTTGATAGGCCACGGTATGACAATAAAAATAAAACCCCACAATTCGATGAAAGGAAATATGATGAAAGAAAATCTTTCAACCAAGGAAGGAGGTGGTGTAAAAATTGTAAGATGAACAATCATGATACTGACCGTTGCAGAAGGAACCCTATAGTTATGGCCACCCTTCAGGTCAGGTCGACCTCAAGACAGGAGGAGGATATTATGTTAGATACCACTCCAGATGAGATGAGGAAGGCACAGGCTGGGGATAAGACCCTCAAGCCTTGTTTCAGGAAATTGTCAACTTGTCATACAACTCCAGGCAAGGGAGATTTTTACATGAAGAACAAGTTGATGTATAGGAAGGCCGGAACTAGATCCAATGGTAACGGACAGTTGGTTCTTCCAAAGGCATATAGGGCAGAATTAATAAGGAGCCTACATGTGAAACAAGATGGGGACCATGAGAAAATTGGTACCATCATCCAAAAGGTGACTCACAATTATTATTGGCCCAAGGCAAGGTGGGACATTGAGAATTTTGTAGAAAGGTGTAGCATAGCACATGAGGGAACACCCACAAGTGGGAACATTGATCAGGACCTGGACACGCCACGGGGCAAACTTAGGCCTGACAAGAAAAATAAATTTGATAAAGTGGAACAAGTGGAATGGGAAGCCCCTTTTCACGGACAAGCTTCAATTAACTGTTTTACAATGGCCACTATGCGGCGAGTGCAAAAAGATGTCTTACCCCAAGAAAAGAATTGGTAGCGGTCGTTTTGTGCATGATAATTCTGGGAAGAAAAATCATCACTATAGCGCTTCGAGTGGAAGAGACCATACCGGTGCATGGACAAATAGGTCCACAAAAGTAAAGGTCCATATGAAGCGCTGTTAAGAACGTGGACTGATGAAAAGGCAGAGGAAAATATTACATCCTCATATCAATATGTGAATGAGCTGACCACTCGTTTAAAAACTGGCTGGAAACTTGCCAATGAAAATTTGAGACAAGCCAGGAAGAAACATGCTGCCTATTTCAACAGGAAGGCTAAAGACAGAGATTTGGCTGTGGGAGAGAAGGTATTGCTTCTTCTACCCGGTAGTCAGAATAAGTTACAAATTGGATGGCAAGGTCCATATACAGTTCTAGAGAAGGTGTCTAGAACCAATTATAAGATAGATAAGACGGGGAAAGAAAAAATCTATCATGTGAATCTCCTGAAGAAATATTTGGAAAGAGAAAATCAGGAAGAGACACACTTGTTGACCTTGTCCATTGCCATGGAGATGAAAAAGGAACCACTTTCATCATTTGAATATCCATTACATCCCTGTGAGACAGCGGCACAGGTGAAAATCAGTACACATTTAACGAAAAATCAGAAAGAGAGAGTGCAACAGGTTCTAGATAATCATACAGAGGTGTTAACAGACCGACCGGGGCATACAAACTTATTGGAATATGATATGAAGCTGATAGACCCCACACCTGTCTGTATGAAACCCTATTCGATTCCTTTTGCTAAGGAGAAAGCTTTGAAGGAAGAGATAGACTATTTGTTGAAGGAAGGAATTATTTCACACAGTGAATCTTCGTATAGTTCCAGTGTGGTGCTCTTAAGGAAACCCTCTGGAGAACATAGACTCTGTATAGATTACAGGAGACTGAATGCTATTACAGAAGGACAGGTGGATCCATTGCCGGATACAAATCAGTTGTTTGCCAGGCTAAATAAAGCTAAATATTTCTCAAAAGTGGATCTGAGTAAAGGATACTATCAGATTCCAGTAAAGCCTGAGGTTAGACCATACCTAGCTTTTAGTACCTCAGAGGGACACTATGAGTTTAACAGATTGCCATTTGGATTGAAGAATTGCAACAGGTTCTAGATAATCATACAGAGGTGTTAACAGACCGACCGGGGCATACAAACTTATTGGAATATGATATGAAGCTGATAGACCCCACACCTGTCTGTATGAAACCCTATTCGATTCCTTTTGCTAAGGAGAAAGCTTTGAAGGAAGAGATAGACTATTTGTTGAAGGAAGGAATTATTTCACACAGTGAATCTTCGTATAGTTCCAGTGTGGTGCTCTTAAGGAAACCCTCTGGAGAACATAGACTCTGTATAGATTACAGGAGACTGAATGCTATTACAGAAGGACAGGTGGATCCATTGCCGGATACAAATCAGTTGTTTGCCAGGCTAAATAAAGCTAAATATTTCTCAAAAGTGGATCTGAGTAAAGGATACTATCAGATTCCAGTAAAGCCTGAGGTTAGACCATACCTAGCTTTTAGTACCTCAGAGGGACACTATGAGTTTAACAGATTGCCATTTGGATTGAAGAATGCGCCTAGTGTCTTCTCTAGAATGATGAGAAAATTATTAGATCCCCTAAATAATCCATGCATTACAAATTTCATGGATGATATCCTTATAGCAACAGAAACATTTGAGGAACACATTGACTCTCTGAACATGCTGTTTAATCGACTTAGAGAAGCGAATTTAACAGCCTGACCAACTAAATGTTGCGTTGGATGTAAAGAATTAGAATTCTTGGGACACACAGTTCATCAGGGAAACATGACCCCTGACCCCAAGAATTTAGAGAAACTAAAGAAAGCCCCGAGACCACAAACCAAGAAAGACGTGAGATCCTTTGTCTCATTATGTGGTTTCTACCAAAAGTATATCAAAAACTTTAATTCCATATGTGCACCGTTAACTGATTTGACACGTAAAGGAAATCCAGATCGAATTACATGGACACCACAATGTGAATTGGCTTACCAGGAATTGAAGGAAAAGCTCACAAGCAAATCTATTTTGAAATTACCTGACTTAAGTCAAGAATTCATTGTAAGAACGGATGCCAGTAATATCGGGCTAGGTGCGACACTGCTACAGAAATCAGTTGCATTGGATGGGGAATTAAGCCCAGTGGCATATGCTAGCAGAAAGTTGAATAAAGCTGAAACCAATTACTCAACTAGCGAAAAAGAATGTCTTGCAGTAATATGGGCGATAAAGAAATTCAATATTTATCTGTATGGGAAGGCATTAAGTTGCAGACGGATCACAAACCCTTGTCGTTTCTAGCGAAGGCTAGGCATGAAAATTCTAGGTTGTTCAGATGGTCATTACTGATGCAGCCATTTGAGTTTAGCATAGAGTATATATCTGGTAAGACAAATCTGGGAGCGGATTTTTTAAGCGGCTATTCGTGTGATGAGAATCACCGTAAGCCCCAGAAATAATAATAAATTTCTCTATGTGTATATAGAATTATAGACTGACATATAACGTTTGTTTTAAGAGGGGAGAATTTGTCGTGAAACATTCTAAATCCACATATATAAATTAAAAGGTAAATGTAAAGCCTAACACATAAATTCAATAAAAGGGAAAGAAGAATGGTAAAGAACAGTGCTGTCACAATGACTGTACTCGAGATCCCCCTTTTTCTGCTTCGTCTGCATATTCTCACGTTTTCACGTTTACTAGTAAAGCCTACAGCAGCATACACGCATTTCAACAAAACAATAAAACGTGTACTGTATTTCTTAGAAAACCTTGAGATACGCAAGCTGATTAATGACCTAAATTAATACTAGCATTAATTTCATTTTATACACTGCGTGATGAAAAGACAGATGGAATTAGGATAGAGAGAGAGGGAGGGCTGACAGCAGGAACGCATGCAACACTAACACGCGTCTCGCGATATACAATTAATGCCACCCCTAACGCGAAAGGCCTGAAGCACTAGCTTTTTTTTTTCAAATAGACAGTGATAAAAACACTACCCATACGAGAGTTAGGTTTAAAAACCTGTAAAATGCTTATTGGGAAACATGACATTATACTGGTTTACGTTTGAAAGCCTGACAGTACCCAGACACCACGTCGTATCGAAGTGAACGGGAGGTAGAAGAAAATACATATTTTGAACGCCGCCACTTAGCTCCCTTAAAACTTATATATTTGGGTTCCTTAGGACTTGCTGACAAAGAATATGTTAAGTGTTACGCAAATAGTCTAGGAATTAACAAATTATAGCCAAAAGAAAATAGTGAGGGTGTCAGACAACACCAAATAATAATCGCACAGTGGCATGTTTTGAAACCACCATTTTACGGGAAATAGGTCACCATGTTAAATCCAATTTGATTGGCGGGAATGATATGTAAGGCTAAACACGATTAGTCGGACTACAAATACTAATTTTGTTGTTAGGGGAAATGGTAGTAGGGGTACTTTTTTTTTGAAAAGCTGTGTAAACATGGCCCGATTGGTTAGACCCGCCAATATAGTCAATTAGGAGCGTCAGTTCAGTGCCACATTGTAAAATAAACTTACTCAGAAACAGTGCGTTGAGAACTAGCTTATATTTTTTCTAAATAAAATCCTGGGACAGCGGCAGATCGGATTTTGTGCCATATTCATCGCCAGTCAACGTATTTGTGTATTATTTCCATGAATTGTGGGACCGTGGTCCTAAGTTATTGAAGCAGCACCTGATCTGAGTTTTGCTGAATCCAGAGGCTGACAGCATACTCCTTGGTCCAGATAGCGACCAGTGAGGTGTCTCCAGAACACAGTGAAGCAATCGAGCAGAGGAGTCTTTTCCTGCCGCCATCACGAAAGATAAGCTTCTGTGGCCAGAGCAGCTCAACATTATGTGCCCCCCCCCTCTTTCAAAAATAACATTATATTAAACACAGAGGGACAATAAATTGTTTCAAATGACAGGAACTGTGAACTTTTCCCAATACTATTTCCACGATAATCAAACACTTGAAGTCATGATGACAAACAACAACGTAGCTTGAAAAACAAAACCAGTATTACCTCATAGTACCACCTCACAACTTACACACATAGGATAATAATAATAAAATATGTCAATACAAAGATCATATTTATAAATTGTGATTACATTTGATTGTGATTCCTGGTTCACTGTGTAGTTGAATCAGGATATCTATTATTGAAAGGAGTTATTACACATATATTTGAAACTTTACACTTGACTCATTTAAGATAGTCTTATAGAGTGTTTTATGCGTGTGAGTGTCACAGTGTTGTAAAAGTGTAGTGGAATAGTTTATCTGGAACATAACACTTCATCATTTTTTCTTACCCTAGACATTCATCGTAGTCATCACAATATTCCAGACAATTCAGACTGTATAAATGTGGAAGACAAAGTAAGGTCATCCACCACACTTATTCAGATAGCGCTCCCAGCTACCTAATATAGACAAAGTTGGAGAGACAGACAGTGATATCAAAATAAGAATACAAAAAGCAAGAGGAGCTTTCATTGCATTGGGAAATATATGGAGATCAAGAGAAATCTGATCCAACACGAAAATAAGAATCTTCAACTCAAATGTGAAGTCAGTCCTATTGTATGGCTCTGAGACATGGAGAACAACAAAGACAAAAACCAAAAAGCTACAGAATTTCATAAACGGGTGCTTGCGTAGAATAGAGGGATTAAAATGGTATGACAAGGTTACCAACGTGGAACTGATGACAAGAACTAGACAAGTGCCAGTGGAACAAGAGATGAGAAGACGACGATGGCGATGGATAGGACATACGCTGAGGAAACCTGTTGATAGCATTACAAGACAGTCCTTGTTCTGGAATCCCCAGAGCAAGAGAGGCAGAGGTAGACCAAGAAGCACACGGAGAAAAGAGCTGGAAACAGAGGTGAAAATGAAGAGGAGAACGTGGAAAGAACTTGAGATGATGGCACGTGACAGGAGGACTTGGCATGTGTTTGTTGAAGGCCTATGCTCCTGTGGGAGTGGAGGGTTATGAATCATGAATGAATGATTCCGCACCATAGAGAAGCACAGAAAGTACACAGCCCTCATACAGTCTTAATTTGGTGTTTGTGCTGTACTGGGAAGACTTCCGAATGTTGTTGAGACTAGCAAAGGCTGTTCTCGCTTTATTCATTCTGTTGTTAATGTCCTTGCTTGTTCCGCCGTCAGGTGTTACTATGCATCCTAGATAAGCAGAGAGGTAGAGAGAGAGAGAGAGAGAGAGAGAGAAAGAGAGAGAGAAAGAGAGAGAGAGAGAGAGAGAGAGAGGAGAGAGAGAAAGACTTAAAAATACACGGAGAAGAGAACTATAGACAGAAATGAATTAGATAAAGAAGAAATGTAATGTATTGAGTGGACGGCATAGGATAGGAGGTTTTTGCGTGAATTAGTTGATGGCTTTGCTCTTTGGGAGGCTGAAAGATCATAACTGAATGAATCAATGAATGAAGGATGTTTCATTCCCATATATTGCACTGTTGAATTCGTGCCACATTTCCTTTACATTTCACTCTCTATTTTTGCTTTCAAGAAAACGTTATGTCTGTTTTTACGAGTCCATTGATCAATGTAATGACTTTCTGTTTATGTCTTTATTTGTCTGTTTCCATGACGCGTTCTTCATGTACATGCTTCGAAAGCTTCCCCACTTCTCGTGTCACAATTCTATGCATTTTCCACGCTTACATATTACCTCACATATGTTTTACATATTTTACACACGCATCAATTACATAATATAAATGCATATATATTACATATCATCATCATCATTCTCATTACGGAGCATTGAGACACCACTGCAGCTCGTCGCTTTGCAGGAAACTTGCACAAAGCATTCACATGCTGTTGTAGAGGTGGTTTCTGTAGCAATTCGTTTTGCAAGACAAGTTGCCACCATACGTGCCTCTCTCTCTCTCTCTCTCTCTCTTTCTCTCTGAAATGAAAAGCTGAGAGAAAGGAAGGGCAGAATATCAGACGGGTCTGTGAGTCCAATTCTCAACCACTTGAAAATAAAGTTCGTTCATTCGTTCTCTCAGGTCCCTTTTTTGGAAAGACTTTCACAACAAAAAGTCCCACCCTGCATAGGACATAATCATGTGACATGTTTGGGAAAGACTTTAACAAATCTCTAATATGTATATGTATAAAACAGTAATTTATTACGGGTATCTAAACATTAAACAGGAGAGAATTAAGAGCACGGTTTTAGTTATCAACTAGCATCGAGTCTCAGCCGCTATACTGTCGTGACAACAAGGCCCTTTTGTTTAGAAAAAAAAATCTAGCGCAGAAGCTCCTGCAGTTAGGTCAATAATTTCAATCGATGAGAATATGTATGGTAAATAGACCCCTATGTTGTCCTGGTGTGTGCGGGAAGGAGAGGGGGGGGGGGGGGATGTCTCTGAAGAGACAAGGACAGAATAGGACTATGCCAACCCCATGTGTGTCGTACGTGGCGATAAATTTCGGGCTGTGGGGGCTGACAACTTCTTCATGTAAAATAAATTGCCACATAAACTAGCTCTACAAGAAGATGTCAATGTACAGGTTCCTGCATGAGCACGTGACTGAATAGGCTTTCTGTAAACGGACCTGCTTCAGTGGTGGTTCCATGATAAGCGTGTAGCGCTAAACAAAATGATGATGATGGTGGTGCTGGTGGTGATAATGATGATGGTGATGATGATGCTGAAGGGGGTGATGGTGGTGATGATGATGGTGGTGATGATGTTGGTGATGGTGATGGTGATGACGGTGATGATGGTGATGATTGTGATGGCGATGATGGTGGTGATCATGTTGGTGATGATGATTGTGAACATGATGGTGATGATGATGGTGATGATGATGATGGTGGTGATGGTGTAGATGATGATGATGCTAATGGTGGTGATGATGGTGGTGATGATGATGATGGTAATGATGTTGATGATGATGGTGGTGATCACGGTGGTGATGACGTTGGTGATGATGGTGGTGGTGATGATGGTGATGATGATGATAGTGATGATTGTGGTAATGATGATGATGCTGATGGTGATGGTGATGATGGTGTGGTGATGATGGTGGTGGTGATGATGGTGGTGATGATGTTGATGATGATGGTGATGATGGTGGTGATGATGATGGTGATGATTTTGGTGATGATGATGATGCTGATGGTGGTGATGATGGTAGTGATGACGGTGGTGATGATGGTGGTGGTGATGATGGTGGTGGTGATGGAGGTGATAATGGTGATGATGATGGTGATGATGATGATGGTGGTGATGATGGTGGTGATGATGGTGGTGATGGTGGTGATGGTGATGATGTTGGTGATGATTATGGTGATGATGATGGTTATGATGCTGATAGTGTTAATGATGGTGGTGATGATGGTGGCGGTGATGATTGTGGTGGTGATGGTGGTGAATATGGTGATAATGATGGTGATGATGCTGATGTTGGTGATGATGGGGGTGATGATGGTGGTGATGATGATGGTGAGGATGATGGTGGTGATGACGGTGGTGATAATGATGGTGATGATGATGGTGATGATGGTGTTGATGATGATGGTGGTGATGATGATGATGATGAAGGTGGTGATGATGATGATGATGATGGTGATGATGGTGGTGGTGATGATGATGGTAATTATGATGGTGGTGATAGTGGTGATGATAGTACTATATTAACGTATACATAATTATTATGTTATTAGCTGACCAGAGTTGAGAATCTTCTTCTCGTCGCTCCGTACAAAGTGTGCAGCAACCACTACGACTGGTCGCCTTGCAGGAAACCTGCATCAGAGCCTTTTTATGTGCTCTTGCAGGGGTATCATGAGGCTGTGCGTCGGATGGGAAGGGGGGGGGGTGGAGGGGTCTGGCAGTTTCATCACGTAATAATGCTACAGAGATCACCACAGCAAGAACACAATAATACTTCTATGCAGGTTTTTTGCAGGTGGGCCAAGTACATTGTTGGCTACGTGCTGCACAGAGAGCGAAAATAAAAAGATGTCAACATATAAGAAATATCCCATAGTCTGGTATTCAGACATAGGAGTCTTTTCAGATGTCGTTACTTTAAAAATAGATATTTTAAAACAAAACAGCCTGAGATTGGTTTCACTCATCTATTTACTTTCAATCAGATTTGAAGATTGGTTTCACAAATCTAATTTTTAAAAATCAGATTTCAAGATTAATTTTACTATTAATTACTTGCAATCAGATTTCACGATTAGTTTAACTAACCTAATTTCGTCCATCATTTTAAGATTGGTTTCAAATATCTAATTTCTTTCAATCAGATTTGAAGATTGGTTTCACATATCGAATTCATTTCAATCAGAGTTCAAGATTGGTTTCACTCGTTTAATTTCGTTAATCAGAGTTTCAGATTGGTTTCACACATCAAATTCCTGTCAGTCAGAGTTCAAGATTGGTTTGACACATTAAATTCCTTTCAATCAGAGTTCAAGATTGGTTTGACACATCAAATTCCTTTCAATCAGAGTTGAAGATCACAAACAATTTGCCACTACATCAATGCCCCGCAGTCGTAAACCAGACTGTCAGCTCGAGAAACACAAGACATTGACATTTCATTAGCCCACGCTTGAGGGAGTTAGTTTTTCACCCAATGCTGACGGGTCTTTTTAATGTCAAGGGTTTTTCTTTCTGGTTGTTGTTATTTACTGATGCCAGTTCCAGTCAGCATGATAGAAGGATGATATTCTTTCACTTGTGCGGTTGTGAAAACGTTTGAACAGATAATTGTGAACGTAAGAACGTTTCAACATATTTACAAATGGGGGGAAAACCAGAAAGTTTTGACATATATAATCATAATTTTCCTTTTCGTTCCGTATGGGGCATAGATTCACGACTGCAGCTAGCCCTTATGCAATCACTCGGGATCGGAGTGTCTCAGGTGTCCGCCTCTAATTGTAAAGGTAACGGGTTTGCTCCCAGCATAAGGAATATACGTGATGGAAATTGTTCTCAAAACCCGTGATTTCCTGGGTAGTGAGATCTGATGCCTAGACTTCTCCGCGAAAAAATAGGAGGTCCCGTGTGCAAGTTGCACACGTTAAAAATCACTAGGTAGTCGGAAATCGTAAAGAGTAGGCCATACGACCGCTGCCCTGGCAAAATTAAACACATTAGGAAATCTACCCACCATAAAAATATGTATAGAATGTGTGATTTCTGTATACATACATTAGGCGTTAGTGCACTATTCTGAAATCGCCATTGTGTGAATTAAAGGAGGAAATCGGAGCACTGATGGAGTTGTCCCTATGCAATGAAGATGGTCCTTAAAACCAAACCAAACCAATCATTTGCTCTCGTGATCGTGATATCTGAAGCAATTTGTTTGACAAGATGAGGTTGCCAACTCCATACACAAATTCATATTAGTCGCCTTGTACGACAAGACTCAGGGATATATAATTTCTACTGTGTATCCCCAATATCATCTTTACATTTCAGTTCCCCAGGAGCATTGATCTTCAGCAGGTTCATGCCAAGTCTTCTTGTCCCGTGCCATCAGTTCAAAGTCTTTTCATGTCTTTCTCATTCTTTTCATGTCTTTCTCATTCTTTTCTTGTCTTTCTCATTCTTTTCATGTCTTTCTCATTCTTTTCTTGTCTTTCTCATTCTTTTCTTGTCTTTCTCATTCTTTTCTTGTCTTTCTCATTATTTTCATGGAATAGTATAGTATACTAAGTATAAAGAAGGATGCATAACCTTCACATTACAAACAAACGAAAAGGGTCATAGCTTTATACCAACCCATGCCACCATTATCTTTTGATGTGACAATGTACACCAGTATACCTCTCCCCTAATAGTTACAACGCCACTGCAATTCCAGCTGTCATCTTTCCATATAATAGGATAGGTGTTATGCTCCTTGATGACAATCATACATATTTTCTTGTAGTTTTACACCTCTCTGACAGTCTACCACATGGTGGATCAATCTCTAGGCTTTGCTTAATGGTTGCTATAGACCCACTCACTTACAGACATATATTATTATTTCACATTCAATTTTTATTTTAGATACATGTTAATAAAGTCAATCTTACCACATGTATTCAATGAAATACACAGTGAACGATGACTGGCACACTTTCGATCTGCCGTTCTGTCCAGGCTTTAGAGAAATATGGTTTTCACTGCACAAGCCTGATCTCATCGCTACGTGTCAAAATTTTGTTAGAAATGGCGTCCCCAACTAATGCTTTTTCCCCAATATCAACTACTCTGGCCAATGATTACCCTTATTTCACTTGTAAACAAAGTCATTCAAAAATACAATTCAATTTTCTACTACGTTACTCGGGTGATATATGTTTAGTACGAGGTCGGCCAATAATATTTCGTCTCACTTCAAATTCCACCCAATCCCCTCCCTCGTACCATCTTAGCCTAGCTTTCACCTAATTTTTTCCCAAAAAATATGCGATCCAATCTAAGCAGATATGACTTGACCTGACAGTATCTCTGATCTCTATGTATTGTTTTATCAATATTTGATTATTTAATGGACTATTTATATAACTAACAACATATTCTTGGTCAGCAAGTCTTCAGGTACACGAATTTACGATTGTTATGGGGCTATGTGGCTTGGTTCAAAATTCTATCTTTTTTTCTATGTTAGTTGTTTATTTTTAAACTACCTACGAGAGCTTATGTCATTCGCAATAAGAGCTAAACGTGTTTCCATGACCGTAATGTCCACATTTCTAACTTTTTCATCGTATTGGGGAAACCCGCCTAGACGATTTGCACAAGTTTACTTTTTTCATCCACGCCTCTTCTCGTGGAACTCAAGCAAACGAAGTGTTTACAAACTTTCGTGACCTGCCCGTCATAACAGGTAGCGAATCAGGTTTGTTTACCTCGTCTTCTCACGCAAGCTAATCTGTCAATCATACGATACCTGACAGACTGCACATGAAAAACACATAATCTTTTCAAGTCTACGAAGGGAAACCCAAGGTTCCCCGCGTACACTTTGAAGTAGACTCACGGGCAAAATCCTCGAGAGACCCGTTAGACGTAATAATTCTTCTGATGTCCATTAGCAACACCCGACAGAGCGACCTGTAAGCCTTTATCATGTAACTCTGTTTCTGATTCTCCGTTATACACGGTAGTGCGAAAATTAACAACATCTATAGATCAGAGAAATATAATGATATATAAACTGTGTTTTCTTAAACCTGCTATCAGTTGTCACTCAGAATTTTTGAATACTCTAAGCACGCAGTTCTAAAACCATTTTGTTAAATGTGTTATTAGCAATTCGTTGAGATTTTTCATTCTGATTTCTGGTAATAGAAATTAGTGCTTACGTGTTTAAAAGTCTTAGCTTTTACCAATTAAAAGTGTTAGCTTTTACCATTATAATTCACTTAGATTTTCAAGCTGTTAAAACTAGTGAAATAAAATAACGCGTAGCTATTTCATACCAGATGATCAGTTATAATGTTAATTTTCACCAAACGCTTTCTCACACAAGAAGAGACGGTTTTAGCTGACTGGTTTAAATGCTAGGCGCGACTGATAGTGACAGAAAAGAATTCACGCTTTATTTCATTGTGCGTATTTATTATAAGTGCCCATTATTTAATATCATAGTACTAAACTATCAGACGCCGAACAAATTAATAGCTACTTAACGACCGGCGATAATTGACGCTGTACACTGATCGTTAACCGCGAGAAGGGGGGGGGGGGAAGAGAAGCATACCTCAATCCAACCTACACTCGCTAAGCGACGCACAATAGGGTAGGCTAAAGAAAACACCTGTGCCATATATATATATATATATATATATATATATATATATATATAATATATATATATATATATATATATATATATATATATATATATATATATATATATATCAAGCATCTACACATTGTTGCAGAGGGCCCAAACTAGATGGGCCGGACATGTTGTTCGCATGCCCGAAAAACGCATCCCAAAGCAGTTGATGTACAGCGAACTCTCCACGGGTAAGCGAACAGCAGGGGGACAAAAGAAACGCTTCAAAGACACACTGAAAGCATCGTTGAGCAGCTTCAAAACTGATGTCTCCTCCTGGGAGATTATCGCACAGGATCGCTGTGCCTGGCGGACAAACATTACTCAAGGTGCTCGCATTGCAGAACAGAATTTGGCTGATAAGGCAGAAGGCAAGCGTGCTGCAAGAAAGGCCAGAATGCACAGCAACACTACTATCGACTCTAACCATGTGTGCCCCGTATGTGGCAGGGCCTGTAGGGCCAAAATAGGATTAATTAGTCACATGAGATCACGGCACAGATATGTCAAGTCTGAAGCTGTCGCCATCTTCGCTTGCGATGGGCAACTATTATTATTATTATTATTATTATTATATATATATATATATATATATATATATATATATATATATATATATATATATATATATATATATATATATATATATATATATATATATATATATATATATATATATATATATATATATATATATATATATATATATATATATATATATATATATATTACATATATATATATATATATATATATATATATATATATATATATATATATATATATATATATATATATATATATATATATATATATATATATATATATATATATATATATATCCGCCTATATATATATATATATATATATATATATATATATATATATATATATTATATATATATATATATATATATATATATATATATATTATATATATATAATATATATATATATATATATATATATATATATATATATATATATATATATATATATACTGTTCAAAAATAGAAACGCAACTTTTTTGGGTGTTACTTTTATAAAAGATATTCGCTGATTGGACATCAGCCAACCTATAAACTGTATCCACCTGGTCATTAACTTCTCGTGGTTACCTGAATTGTACTCACCTCATGATTCGTGAGGTCATGAAAGAGGTCAAGGTCAAAACAACCTTTTTGACAATAACTCGTGACAGGTTCATGAGAATCCCGTGAAACTTACTGAACACAAAACGCTCTGACCATATTATTGAATGCCTATAAAAGATTGACGCTTCTCGAATAAATTCAGTTGAAAATTCAATGCGCAAGTATGGCTCATCTCACTACAGTACAACGACTCATCATCATTGGACGTTTACAGACTGGACAGTCACAAAGTGTAGTGGCCAGACAATTTAATGTGGTTAAAAGCACCATTAGTCGCCTTTGGAGGCGATGTCAAGAAACTGGCTCAGTGGCAGACCGGCCGCGCAGTGGAAGACCCAGAGTCACAACTCCTGCCGAAGACCGCTTCATACGGCTGCGTCACCTCAGGAATCGACTTGCATCTGCGTCCTCCACAGTCCAGTCAATGTCAGCAGCTCGTCGAATTTCAGATCAAACGGTCAGGAACCGGCTGCACGACTCTGGTCTTTGGGCTAGAAGACCCTACAGAAGTCCTGTTCTTACGGACCGGCATCGCCAGAACCGACTGCAGTGGGCAAACCAGCATCGTCAATGGACCGTTGGGAATGACTGGAGACTGGTTTGGTTTAGTGATGAATCATTTTTTGTGCTCCAGCGACACGATAGACGGAGAAGAGTTTACTGCAGAGTCCATGAGCGCTACGCCCAGAACAGCGTTGATGAGGCTCCTCCACATGGTGGTGGAGGTGTACTGATGAGGGGGCGATCAACTTCATTGGAAGAAGTGACCTGGTGCAAATTGAAGGACGCCTGAATGCCCAACGATACGTCGCTGAAATTCTTCGCCCTCACGTCCTTCCACTTCTGGCTGCACGAGGGTCGACTTTTCAGCAGGATAACGCTCGACCTCATGTGGCACAACTCACCACCCAGTTCCTCGCTGACAACAACGTCCAGACCATTCCGTGGCCAGCCATGTCATCAGACATTAACCCCATAGAGCACTTATGGGATGAACTCGACAGACGACTCCGCCAGCGAGACGTGGCTCCAGCCAATCTCCGACAGTTGTCTCTTGCACTGCGGGAAGAGTGGGCAGCCATCCCACAACAACAGATCCAACGGCTAATCGGATCCATGTCAAGGAGATGTCGTTCTCTGATAGAGGCCAGAGGAGGCCATACACCTTACTGAAACTGAGGCTTCAGTCGCAAAGAATAAAAGTCTAAACCAAATTTAATGAACATCATTTCATTGCTAAAGTCTGAAAGTTTCTTCATGCCAAGATTGAAACATTAATTCCGTAAAATAAAATTTTGGTACAAGTTTGAAATTTGGTGTCCATTACCACTGCAATAATGTTGCGTTTCTTTTTTTGAACAGTATATATATATATATACATATGGAAGAGTAGCATTTTTCCATAATTGTTTTTCTTATATTCTTAGCAGACCTGATCAAGAGCGTCCAGCGGTCTTTTCTTTTGTTTGTTTTTGTCTAGGAAATTTTACTGTTAGTTACCTGTGCCTCAAATCGGTTTGAGCGTGTCACGAAGTGTATTCACCTTCTTTTCTCTCTGTCAATCTTTTCTCATACCAAAACATTCCTTCTCTCTAAATTCTATAGAATATCTACCACTCGTCAGAACACATCAGGAGATCTCCCATTTCCTTCTGAAATTCCTTTTTCTTTAATCTAGGTTACCAGCAAACCACTGTGACCTTTTAAAGCTGTGAACTTTAAACCGCGCCCTGAATAATTACAGTTTAGCCAATGGATAAGCCGCGTAATATATTGTCTTTTGACCTTTGACCTCAGCAACCACCATGGAGTCTCGCCTGGTATCAAATGCCACATACCGGCCAGTTTGTGTGTGTGTTTGGGGGATGGAACAATGTCAAAAATAGGTCAGGCACCCCACCCCTCACGTAGGCAAATTAACACCACCAAACAGAAACCTGGAGGAATTTTGGCGCGATTCTCAAAGCGCAGGCATATTCTGGTAAGCGGCATTCTCTCACTAGCCGGCGGACCGACCAGCCTGGACAAAAATGGTCCTGTCTAAGCAATTGCAGAGGGGAACGGTCCAATTTTAACACAGAAATGGTGCTTGCCTGAGCGAGTAAGTGATCTATATTGTTATATGAATAACATGAATTAATCCTATGTTTATCTACAACATATCATGTCAGTATCTTTTGTTTTTCACTGTGACAGAAATTAATATCCTTGATTTTGTACAGGAGACAACAACATGATGTATACTGAAAGTTTCATGTATGAACTACCCTTGTCCTGTTTTATACTGAATGATTTCTACTAATTCTACTGTATGAGTTCAGCCATGATTATCCGTGTCATATTTTAATCCTGAACTGATTTCTGCAAATATCCTTATTATATTTTAATGTGTTAATGTACATGTTCCTATGTTATGATGGTATTATCAAGGTATATGAATGCCTATCACATAAACACAGAAGTATGTAATGAATGGGCAACAGCACTAGCCAATTTTATAAATGAGTATGTTGACTGACTTGTAATTCAGTGGTTCTCAAACCTTAGCAGCAATGACACCCGAACATGTTACAGAAGAATAGAAAACTATTACCCAGTGGTTCTCAAACCATTGTTGACAGTGACCCCCAAATTGATTTTATTGCTCTGTGGGCACAAGGTAGACCAGTGGTTCTCAAACTTTTGATGACCACTGCCCCAAACTTCCCAGTTGGTGAAGCTAACAGCCCATATGTTGAAAATCACTGCGATAAACAAGCTGGAAGCCAGATATAGGTTGAGATCCACCTGCTTATAATGTCAGTTATGCTATAATAGATAATAGAGAGCACTTTGTTAGTGATGTTAACTATGAATGTTGTTAGATTTCTGATGGACGATTAGCGCCCAGCAGATATGGGAAATGACTTCTCTGGCAAGATTACTAATGGAGCTCAAATTGTTTGTCAATCCAGTCCTACCAGGTTGCCATACCAGAAGACTAAACCATAAGCAGTGTTCTCAAGGGCAGACATACTCCATCCCAGTTGGTGATGAGCCCTGTGTCAAGACGGAGAACAAGCAACTTGCCATCCTCTGAAACCCTAAAAAGAACTTGCTGGACCTGGAGTGCTGGGACAGTTTGCACCCCTGGCAACAAGACTACATAAATTCAGCATCTGAGATGAGTATCTGAACATGCCAGCAGAACCACTACAGAATATTCCCATTGTCCCGTGATGACAAATTAATTCTGACATGGTTCAGAACCATTCATAGATTAAATAACATATAGTTGTACATTTGAATATATGTGAGATTCTATCTTCATTTTTTGTAAACTTTACATAACAGAGTCTGTTGTTATTTTCTTTGTAATATTTAAATGGGTTGTATAGTTTTAGTAACATAAATCTACACCCTGGGGGCTGAGCCAAAATTAATAAACACTATTGGGTCAGGATATTTTTAATGTGGCTGGGCACCAAATCTCTTATCCATCTATATGTACTATACATAGTCATTTGTAGGATATCGGATATAGAATTTATCTTCTTCTTCTTCTTCTTCCGTCCTTAGCCAAAGACCGACCAAGCAGTCAGAGGCCATCACGCCCTGTGGCGTCTTAAGGGCAACAGCAGATTGATTTTCTCTGTTGCAGTTTCCCATCACGCCTAGCGGCGTCTTTAGGGCAACAACAAATAGATCCATCTGCCGTTGTTTCCGTAATCGGTGTGACAAGCAACGGGTGATTATTATAAGCGTATGCGCAAAAGATACATGAGGACAGTTCTGACACTAAAGGTAATTTAACTGGACTTACCAAACCCAGCAATATTGTTTCAATTTTATCAGCCCACTGGGGTGTACAGAAGATAACATTTATTCCCGACTTCTGACAGTCGTATTCAATCGAAGCATCCAGAAATTTACGCTGTTTCAGAATCGGCACTCAAACATAGAGTCAGCCGATATAATTATCATCATTTATCATTGCAACATTTTTTGCAACCACACGTATTCCGATACTGGAAGTATTTGCCTCTTTTTAATTGTGAACCACAAGAGCACTTTCCTACGTCGACTATTCACAGTAACAATTGTTAGCTAGAAAAATTACCAGATTTGGCGTTCCCCTCAAATGTTGTTGTTAGAGGATGAACTGGGGCCAATGTGGGAATTGAACAGGATAGTTGTACGCCGAGGAATATCTCATAGGAGGTAAGAGTGAGAGAGTGGCCACTGTTTGCAAGAAAGAGTGAATATTTTTCTTTGTTACAGAGATTTTACCAACTCTGGATTTGTCTAATTTGTTTACTTTACTGTACTTACAGAGTCAGACTTTGTTTACTCTACTGTCTACTTTGTATCATAGTGCTAACCTTCGACCTTTGGGTTATTAACTTTGGGTTCTTTTCTCCACAGGGGGAGGGCGCATCTATTTTTTGTTATTTCATATGTATGTAAATCTGATTTGTTTGATCTTTTCTTTAGATAACACCGGACAACAAATTTTGACTTTTTGTGTGTATCTGAGATTAAACCAAGTTACCTTTATGTTGTTTGGGCTGCTGAACATGAAAATGGCCGTTAAAACACCAGATTAGCTCTAGTTTTTTAAATATCTGTAAAACAAGTTTTACACATTTGCATATACATACCATATGATAATAATGCTCATAGCGGAAATGATTCACAGCGACGCCTTTTTGCCTGTCGCTTGTAATGAGTTTCTGGAGCATCTCTCACAAGGTTCCAACAATAGTCTGCTAGCATTGCTGCATTCCATTTCCCTTGGTACCTTTTTTCGATGGTAGTAATGTCCTGATGAAATCGTTCCCCATGCTCGTCACTGACAGCACCGCAGTTAGCAGGGAAGAAATCCAGATGAGAGTGTAAAAAGTGTAATTTCAAAGACATGTTGCACCCTAGTCTCTCGTAGCGCTGCAAGAGGGTTTATACAAGCTCCTGGTAATTGTCAGCCTTATTGTTTCCTAGAAAGTTTGTGGCCACTTGCTGGAAAGCATTCCAAGCTAACGTCTCATCACCTGTGAGAATATCATTAAAAAGCTGATCTCTGAAGAGCTGACGTATCTGTGAACCGCCAAATACACCTTCCTTGATTTTGGCCTCAATAAGTCTGGGAAATTTATCAGAAGGTATAAAAATCCTGCCCCATTTCGATCCATGGCCTTTACAAAATTCGTCATTAGTCCACGTTTGATGTGGAGAGGAGGGACCAAGATCTTTTGGTAAAATGTTACCATTATGGAGCAGCACAGCTTTTAAGCTCAACTTGGACGAATCAATGAACAGCCTCCAATCGTCGTCTTTGTAGTTGATGTGCAGTGCTGCCATCAGACCCAGTATACCAACGCAAGCAATGAGGTTATCTGTTATTTTGAAATATGGAAGCAGACCTTTTTGCCGAGCACGAAACACAGGCACATGCACATTCTCTTCTAAAAGATTCCATTGCTGCAGTCTGGACCCCAACAGCTCTGCTTTATTTTTTTGGCAATTCCAGATCTCTCACTAGATCATTAAATTCACTCTGGGTAATTGTATGTGGCTGTACAGACTCTTTAATAGGCACGAAATCAGGATCTCTTGATGTAGATGCTTTCACGGGTGACGGATGTCCACTGGCCTTATTATCTTCTTCATCATCCAGAGTATAAGATTCTGCTACGTCAGGAACAGGAAGTCCTTCCCCGTGAGGCACTGGCCGCATAGCAGAGGGAATATTCGGATAGGCCACAGGCCGCTTTTGTCTTCTTAGAAATACCATGTCCAATTGGAGGAGTCATGCAAAAGTAACAATCATTAAGATGGTTTGTCGGTTCCCTCCACACCATTGGAATTACAAAACGCATCGATCGTCCTTTTCGGTTCAATCAGCAGCGCAGATTCGTTGCACAGGATTGAGAACATATATGTGGGGCCCAATACCGGTCCTTGTCACCGATCTCACAACCAAAATAAAGGCTGTAAGGCTTTCTTTAACCCCCCCTCCCCCACCCCCGATCTTGAAAACCATAGCTAATTCGCGATTTTTAAGTTCATATTCGTGAACAGCATGTCCAAATTAGTTAAAAGTAGCTACTTTTGCCTTGGATACATTTTGGCTGTTGTCCAGTGTAATTGGTGTTGTCAAGTTTAATGATAATAAACAACAAAGAAACTTAACTTTGTGTGTTGGTCAGACCCACACCCAATTAACCGTAGTTTTTCACGTTTGTGTGTCTCGTTGTCACATAGCTGTGTGTGTGCGTAGTTAAACTTATATTTATATGTATGAGGAGGGCAAGGTTGTCTTGTACTAAATTACAGTCGTATAAATATGTGACAGTGCGAAGACGATGTGTGAAGAAGAATAAGAATTCGTGTGTAATGTTGTCGTCACTCTCTCTGGCCTAATTTCACACACGTTCCGCAGTCACAGAAAAAAACTCTCTTGATGACAGGGGTCCCACTTTTATTAATGAAACCCTATCAGGTAGCATATGAATCATACAGAAAACAATGTTGTCCACAAGTTTACTTTGAAGGCAATTCCTAAGCAACACCCTATAACCAGGCTATTTAGGTATTCTCTACGTAACACCATATAACCAAGCTATTTAGATATTCTCTACGTAACACCATATAACCCAACACAGACTGCTGGACTCTCTGAAATAAAATGAAACAAAATAAATTAGCATCGTACTAATGGACAAACATCATCTACGTAATAATACATACATTTGTGTGAAAATATGCAAGTACATGCACTTTATGTGGTCGTCATTTACTAACGAACAGAAGACAACCATGATTACGGCTAGTTGTTTGCTATGTCATTAAGCCATCTGACGTCATTGCACGTGCAGATTTTTTTCAGCAGACGTCAGGAACTTGGAATCATAAATTGAGGGCGGGGAAAAAGAAAAGGAAATGTCTTCGTTTTGTTAGAAACAGATTGCGACGGCTCCGGCTGTGGGAGTTTTTTTTTTTTTTTTTTGAGACCACATTTTAGACAGAGCAATGTAGTATTCTTGTCTGGCTTGTGTTTATTTACAGGGGATCCCGTCTGGGTGAGATTCATTGCTTCAAAATAGGGAAGCTGAGTGTGTGGTAGTGATAGGGATATGCTGGGCTATACAAGAAATATTGAACACATAACAGTGGATGATGCCGGATATTCTTCTTGGATGTTGCTTAAACCAGGTGTTTCCTAGAATTTATTTTGCAGTTTAGCCCACTAGATCAATGTTTCTCTTCCCTCATTCCGTTTAACTTTCCCTGTGAATACTTTGGCATTAAAATCCTCAAGGATTATAAAATACATCCCACGGTCTGGTGTGGGCAACAGCCATTTATATATCTTCATAAAATGTTTTTATATCATTTTCCGCGCTGTTAGACGTCGGAGCGCACGCTTGTATGATATTTGCATTTATTGGTTTTCCACAGTGTAAGAAGAGAAAGTCTATGGAACATAATCCAGATCGGTTTGATTGTTTGGAATGATCTTCGACAGTGAATACTCCCACTTCTTCTTTAAGCTAGTCACAGCCGGTTAAAATACGCAATACTGTCTACATGTTGAACAGGAAACATAGAGCAGTAAGTGAAACTGACTGAGCATAATGAATCGCCTAAATGGACGGACACAAACAGAAATGTACATAACAACAAATGATAATGTTAGAAGTATCAAGAACCATTTACACGCACAGAAAACAAAGGACGAGTACAGCTACAATGGTAGTGTATTGGCCACAAACACAAATGACATAACGACATTGACATGAGGATGGAACAATTCTCTGAGAAGACAAAGAAAAAATAGAATAACTGCTACCTCAGACATGAGACAGTATTTAGGATCACAAGAGAAGGCACTTGCCACTAGTTTTGAAATAACTCGAGGGGGGGGGGGGGGGGGGGGGGGTGTACTAGAGCAATATTAAATCTCCGTCACCACCATCAACTACAGAAAGTAGAATTGATTAACTTTTAAGTAGCTGGAGAGTTCAAATGCTTCCATTTGACCTGTGAGTTCAGAACTCATAGATATGAGACGTCGCGTAAAGACACCATAGTGTACCTCTACCACTTGTTTTATATTTACAAATATAAAACTAAAGATATTAATTCATGGCGCATGCTGCATGGGCCACAGCTTGACCTCTGTAACCAAACATCCAACCTCGTGTCGGCCGAGACATTGTCTTGGGGTCGCGTTCCTATATGAAGTAATTACTGAAAAGGATATTATACTATTGTTGCTGCTAAAAACTTGTCGCAACTTGTTCTGACCATGCATTCTGACTACAGTTAATTTTTAATGCATGGGAAGGAACTCATGGAATTGTA
The DNA here is from genome assembly GCA_024509875.1 of Oreohelix idahoensis. NCBI lineage: Eukaryota > Metazoa > Mollusca > Gastropoda > Stylommatophora > Oreohelicidae > Oreohelix > Oreohelix idahoensis. Next base: position 105,565 of record JAMPIV010021275.1, on the reverse strand, counting down.
GTCACTTTTATTTCTACAGTTGTCTAATCTTGATAGCTATCGTCAAGAAGTTGTCTTATCTTGATAGCTAGGGTTGCCGATAGTTGTGTGAACGATTTTTGAGTCATGTCCATTTATGGAGCGCTCAGATCGCCAGTTCTTTGAAAACAGTTGGCAATCGCAATGTTTCAAGATTCATTTCCTTTTAAGGTAAAAGGTCTTTAGTCGAACATCGTAGAACATTCTTCGTTTCGTAAAGTTGGCTGAGTTGTATTCGATTCGCGTGTTCTGCGCATGTCTCTTTTTGTGGCGTCGTTAAAACGATTTCCGCCCAGGTTAGTCTGAGCAGAGAAGCTGGTAAGGCGAGACGTAGCTATATGCTAGTCTTCGCTTAGATTATTCAGGAAGGAGTCCTCATGATTGTTGTTCCCTTTTTGAGATGATATATCTCCATGTTATTCCTAATGCCTGGAGGCATATGTCATTATGTGATTTAATTCCTGATGAACAGGTAAATGAATCCTTTTTTGCTAAGTGACTTTATCGCCATCTTGTGATGTTGACTTTCGCTTAGCCTGCCTTATGATCCACTTATATTGTCACGCATCGATTGATGCCTGTCCTACGGACTACTTGCTTCCTGAACTTTGTTGATGGATCTAGGTTTGATACCTTTGCTGTATAAGGAACATAGAGAACGATAATGTGACGCTCGAAAGACATGCCTGTCTTGTTGAGGTCAAAAATAGGAGACCAGATTTAATCTCCTAGTTGATATCTACTAGCTCTTATGGAAAGGGGAAGTTTACTACCTGACTACATGTGCAGCGGGTTTACGATATCCTAAAAAGGCACATAATGTACATTATTATTATGCTGTTTGCTGTGCCTGTTGAATCGACTACTTCGATGATACAATGACTGTTGTACTATACCTGTGATGTTTTTCTGCATAACGATGTCCATGCACCTTGTCATTGTGGCGTACAATATATATTGCCAAAAAACCCATCACTGCTGTTTAAAGCTTTATTGACTTCATACGTCGTGATTTGGTGTGGCGTTCCTGTTGGAACTGTACCTGTATGACTGTGCAACTATTTTACACATGTACACCAGTCCTAAGTCTACACCATACTTTAAGTGCCAGCACTACCTGCCCTTGGCAACAGAAGATATATACTACGCAACATTTGCCTACACAAACCAGACCACAGATAACATACTGTGTCTTCAGCGCCTTCAACTATTATCTTCTTCTTCTTCTTCTTCTTCTTCGATCCTTAACCACCGACCGTCAAAGCAGTCAGTGGCCATCACGCCTAGTGGCGTCTTGTAGGGCAACAACAAATTGATTCCACTTTGCACGGTCGGTGGCCATCCTTCGTACAGTGCCCCAACTCTGGTTCATTCTTTGCATCTCAGCCTCCACAGCCCTCCGCCAAGTTGTTTTTGGTCGGCCTCTCTTTCGCTTTCCTTCAGGGGTCCAAAGCATAGCTGTTCTTGTGATGGCATCGGGGTCTCTTCTGAGGACATGACCAACCCAGCTCCAGCGTCTGCCAGCTATGATGGTATGCATGTCCTCTTGCTTGCTACGAGTAAGCAGATCTTGGTTGGTGATGGTATTCGGCCAAAAGATTCGGTGAATTTTTCTTAGGCATGTTGTGTGAAAAGAGGACAATTTTGACATTTCCTTCTCTGTGACTCTCCAGCATTCCGCACCATAGAGAAGCACAGAAAGCACGCAACTCTGGTAGAATCTTAATTTTGTGCTTGTGCTGTATTGGGAGGACTTCCAGATGTTATTTAGGCTAAAGAAGGCTGTTCTTGCCTTATTCATTCTGATGTTGATGTCTTTGCCTGCCCCACCGTCTGGTGTTACTATGCTTCCTAGGTATGTGAAGGTATCTGTCTGTACCAGTTGCTGATTCCTTACTGATACGGGCTCAGGGTTGCTCACATTGAGCGTCATGACCTCAGACTTCTTTAAATTGATGTTCAAGCCCACCTGCTGGCTAAATTTATTAAGTCTATCCGTTTTTTCCTGGATGTGTTGATGTGAATGTGCCAGCAGTGCAATGTCATCTGCATATTCCAGATCTTCCAATGTTGAAAATGTAGTCCATCTTATTCCTCTTGGACTGCCCTCTGTTGTCTGGCGCATCACCCAGTCTATGACTGTTAAAAATAGAGTGGTTGATAAGGGGCATCCCTGTCGTACTCCTGTCTTCACCTCGAAGGTTAGGTTGCTCTGCCCAACACTACACGTAAAGTTGGCATAGATGCTTTTTATGATTGACACTATGCAGCTTGGAATTCCATAAGTCCTCAGTATTTTCCATAAACTGTCCCTATGTATGCTGTCAAAAGCCTTTTCAAAATCAACAAAATTTATGTAAAGCTGTCTTTGCCATTCTGAGCACTGCTCTATAATGTTCCTGAGAGTGAATATATGGTCTACACATCTTCTGTTCTTTTTAAATCCTGCTTGTTCTTTCCTCAGTTTGTAGTCTACTGCCTTTGAAATTCTCTGTATAATTATCCTGCCTAGTATTTTGCTGGGAACTGAGAGAAGAGTGATTCCTCTCCAATTATTGTAGTCTGAAAGATCTCCCTTCTTGGGCAATTTGACAATTATTCCTTTGTTCCACTCTGATGGTGTTGTCACGGGGTCCCTTACCCACTTCATTCTACAAGAATTCAACAAACTGCATCGTTCCAGAAATCAACATACAGCGATTTTTCAAGACATCTACATACAGAATTATGAAAGTACTCGGCGTTGCCCGGAAAAGATCGAAATTGTAACTTTTTGCCAGAAGCAAGAAATTTGACAGTACCCGTTGTTATATATTGCCGGATAACACAAGTTGCTGTCGTTTGTGAAGGTCAAGTGCCGGTTGAATAAGAAGGCCAAGTACCGATTCAAGCAATTTACGCTTGAATAAGAAGGTCAAGTGCCGTTATTTACACTACCTGTACTGTTTAGAAGCTCAAGTACCATCGTCATGGCAGTTGGAGCAGTCCAGATGTACCATCATCGTTGGATCTTCATTCCTTAGGACGCTGATTGTCATCTGTTTTTTCTGCTGTGGCTGACGTTTGGATACCAATAAGTTAAGTGGCCTGTTTGTTTGTGAACTGTGCCCTTATACTTCTACTGAGTCTTCTGTGTTTCATCTCATTCTTTTGTTTACGTGTTATATGTTTATATGTTTTTTGTATATTTATATTTATATGTTTATGTGTCTGCGGGTTTTTTGGTTGGGCGGAGTCTCCCTTAGATCATACCACGTGATAGAGGTCGTCTATCGTGAGCGTTTTCTGTAGGGTGTGCAAATTTCCGATACTGGAATTTGCAAAGCGACTTCTGTTGCTATTTTTTTGTTAGTTGTGACGATATGGTCAGTGTTGTTTTCGGGATTTTCTTCACATTCTTTAGTTTTGTTTTGATTTGTTTGTATTTGTTAGCCTCCTCTTTACTATAGTTTAGTTTCATACAACATTTTTGTTTATACACTGTGGTGTCATGTGTATTGTCTAATATCCTCGTAGATATCATCACATTTTTTGTGATATTTCTTTAATTTTCACTTTATTTTTTGTTGATTTCTACGAATGTTTTCGTATTGTTGCTAAATCTTTGTTATTGTTTCTATTGTATTGTTTACATTGTATTGTTTACAGTGTAATGTTTACATTGTTATTGTTTACATTGTGATTGTGTTTACATAGTCATTGGTTACACTTATAGTAGTTAATTCACATTTAATAGTGGGTTATGCTTAGGCATTACTACTACACTGGTGATTAATAAATGATGAATAGTATTGTGCACTATTGAATGGGAAGTGCACCTATGATCAAGAGTTGATTGATGATATTTCAAAAAGGTCTATACACAAGTTCTTTGATATAAGACTTGTTTCCCACAGAGATTGGGATAATAATATAGTGTTTTGAGTAAACAAGTGCTTTATTTAAGACTTGTTATAATTAAATTTGAAATAAGATAATTAATTATTTCAGGTTGTGGACTCATATTATTACTCATCATGGCTACATTTGAGCACTTTATTGAGCAGGGTAAATTGCTTGGGAAGACTGGTGATAAGTTAGAAGAATTTGCAACTGCTCAATATGATAAAGCAATGGAAGCTGAACAAAAGAAACTGCAGATGCAGGTGGAAAATAAGAGATTAGAAAAACAAGCTGAGGCTGAAGAAAAAAAGTTACAAAGAGAAGCAGAAACAAAAGCTGAAGAGAAAAGACTTGAGGCTGAAAATAAAAGACTTGAAATAGAGGCTGAAAATAAAAGACTTGAGGCTGAAAATAAAAGACTTGAAATAGAGGCTGAAAATAAAAGACTTGAAAAAGAGGCTGAAAATAAAAGACTTGAAATAGAGGCTGAAAATAAAAGATTAGAAAAACAAGCTGAAGCTGAAGAAAGGAAGCTACAAAGAGAGTCTGAAGAGAGAAAAGCAAAAATGGAGCATGAAGAAAAACTCTTAGCTTTGGAAGTTGAGAAATTAAGGGTGATGAACATAGGTAATGCTAATGATGCAAATAAGGTCTCAGATAAGACTAATGCAAGCACTTTCAAACTTAACCTACCACCATTCAATGCTTCCATCGACGATATAACATTCTATTTGGACAGATTTGAAACTTCATGTAAAGTACATAACATAGATAAATCATTGCAGGTTTATCATTTGTCCAAGATACTTAGAGGTGATGCTTTGAGTATGTTAAGTATGGTAGATGAGCCTGACAAGAACAACTATGAGGTTGTCAGGGCTATGTTGTTAAAAAAATACCAACTTGACGAAGACGGCTATCGTCTTCAATTTAAAAATATGTTACCAGAAACTGGTGTGCAATTCTCTGAATTCATTTCAAAGACACGTCTTACTTTTTTACGTTGGGTGGAGCTGTCTAAGACAGAAAAAACTTATGAAGGACTTATGGACTTAATACTTAGAGACAAAGTCATGTCTTCTGTCAATGAGTCTTTCCTTGCTTTCCTTCATAAACGTAAACCTAAAACAATAAAAGAAATGGAAGATTTCTGTAGCCAGTATATAACTGCGCATCCTCACGTAACCATTGGTAACTCTAAAGTAAAAGAAGGTCTGCCAGTTGCTTCGGCAGCACCTTATGGTCAAAACTCTAGTCATAGATTCCAACAAAATTTTGATAGGAAAAGTAACCGTAGTTACGGTCAAAATTATGGAAATCAATTTCAGGGTGATTCTTCGTCGAAGAATTGGAGACGAGCTGACAGTCCTCGTTACTTCCAACCTAATAATTTTAGGCATTTCAGAAGAGGATATGGTAACAGAGGCTTTTCCTCGCGTAAACCTCAAAACCAAACAAATAGATGTTCACATCAATGTGGACATGATAATAATCATGGAAACTGTAGATCGAAACATGATAACAGTTATAATAGAGACAATAATAACTACAGAGATAATAACAACAGTGATAACTTCAGAGGTAATGGTAGTCGCGGTAGATCTCAATACAAAAAAAAGAGATATCAGCAGGCTAACTCGGTTCAACAAGAATCTCAGGGAGCCTGTAATCAGGTTTCTGATAATAAAAACTCTGACGCTGTCACTTGTTCTTCTTTTGACTTTGGGAGAGCAAACAAGTGCCCCCAATGCAGTACTTTGTTCGAACCAACTACAATATCGACGTTGAGTTGTGGTCACCCTCTCCCCGCTCTTCCTGCTTCGGTTGCACATGACGGGAGAGGTTTTCTAATCCTACATAATGGTCTTGTTAATAATACTCCGGTCTCACTACTTTTCGATTCCGGATGCACCACTATTGGTGTTAGACAATCGCTTGTAGATCCATCCTGTGCGACAGGAAGGGTTATCAAATGTGTCACATTTGGCGGTACTCTAGAGAAATATCCTACTGCTGTAATCCACATTGCCACTCCTTTCTTTACGGGAGATGTGCATGCTTGTCTCTTACCTAACCCACTTGCGGACCTTATTATTGGTCGTATCCACGGAGTTAGGGAATGTACCCCACAGCAGATTGCTGCTTGGGAAGATGATAATATGCAAGCTACCAATGCAGTGGTTACAAGAGCACAAGCTCTACAGACACCGCAAACTTTGTTGAATAATGATAATGAAGTTCATAGCCAAGATAGTACCTTGGTTATTTCTCGTGACTCGTTCATAAAATTACAAGAAGAAGATCCTACGCTAAAGAAATTCTTCATTCTTGCGAAGAAAGGTGATCCAAATAAGGATACACAAAGAAAATCTTGGATAGAAATGAAAAAAGGCCGTATTTGTACGTATGGTACAAGACTCGGCTACGTCAGCACATTCGCAAACTCTTGTTCCCAAGAGTATGAGAGTGCAAATATTGCAGCATGCTCATGACTCGCAATGTGCTGGACACATGGGATTTTCCCGTACAAAGTCGAGAGTCCTTGCGGCTTTCTTTTGGCCCTTTGTTAACAAGGACATTCGTATATAATGCCGATCATGTCAGGTATGTCAGGAGGTCAAATCTAGAGGACCACGACATGCTGCGCCTATCCAGGCTGCTGACATCCCTATTCGGCCATTCCAAAAAATGGCCATAGATATTATTGACCCTTTTAAGATAAAGTCGGCCAGAGGACATCAGTTTATCCTTACATGTGTCGATATGTGCACACGTTGGCCAGAGGCTATCCCTCTAAAGAGCATATCTACTACAGATATCGCAGATGCTCTTTGGCTGATATTTTCTCGCTTGGGGTTCCCCAGAGAAATACTGTCACACCATGGCACTCAACTCATATCTGATACTATGTCTCAAGTAATGTCTACCTTACACATTAAAAGATCTCTCAGTAGCATCTATCATCCTATGTCTAATGGGTTAGTTGAGCGTCTGAATAGAACGCTCAAGACTTTACTTGGTAAGATAACTGAAGACCATCCTCAAGATTGGGACAGGGTTTTACCTGCGGCTCTCTTTGCCTATAGAGAGGTCCCAAATGAGCACACAGGATTTTCTCCCTTTGAACTTGTCTTTGGCGCGCGTCCGCGCGGCCCTATGTCTTTATTACACGATCTCATCACTGCCGATGATATTAGTGATGACACTCAATCTTCATATGAGTATGTCATTGCTCTTAGGCAAAAGATCATTGAGGCATGCAAACTAGCTACTGCTTCGTCAGAAATTGCTAAAGAAAAAGCAAGGCAGTTTGCTAACAAGAACAGATGTCTACGACAACTTTGTCCAGGTGACAAAGCATTCGTCCTACTCCCCAGTAGGGAAAATAGACTTCTGATTGCATGGAAAGGTCCATATGCAATAGTCTCACGAATTTCCGATGTTGACTATGTGGTCGATATAGATGGAAAGCATAAGACTTTCCATATCAACATGCTGACGGAATTTCATGAGCGTCCAGACTATTTGCTGCCTATTTTTCAGGCAACGGACGAATCTTCTGTACCTCATGGTCATTACTCATCCCTGTCTGTCATACAGGATGAGGAATCTGTTTTTTCTGATGTCGATCTCCCTCTTCCAGTGGTTCCACTACATTCTATGGAATCTTGGAAAGATGTGTCCATTTCTCCTAATCTTTCTGTTGATGAACATCGTCAAGTCTCGTCGATGTTACAGACATTTAAGGATGTTCTAACCGACATCCCTGGTCACACGAATGTCATAGAACATGACATTATTCTTACCGACAATAATCCTATTAGGGTTAGGCCGTATCCTATCCCTATACACTTTCAGTCACAAGTGGAAAAGGAATTGGATGAAATGATCCAATTAAACATAATTGAACCATCGACTTCTCCATATTCTTCTTCCATGGTTATTGTTCGGAGAAAGATAAGAACATACGAATTTGCGTTGATTATCGCAAATTAAATCAAGTCACAAAGTTCGATGCTGAACCTATGCCTTTACTAGAAGATCTACTTATTAGACTTTCTAATTCTAGATTCTTCACTAAACTTGACTTGTCAAAAGGTTATTGGCAAGTGCCTTTGGCAGATCATGCCAAACCTCTGACTGCTTTCTCTACACCTAGGGGTTTATTTCAATGGAATGTAATGCCCTTTGGTCTTATGAACGCCCCTGCTACTTTCGTTCGCATGATGCGTCGAATTCTTTCTCATCGTTCAGATGTCATTGCTTACTTAGATGATATCTGTCTCTTCAGTGATTCTTGGAAAGATCACTATCTGGGTTTATATGACCTACTGTCTACTCTACGTGAGTATAATCTGACAGCAAAACCTTCTAAAGCTTATATTGGTTTTGGTGAAATTTCTTTCTTGGGTCATCGTGTTGGTCATGGTCTCTTGAAGACAGAAGACCACAATACTTCGAAAATATTGAACATCTCAGTACCTAAGACGAAGAAACAAGTCCGGAGTCTCTTGGGGTTAATACAATTCTATGGGAGATTTATTCCGAATCTATCTTCGATAATGGCACCTCTGTCAACGTTGTTGAAGAAAGGGTCGCCTAATCTGATTCGTTGGTCTCAGGAATGTCAATCTTCCTTAGACCAGATTAAAAATATATTTTCTTCTCCTCCCATCCTAAAATTACCTACTCTTGATAGAACTTTTGTTCTTCGAAGTGATGCTTCATCCCCTGGGATCGGAGCAGCACTTATGCAGGAATATGCTGAAACTCTGTTTCCTGTCATGTACATTTCTAGAAAACTAAATGCGGCAGAGAGGAACTACTCGGTTTTAGACCGTGAATTGTTGGCTATGGTTTGGTCTATTCTCAAACTACAAAGATTCCTCCTGGGCGCACATTTCATTCTAGAAACTGATCAGAAAGCTCTTACAGCTATTCAGACTAAGAACTTGAAGAGTTCGAGATCCACTCGATATGCTATTGCTCTTCAACCTTTTCACTTCACGGTACGAGCTATCCGTGGGTCGGATAATGTGATGGCTGACATTCTGTCTAGATGCCCACATGATTCCAACTAATACCTCTGTTCTATTTCTAGATATACGACAGAGCCATAACACACCTATATTACTACAATACATTAGCACATCTGTCCTCACTTTAGGTGAACACATACTATTGTGCTTTGTTATCATCTTCTTCTGTTCCCATCTTTAATATAAGAAGAAGACTGAGTAGTTAATATAAGGGCCGAAAGTTCACTCGGTCACAATTGTTAATAATAATGTATTGTATAGTATGAAACTTAATGGCTATTAAATAGAATTATATTGTGTTACGTGCAGTCTTTGATATCTTACAATATTATACATTGGTATTCTTGTTATCTTCGCAAATATTTTGAAAGCAAAATAGTGCTTAAGGGAAAGTCATTATTGTGTTACTTCCCTTGAAAGTTGTGTCGGCTCTTTCGATCAAACTCCGCGGATAAATCCATTTTACTGCGATTTATTCGTTGTTTGGGTAATAATAGATTGTTCTTGCTTCAGAATATCTATGGCCTGAATTTATGTGTATTGTTTGTCTGAGTAGGACGAGTCTGTCTTATATCTGTATATCTTTACATATCTAAGTCGAACTATATGTTCTGTTGTCTCTAGAGAGGTCGAAGGCTATTCGGCGGATGTGTCGCTAGAGTGTGGTGTGATTTGGCTTCGTCCTGATAGGGACTGTGTTTTTCCATGTCGGCCTGTCGCCGGGGAAAAAGTGATCTCAGTATTTGTGGGGAAGGTGATAGTCGTCTAAACCTATCGTGTATGCTTTACCCCAGTGTTTAGTCGTATTGCCAAGGAATGGCAGTTTCATATTTCCTATACCAAGGTAATCAAAGATACTCTTATGAACTCTCGATCGAAGCCACCATTTTCGATAGTTACGATTTGAATGTCTAAGAGAATATATTTGACTCGATGAAAACGACTTCGATTCCTAGCAGCACTATATCCTGTAGATTGCAGTCAATTGTTCATGATCAAATCTACAGAGCAATGAAATGTTTTATGAATGACTAACTTTAGGACAGATTCATTATCTGTATCCAAACGTGAGTGACAGCTCACGAGTGAAGCCATCTTGGAACCAAAACATGTAGTGACTTTCAAGAAGAGAAAAGGGATGCCCGTATTATCGCTTGATCAGTCCAGAGATCACTGCTACACATGAGAACCCATTGCTAGTGGTTCAATATTATTATATGGAAAAATATGTGCTGAACATTATGTTGAAGAATCGTCGCTAGACGAGATTAGGTTTAGAAGCCATCTGAAATATTGTTTATAAGCTGACGTGCTCAGTCAGTGAAGTCAGATGATACATGTATGGGCGATACTGAGTGCTTGGCTACTGACAGTCCATTATACACTTATTCTACATGAGTGCCCATGTAACATTGCAAGACCATTTATCCACTGTACTATGATGTATTATGGCAACCTGTGATTTGTCACTATCTGTGCTGTCGAGTGTGTACGTCCAATTAAACTTTAGAAAAGGTACACAGTCGTTGGTGTCGATGACTTCCAGCCATACATGAGTGTGAGAAAAGAACATTTTTTTGTCAACACCACGAACCTTTATCATCATTCGCACATTATACACTCAATCCATGTCTACACACCACTGCGTAGGTCAAGTTGACATTCCATACACTACAGTGGAGCAAACAACACCATAGAGATCTTATCAACTGATGATGATGATGATGTCTGCTTCCATCCACTTATATCTATCTTTTGGTGGATATCATTAACGGGAATAAAAATCCAACTTTATCAACCTTATCAACTGGTGGACCAGCTTTCTGGGTTTGACCTCGCAGAAGTTCAGAAGTCAACAGATTACCGATACCAGACCGTTTCCTGTGGCTGATACGACACACTTGCAGTATTGGTTTGCTCTTTGTCAACACTTCGTCACGTGACCTGTCAGGTGAATGCAGTATGTAGGTCAGCGTTGTTGACATTTTTTACATTAGACATTATAGAGTTTCACAGAACAGTTGGATCAATTCTTCTCAATGTTAACAGGAAGACAGTATGAGTGAACTAAGAAGTCCTATTTTCATCGATGGATCTTCTTGTTTTCCATATATGAACTTTAATATTTAAGGCCAGAATGTTTAATTGAATAAAGTGGCAGTTTGTTTATTTTCATAAAAATAACTTTGCCATTACTGTAAGACTGAGCCTATTTTGCAACACATACTATCATACACATAATTTATATATATTTATGTTTACATGTTATTTGTTTGTATAGTATGTTAGTTTCTATGTCAGCGGGTTGTGTTTAAGGTTGGGCGGCGTCCTCACAACAGAATATCCCACGTCATAGAGGGTCCGTTGTGGGCGTTTTCTATAGGTGCAATTTTCTTGATTGAAAATTTGCTGCGACAACTGTTGCTTTTGTGTTAGCTGTGAAGTCTGTAATTATTGTTATTTTTGTAATATTTCTTTGTTCTTTAGTTTTGTTTTGATTTGTTTGTAATTTGTTGGTCTAACCTTTTCTATCTTTCAGTTCTATTCACAATTTATATTCATATATTGTGACGTCATTTGTGTTGTTATTCTTTGCAGATTCAGTGATTATTTTCATTGATTTCCCTATTTGATTTATTTTGATTTCTGCAAACGTTCTTGTATTGTCAGTCCTATTTGTACTTTATGTATTCTGTTGGTTGACATATGTTTTATATAGGTATATTTCATAAGACACAATTGCCTGTGCACTGCACTTGGATTATGGTATAAACCAGTACCTGATTATTATTACTATTATACAAGACCTTATTAAAGGCTTGTGACCCACAGATATTGGGATAGTATACTGATTAATCAAGTCATTGAGAACTTGTGGTATTATTATTGATTCAGGTGATTAGTATTATTGTTAGACATCATGGCTACATTAGAATACTTCATTACACAAGGGAAAGCCCTTGATAAGACTGGTCAACAATTAGAACAATGGGCAGTTGCTCAATATGACAAAGCATTAGCTGCAGAAGAGAGAAGAGCTATGGCGGAAGAGAAAAGATTAGAAAGAGAAGCTGAGGCTGCTGCTGAACAAAAGAAATTGCAGATGCAGGTAGAGGAAAGGAGATTTGAAGCTGAACAAAAAAAATTGGAAAGAGAAGCTGCGGCTGAACAAAAAAGATTAGACAGTGAAGCTGAACAAAAAAGATTAGACAGGGAAGCTGAACAAAAAAGATTAGACAGTGAAGCTGAACAAAAAAGATTAGACAGTGAAGCTGAACAAAAAAGATTAGACAGGGAAGCTGAACAAAAAAGATTAGACAGGGAAGCTGAACAAAAAAGATTAGACAGAGAGGCTGAAGAAAAAAAAGCAATAAGAGAACATGAATTTGAGTTGGAGAAATTAAGATTGACAAGTATGAGTAATGTTAATCAGGCATCTAGTGGTAATGATAAACCTTCTACTTACAAGGTTAAGGTTCCGCCGTTCAATCAGTCCAGTGACGATATTACATTCTGGCTGGATAGATTTGAACGTTCTTGTCGTACACATAATGTGGATAAATCACAATACGCTAATCAATTATCAGAAAACTTGAAAGGTGAATCTTTGACTAGATTATGCCTTGTAGGAGAAGCAGATAAGGATAATTATGATGTCATTAGGGCGGCTTTGATAAAAAAATATCAGCTAAGTGAGGAAGGCTATCGCCTTTTATTTAAAACGATGGTACCTGAGACGGGTGTAGAATTCTCAGAATTCACTGCAAAGGCACGTCTCACAGTTGATCGTTGGATTGAGCTTTCCAAAACAGAAAAAACGTATGAAGGACTTATGGATTTGTTGCTCAGAGATAAGATTATGTCATGTGTGAACAAACCTTTCCTTGAATTTATACATGAGCGTAAACCTAAATCTCTAAAAGAAATGGAAGAATATTGTTCCCAATATGTCACTGCACACCCCGACGTGACTTTTGGCAACACTAAGATTAAGGAGAGTATGCCAGTTGCTTCAGCAACACCATACAATCCCAATTATTCACACAGATTTCAGGGACCTCAAAACAGATTTGATAAAAAAGGTAACCATAATAGTTATCAAAACCAAGGTAACCAATCATTTCAGGGTTCTTCTTCAAAGAACTGGAGACGACCTGATAGCTCTCGACACAGGGGTGGTCATAATTATAGGAATTTCCGTAGAGGAAGTAATTATAGAAACTATCAGGGTTATCCGTCTTGGAGTCAACAAGATCATAATTACAGAGATACTCATTATAATGAATATGATAATGGTAACCAAGGGAACTATGACTCAAACCCAAATAGGGGTTACAATAGAGGTAACAATAACTACAGAGGTGATAATAACCGAGGTAGATCTCAAAACAAAAGACATAAACCACATTTTCAGGCAAACTCTGCACAACAAGAGTCCCATGAAGCCTATAAACAGAGTAAAGATAATAATGATGCTAGTAATATGGCATGTGCCGCTTTTGATTTTGGGAGAGCATCTCAGTGCCCCCAATGCAAAACGTTATTTGAGCCAACCACAGTGTCTACTTTAAGCTGTGGCCATCCTCTTCCTGCTCTTCCAGCATCAGTCGCGCATGATGGAAGAGGTTCTCTTGTCTTACATAAGGGTTTAGTGAATAACAATCCAGTCTCTGTGCTATTTGATTCTGGATGCACCACAATTGGTGTTAGGCAGTCACTCGTAGATCCTTCCCGTGCCACTGGACAAGTAGTCAAATGTGTAACATTTGGCGGCACATTAGAGAAATACTCTACTGCTATCATTAGGATTGCTACTCCTTTCTTTACAGGAGATGTACACGCATGTCTTCTTCCGAATCCGATCGCTGACCTCATCATCGGTCGCATTCATGGAGTCAAGGAATGCACTCCGCAACAAATTTCCACGTGGGAAAGGCAAAACATGCAGATTGCTAACGCTGTAGTCACTAGATCTCAGGCTCTTAATATGCCTCAAACTTCATCTACTGAAGATAATGAAGTGCATAACCAAGATAATCCCTTGGTAATTTCTCGTGACTCGTTTATAAAACAGCAAGAAGATGATCTCACTCTGAAGAAATTCTTCATTCTTGCAACTAAAGGTGATCCGAATAAAGACACAAGTCGTAAATCGTGGATTACAAAGAAGAATGGCGTACTTGTACGTATGGTTCAAGACTCCATTACGTCAAGTCATTCTCAAATCCTGGTTCCCAAGAATTTGAGAGTTAAAATTTTGCAGCACGCTCACGACTCTCAGTGTGCTGGACACATGGGTTTTTCCCGTACTAAGTCAAGAGTCCTTGCGGCTTTCTTTTGGCCATTGGTAAACAAGGACATACGTATTTATTGTCGATCTTGTAAAGTATGTCAGGAAGTTAAATCCAAAGGTCCACGGCATGCTGCACCCATTCAGGCGGCGGACATTCCTATTCGGCCGTTTAAAAAAATGGCCATAGACATTATTGGTCCATTTAAGATCACGTCTGCCAGAGGACATCAGTTTATCTTGACGTGTGTTGATATGTGCACACGTTGGCCAGAGGCTATTCCTCTGAAGAGCATTACTACTGCTGATATTGCTGATGCTCTTTGGCTTATATTTTCTCGTCTGGGGTTCCCCGGAGAGATATTGTCAGACCATGGCACCCAACTAATATCAGATACCATGTCTCAAGTAATGTCTACTCTGCTGATAGATAGATCTTTAAGTAGTATCTACCATCCAATGTCTAATGGTATGGTCGAACGCCTTAATAGAACACTTAAAAACTTACTGGGGAAGATAACTGAGGATCATCCTCAAGACTGGGACAGAGTTTTACCTGCGGCCCTCTTCGCTTACAGAGAGGTACCCAATGAACATACGGGATTTTCTCCCTTTGAACTCGTCTTTGGCGCGCGTCCGCGTGGCCCTATGTCGTTGCTTCACGATCTCATAACATCTGACAATATTGACGATGACACAAAGTCATCCTACGAATATGTCATCGCGTTGAGACAGAAAATTATCGAAGCATGCAAATTAGCAACTTCTTCTTCTGAATTTGCGAAACAGAAGGCAAGGCAATTTGCCAATAAGAAGAGATGCTTACGACAACTTTGTCCTGGTGACAAAGCATTTGTATTACTACCTTGTAGGGAAAACAGATTACTTATTTCTTGGAAAGGTCCGTACGATATAATATCGAAAATTTCCGATGTCGACTATATTGTCGATATTGATGGGAAGCATAAAACCTTCCACATCAATATGCTTACTGAATTCCATGAACGTCCGGATTATTTGCAACCCATTTTCCAAGCAACGGACAATTCTCCAGTACAACATGGTCATTACTCATCACTGTCCGTGATACAGGATGAGGAAACAAGTTTTTCAGATGTAAATCTTCCTCTTCCAATGATCCCACTTCATTCCAGTGAATCATGGAAGAACGTTACTGTCTCTCCTGATTTGTCTCTAGGAGAACAGCGACAAGTTTCAACTATGTTGCAAACATTTCAGGATGTACTCACTGACATCCCTGGACAAACGAATGTCATTCAACATGACATTGTTCTAACTGACCATACTCCTATTAGGGTTAGACCTTATCCTATACCTATACATTTTCAAGCACAGGTCGAGAAAGAGTTGGATGAGATGATAGATTTGAAAATAATCGAACCATCCACCTCTGCATATTCTTCGCCGATGGTTATTGTGCGTAAAAAAGACAATAACATACGTCTTTGCGTTGACTATCGAAAATTGAATCAAGTAACTAAGTTCGATGCCGAACCTATGCCTTTACTGGAAGAGCTACTTACTCGACTCTCCAAATCTCATTTTTTCACTAAACTTGATTTGTCTAAAGGATATTGGCAAGTTCCTTTATCTGAACGCGCCAAACCTCTCACGGCTTTTTCAACACCTAGAGGTTTGTTCCAATGGAATTTTATGCCTTTCGGTCTTATGAACGCACCAGCTACGTTCGTACGCATGATGCGCCGAATCCTATCTTATCGGTCAGATGTCATTGCATATCTAGACGACATCTGTCTTTTCAGCGATACTTGGGAAGATCACTATTCAGGGTTAGATGAATTGCTGTCTACTTTGCGTGAGCACAACCTGACAGCGAAACCCTCTAAAGCCTATATTGGTTTTAGCGAAATTTCTTTCCTAGGCCACCGAGTTGGTCATGGTTTCCTAAAGACAGAGGACCATAATACTAGTAAGATACTTAACATCTCAATCCCTAAGACTAAAAAAAACAGGTGAGAAGTCTGTTAGGTCTTATTCAATTTTATGGCAGATTCATTCAGAATCTATCCTCTATCATGGCACCTCTCTCAACACTTCTAAAGAAAGGTTCGCCTAATGTGGTCCACTGGTCTCAGGAATGCCAATGCTCTCTGGATAAGATTAAAACATTGTTTTCAACACCACCTATTTTAGTGCTACCTACTAAAGATAAGACATTCGTTCTTCGTAGTGACGCTTCATCCACTGGGATTGGAGCGGCACTAATGCAAGAGTACTCTGGAACTCTGCATCCTGTAATGTATATTTCCAGAAAACTTAATGCGGCAGAAAGGAATTATTCGGTTTTAGACCGTGAGCTATTAGCTATGGTTTGGTCGATCCTCAAACTACAGAGATTCCTTCTAGGCGCACATTTCATAGTAGAAACCGACCAAAAAGCTCTTACTGCTATACAGAGTAAGAATTTGAAGAGCTCGAGGTCTACTCGATATGCAATTGCTCTTCAACCTTTTCATTTCTCTGTGCGAGCTATTCGTGGATCAGATAATGTGATGGCAGACATTCTGTCAAGATGCCCACATGATTCCACATAACTATTAGGGCTTAGACTTCTTGATATGTCTAGTTCTATAGTAGTTCCTTTTCTATATCATGATAGATACACATTTGTAATTTAATAATATAATGATTGTATCACTACATAGCGGTTCATTGATGTTTATTCACCGCTGTGCTTTGATGATTTTTTCTTCATAAATCATAAATTTAAGATATCTAATACGAAATGATGATATGAATTTTTTAGGCATTGTGTAATTGCCAGAATTGTATTATACTTTGATGACACCTTCCTGGAAAAATATACTTGTAGAGAAATAATTTCTCTCAGTTTATGAGACACATTCTCACCAGTCGCTCCATAAGTCGACTTAGCCTCATATTAGGCGTTATAGGTATCCCTGATATTTTCATCTGCGCATTATTCATGCGTTGTGAGCCTATTGTACGTTGCTCCTAGATGTATTTCAAAAAAAAAAAAAAAAAATGTTCCATTTTTTTTTTCCCGGGAGGTGTGGTAAGACTGTTACGTGCAGTCTTTGATATCTTACAATATTATACATTGGTATTCTTGTTATCTTCGCAAATATTTTGAAAGCAAAATAGTGCTTAAGGGAAAGTCATTATTGTGTTACTTCCCTTGAAAGTTGTGTCGGCTCTTTCGATCAAACTCCGCGGATAAATCCATTTTACTGCGATTTATTCGTTGTTTGGGTAATAATAGATTGTTCTTGCTTCAGAATATCTATGGCCTGAATTTATGTGTATTGTTTGTCTGAGTAGGACGAGTCTGTCTTATATCTGTATATCTTTACATATCTAAGTCGAACTATATGTTCTGTTGTCTCTAGAGAGGTCGAAGGCTATTCGGCGGATGTGTCGCTAGAGTGTGGTGTGATTTGGCTTCGTCCTGATAGGGACTGTGTTTTTCCATGTCGGCCTGTCGCCGGGGAAAAAGTGATCTCAGTATTTGTGGGGAAGGTGATAGTCGTCTAAACCTATCGTGTATGCTTTACCCCAGTGTTTAGTCGTATTGCCAAGGAATGGCAGTTTCATATTTCCTATACCAAGGTAATCAAAGATACTCTTATGAACTCTCGATCTAAGCCACCATTTTCGATAGTTACGATTTGAATGTCTAAGAGAATATATTTGACTCGATGAAAACGACTTCGATTCCTAGCAGCACTATATCCTGTAGATTGCAGTCAATTGTTCATGATCAAATCTACAGAGCAATGAAATGTTTTATGAATGACTAACTTTAGGACAGATTCATTATCTGTATCCAAACGTGAGTGACAGCTCACGAGTGAAGCCATCTTGGAACCAAAACATGTAGTGACTTTCAAGAAGAGAAAAGGGATGCCCGTATTATCGCTTGATCAGTCCAGAGATCACTGCTACACATGAGAACCCATTGCTAGCGGTTCAATATTATTATATGGAAAAATATGTGCTGAACATTATGTTGAAGAATCGTCGCTAGACGAGATTAGGTTTAGAAGCCATCTGAAATATTGTTTATAAGCTGACGTGCTCAGTCAGTGAAGTCAGATGATACATGTATGGGCGATACTGAGTGCGTGGCTACTGACAGTCCATTATACACTTATTCTACATGAGTGCCCATGTAACATTGCAAGACCATTTATCCACTGTACTATGATGTATTATGGCAACCTGTGATTTGTCACTATCTGTGCTGTCGAGTGTGTACGTCCAATTAAACTTTAGAAAAGGTACACAGTCGTTGGTGTCGATGACTTCCAGCCATACATGAGTGTGAGAAAAGAACATTTTTTTTTGTCAACACCACGAACCTTTATCATCATTCGCACATTATACACTCAATCCATGTCTACACACCACTGCGTAGGTCAAGTTGACATTCCATACACTACAGTGGAGCAAACAACACCATAGAGATCTTATCAACTGATGATGATGATGATGTCTGCTTCCATCCACTTATATCTATCTTTTGGTGGATATCATTAACGGGAATAAAAATCCAACTTTATCAACCTTATCATATTGGTTGTTTTTTCTCAGCACGTTATTGTTGATCTGAGAAGCTACCTTTCTGTTGTCAAACTTGGAGAGTTCCACATTGTACAGTTTCTTTGGAACGACAGGAGATGTATCCTGGATCGTCATATGTTTAATTTCATTGTGTAATGGTAATATTAAACATTTAGATAATGTAATATTTAACATTCAATGTCAGATGTGTACATCCATTCTAAGCGGTATTAGATTATGACACTGCTATTTGATTATAATGATATGAACTTGCATATTTATATTGTATTTTCATGCAAGCGTAGTGTGTGTTGGTGGCACCTCCCCGATATATTTTTGAATCAGATTTTTTATCTGTTGAGAAATATTCTCACCAGACACTTTATGTGTCAATTTAGCCTCATATTAGGCAGTGCAATTAGTTATCCCCGCATAATTCGTGCGTTGTTAAACCGCTTTTGGTTTTACTCTGGGATATTTAAAAAAAAAAAATGTTGCACATTTTTTTTATCGGGAGGTGGCGGTAATGTTGCTGCTAAAAACTTGTCGCAACTTGTTCTGACCATGCATTCTGACTACAGTTAATTTTTAATGCATGGGAAGGAACTCATGGAATTTTAGTCACTTTTATTTCTACAGTCGTCTAATCTTGATAGCTATCGTCAAGAAGTTGTCTTATCTTGATAGCTAGGGTTGCCGATAGTTGTGTGAACGATTTTTGAGTCATGTCCATTTATGGAGCGCTCAGATCGCCAGTTCTTTGAAAACAGTTGGCAATCGCAATGTTTCAAGATTCATTTCCTTTTAAGGTAAAAGGTCTTTAGTCGAACATCGTAGAACATTCTTCGTTTCGTAAAGTTGGCTGAGTTGTATTCGATTCGCGTGTTCTGCGCATGTCTCTTTTTGTGGCGTCGTTAAAACGATTTCCGCCCAGGTTAGTCTGAGCAGAGAAGCTGGTAAGGCAAGACGTAGCTATGTGCTAGTCTTCGCTTAGATTATTCAGGAAGGAGTCCTCATGATTGTTGTTCCCTTTTTGAGATGATATATCTCCATGTTATTCCTAATGCCTGGAGGCATATGTCATTATGTGATTTAATTCCTGATGAACAGGTAAATGAATCCTTTTTTGCTAAGTGACTTTATCGCCATCTTGTGATGTTGACTTTCGCTTAGCCTGCCTTATGATCCACTTATATTGTCACGCATCGATTGATGCCTGTCCTACGGACTACTTGCTTCCTGAACTTTGTTGATGGATCTAGGTTTGATACCTTTGCTGTATAAGGAACATAGAGAACGATAATGTGACGCTCGAAAGACATGCCTGTCTTGTTGAGGTCAAAAATAGGAGACCAGATTTAATCTCCTAGTTGATATCTACTAGCTCTTATGGAAAGGGGAAGTTTACTACCTGACTACATGTGCAGCGGGTTTACGATATCCTAAAAAGGCACATAATGTACATTATTATTATGCTGTTTGCTGTGCCTGTTGAATCGACTACTTCGATGATACAATGACTGTTGTACTATACCTGTGATGTTTTTCTGCATAACGATGTCCATGCACCTTGTCATTGTGGCGTACAATATATATTGCCAAAAAACCCATCACTGCTGTTTAAAGCTTTATTGACTTCATACGTCGTGATTTGGTGTGGCGTTCCTGTTGGAACTGTACCTGTATGACTGTGCAACTATTTTACACATGTACACCAGTCCTAAGTCTACACCATACTTTAAGTGCCAGCACTACCTGCCCTTGGCAACAGAAGATATATACTACGCAACATTTGCCTACACAAACCAGACCACAGATAACATACTGTGTCTTCAGCGCCTTCAACTGTTATGGCGTACACTAAAGAGACACTCAACATTTGATTACTCAACAACTATACTATTAATTCATGTAGTGTACAGTCAACATTGTGTATAATAACATCAACATGAAATCATAATTAAACAATTAAATGCATATTAAAGCAAGTTCGAACCAATTAAATCAACTAAGGTAAGAATCCCGTTACACGTCCCTTGAAGCATATTGGGAATATGGTGTTAGGCCCATATCTTCTTGACCATCGGCACATTAGGGGTGATGTGGACAGCCTTAACCTTCCCAGAGTTGCTCTGGTACACAATTTATGAAGCTGGGTCGACCCCGGACACCCACCTAAAAAATTTCAACTCAACTGGGGATTGAACCACGAACCAACGAGCTAGGAAGACAGTGCACTAACCACCTCGCTACCGCTGGTCCCATTAAATCAATTTTAACCAAATTTGCTAGAAATAACAAAATGTCCAAATACGCAGGATTACTCAAGTAATTAGCCTGAGCACCGTGTGACAATACGGTTGTGCGATCTCACGTCCACTCCGGCAGTATCACTGTTTTCTTCATCTTTCTCTTCCTCTCACTCATCACTATTATTTGGCATATTTTTTGCACTTTCATTCATTATTTTGCTCTCTACGTTGGATCAGTAGGGCGAAGTCTCTAACACTCCACACCCCTACGGAAATATCGGCCTCGGGACTATCTTTAATTTTCACATGTTTGCTTTGAGCCGATCCCAGTCAGAACTGTAATAACGCCATGTAATTTGACCGATCAGCGACAGATAAGTTTTCGCTTCATTAGTCTGGACACATTTGATAGAGACTGTCATCTCTATTGATCCCTTTGAACGTGACGGTCCGTCACTTGACTCCAGGTGGTTAGCGACTATCCCTATGTTTGCACAAGACGGGAGATAATGAGGTAATCGCTTCCGATGTACGATATGTATCGAGATTAAAGATAAATCTGTCTGGAAACTCAAGATTTGCAGACGATAACATCGGGGTAGTATCAGTGCACAACATTCGTTTGTGAAGATAGCAAAAGATGCCGGCGGAAGTCTGACGCAACGATATGAAGATGTCACGGGTGGATATTAAATTTAATATTTTGAAACACGCGAGGGTATTTTTTGAATTTGAAGCATCCCTACCCACGTAGTGCTGAACGAGATTCGATTGGATTGGTTGATTTGAGAGGCCGGAATATACATCTCTTTGGAAAATTAGGCGGAAACACAGCTGGAATTGGAAACTGGAAATATAATGTATTGGGGTAAGTTGTGAACATTTATTTAGTAATGTAAAATTTACTGGTTTCTTGTTAAGTGGGTATAAATGAGGCTGGATCCTCAAGATATGAAAAGAGTATATTCATGAACCACTACAGCAAGTGATGGCGATTGCTTCTTGCTACTCGTGCGGAAAAACCCGACAGCAGAGGTGACCCCAGACTCCGACTGGAGCAGTGATGAGTGATGACTACGTCATATGTGCCTCAAGTGTAGCATATCATTTTTGAGATTTATGTAACTTGTTAATGATAATTCAGGCACAAATCGTTATTCCCGCTGTCCAGACACATGTCCCAGTTAATACACAGAAGAATAGTGGTGAATTTTAATCATATTCATTGAGCTACGTTATGTGCTCAAGAATTTATTTCTTCTGAGAGATTAACATTGGTGGGTGGGCAACGGAAGAGTGAGCCTGTCAGAGTGCTTCAAACAATTGCACTTAGCGGAGGTATTTGTTTCCTATTTTGTCCAAAAGTTTGTGGAACGAAGCTTTAAGACCGTTAGAGGACGAAGCGGCAAGACTGACGTTTCTACGCCCTTAGTTGTGAGAGCAGGAAATCAACACTGACCACCTACGTAAGACAAGTTAGGCGAAAAAGTGCCCGCATCACCAGAAAAGTGACGATACAACGGCGGCAGGACTCACGTAGAAAGCTAAGTGTTTATTAACAGGCGAAAGCAAAGGACATTGATAAAACCCTCTATTTAATCTCCGTGAGGATAAGATTTGATTCCAATAAAAAATTTCACTAATAGTTCCATATTTATTTTAACTGTTAAAGACTAATTCATTATTAAAATTGTTACATGTTTTTTAAAACTAAACAATCATAGTCGCTTCTGTTTTACATGTATGAAAGTAAACGTATGAGCTAGAATATCTTATATATATATATATATATATATATATATATATATATATATATATATATATATATATATATATATATATATATATATATATATATATATATATATATATATATATATACATGTGTGTGTGTGTACCTAGACATATATTTACCTCTAAACAGAGCTATACCATTATAAGAGGAATTCGCTGAATTAACTCAGCTGGGGGATTGAACGGGCTAAAAACCATTGCTTAAATCCTTCACAAAAAGCGCCGGACAGGTATAAGTTAACCATTGCTCAGCACTATGCCGCATGGTTCTTGACTTCTGAATTATCTTGTGAATACTCCCTTCGGATAGAAGCGCCATTACATTTCTATCTACATCTTTGCCAAGAGTAATCTTGGGCGAAGGTAAACACCTTTGACGACCCATTTAGATATTCTTGAGTTTTGGCTATTGTTAGACCACTACTGCAAAGCAGGGGAGCCAATCCGTGACACACCGGAGACCTTCATCGGCGTCTGATGGATGACTCTTTAAGGCTTACCATAATTATACTTATTATAGCACTAGATTCATCTTTAGTAGTGGATACATCAATGCCTTAAGCTTATCCACTTGAATATACTATAGCACAGTGAATACATCTGTTACTGAATATTATAATTATCACTGGACAAACTTTCCCTGAGATTTGTTGTATCATAATGAGATTATTTAGCTCTTTGAAGGAAATTACTATTACTATAAATATAATATATATTTAATATAAATATTAATATATAATATGTAAATACAGATGAGAAAGCAAATTTTAGGTAGAAACGTTCTCTCTTTTAAATATCATGTGCGTCACATGAGTTTGGGGACCTTGTTATCTAATCTAGACATTTTGTTTTGCTCTAGTCGGTCAGTTCCGTTGCCATTTTATCAATTGTGACGCCTGGCGTAAGAAGAGCTGGTAAACAAGTATCCGGACTTTTACCTGAAGGAAGGTGCCGGGGTGCCAGTTATCGCGTCTAAATTCACTTATCGTGAACTTTGCTCGAGATGCATGTGAAGAGAACAGAGACACATAGTGTAAAAGTGAGCGATGGCGTAACTCAATATTGAAATGGAGCAACAATGAGTTTATGTTACAGTTACCAGCATAAAATACAAGGGGATTCTTTGTGCATAATTAACTGCTTTCTCATCCCGGCTACGTTTTTATTCACGATCATAAAAGTATATTATCTAGAGTAAGTGATAGACTTGCTCATCGGTTAAGGTAGCAGATACTAAAATGAGCTGGGGTACGGTTGCGCTAATAGATGGGGGTGGGGATGACGGAAATTAAGACGCAAGAAACTGTTCGAAGGAACAGAGATGAACGAAATAAAATGTGTAATAGTAGAGACGAGAGACAGAAAAAAACCATCGCACAGATGGACAAATATTTATCTTGCCACACTGTCGTGAAACATTCTAAATCCACATATATAAATTAAAAGGTAAATGTAAAGCCTAACACATAAATTCAATAAAAGGGAAAGAAGAATGGTAAAGAACAGTGCTGTCACAATGACTGTACTCGAGATCCCCCTTTTTTTCTACTTCGTCTGAAAATTGTAACGCTTTCACGTTTGATAGTAAAGCCTATAGCAGCATACACGCCTTTCTAACAATAAAACGTGTACTGTATTTCTTAGAAAACCTTGAGATACGCAATCTGATTAATGACCTAGATTAATGATAGCATTAATTTCATTTTATACACTGCGTAATGAAAAGACAGATGAACTTAGGGTAGAGAGAGAGAGAGAGGGCTGAACGGAGGAACGTATGCAACACTAACACGCGTCTCGCGATATAAAATTAATGCCACCCCCAAGCGTAAGGCATGAAGCACTAACTTTTTTTCAAATAGACAGTGATAAAAAACACTACCAATACGAGGGTTAGGTTTAAAAACCTGTTTAATGCTTATTAGTAAACATGACATTATACTGTTTTATGTCTGAAAGCCTGACAGTACCGAGACACCACATCGTATCGAAGTGAACGGGAGGTAGAAGAAAATGCATATTTTGAACGCAGCCACTTAGCTCCATTAAATTTATATATTTGGGTTCCTTAGGACTTGCGGACAAAGAATATGTTAAGTGTTACGCAAATAGTCTAGGAATTAACAAATTATAGCCAAAAGAAAATAGTGAGGGTGTCTGACAGCACCAAATCATAATCGCACAGTGGCATGTTTTGAAACCACCATTTTACGGGAAATAGGCCAACATGTTAAATCCGATTTGATTGGCGGGAAGTATATGTAAGACGAAACACGATTAGTCGGACTGCAAATACTAATTTTGGTTGTTAGGGGAAACGTAGGAAGGGTAAATTTTTTCAAAAGCTTGTGTAAACATGGTCCTATTGGCTAGACCCGCTGATATAGTCAATTAGGAGCGTCTGTTCAGTGCCACATTTTAGAATAAACTTACTAAGAAACAGTGCGTTGAGATCCAGCTCATATTTTTCTAAATAAAAGCCTGGGACAGAGGCAGATCGGAATTTGTGCCATAATTCATCGCCAGTCAACGTATTTGTTTATTATTTCCATGAATTGTGGTAAGATTGACATATTTGATATCTTTTTGATGAAAATTGAATGTGAATTGAAAATTTATGTCTGTATATGTGTGTGGTTCAGTAGCAAACATGAGGCAAAGCCTAGATATTGCTCCAACCTGAACAAAACTTGTAGGAGAGAAGTATATCTGCATGGGATCGCCAAATAGTACACTGACACCTATCTTATTGACTAGAAGGAACTAATGCTGGAATTGCAGAGGCGTAGTAACCATTAAGGAGAAGAATACTGGTGTAAATTGTTTCAGATGAAGCTAGCAGTTGGCCTACCGCTCTGAACTCAGTGTTTGTTATGTATTGTGTTCAGTGTGGAAATAGATTATAAATTAGTTCTGAAGTAGGAGGTACAACCTTCTTGTTTCAGGGACCGTGGTCCTAACTTATTGAAGCAGCACCTGGTCTGAGTTTTGCTGAATCCAGAGGCTGATAGCATACCCCTTGGTCCAGATAGCGACCAGTGAGGTGTCTCAAGAACACGGTGAAGCAAGCGAGCAGAGGAGACTGTTTCCTGCCGCCCTCACAGAAGATAAGATTCTGTGGCCAGAGCAGCTCAATCCTATGTGCCCCCCCCCCTCTAAAATTGACATATATTAATTAAAGAGGGACAATCAATTGTTTCAAATGACAGGAACTGTGAACTTTTCCCAATACTATTTCCACCATAAGCAAACACTTGAAGTCATGATCACAAACAACAACCTAGCTTTAAAAAGCCAGTATTACCTCATAGTACCACTTCACAACTTACACATATAGGATAATAATAATAAAATATGTCAATACAAAGATCATATCTATAAATTGTGTATTTACAACTTGTAATTACATTTGATTGTGATTCCTGGTTCACTGTGTAGTTGAATCAGGATATCTATTATTGAAAGGAATTAATACATATATTGTTAAACTTTAACACTTGCCTCATTTAAGATAGTCTTATAGAGTGTTATATGTGTGTGAGTGTCACAGTGTTGTAAAGTGTTGTGGAATAAATTAAATTGTTTATCAGTCTGTTGTTGTCGTGACTTACACTTCATCATTATCATAACCCTAGACATTCAACTAGTCATCACAATATTGCAGAATAATTCTGACTGAGTTATAAATGTGGTAGCAAGTAAGGTCATCTGTAATACACCACACTTATTAGATACAGATACCTTCACAGCTGATCTCAGTCATTACACTAAGTCCCCTATAACTATTTATATCATCCCACTTTACCACACACACATGTCCCATAAGAAGCGAATAGAGAAATGATGAATATGGTCATGATAGCGAATTGTGAAGAAGCCGAATGTAGAAATTAGAAGAAAAAAAATAGCTAATAAATGCAGTTTTTATACCAGTAATGTACTAAATGTTTCACGAACAGATACCAATCAATAATCAGAAAGTAAAATAAACACCTGTGTAAATTGTAAGTCTACACCGAGACTCGTAGTAGCGACGTCTAATCAAGATAAATAACAATTTCGGTCAATGTAGCAGTATTGTTGTCTTTCTCATTTTCGATTTCATAAAATAGTCAAGAGCTAGTGAGACAGGAAGAGACATTGCTCCCTTATTAAGTCATATCATTCAACATTATTCAAAATTGTAAAGAGCATCATCATTGTATTGCGACTTCCCGAGAAGCTCAACCTTCAACAAACGTATGCCAAATCTTCCTGCCTCGTGCCATCAACTCCAGATCCTTCTATGCTTTCCTCGTCATTTTCCTTTCTGTCCCTAGGTCTCGTGTCTATGTGTTTTCGGGACACAATTGCTTCGTTTACACACGGGGATTCCAAAAGAAAGACGACCATGTAATGCTATCAACAGGTTTCCTCAATGTGTCCTATCCATTGACAGCGTTTTATTCTCATTCCTGTTTCCTCTAGCACGTGTCAGGTCCATGTCATCAGTTACTCATTACTGATGTTATAGGGAAGATATATCATCAATACATTTATGCACAGCCTGTCTATCCTGTTCCATCCTGTTCTATTCTGTTCTATCCTGTTCCATCCTGTTCTATCCTGTTCCATCCTGTTCTATCCTGTTCTATTCTGTTCCATCCTGTTCCATCCTGTTCTATCCTGTTCCATCCTGTTCTATCCTGTTCCATCCTGTTCCATCCTGTTCTATCCTGTTCCATCCTGTTCTATCCTGTTTCATCCTGTTCAAGGTCGTTTCAAGTCTTCTTTTTCTCTCTCAAGTCTTTCTCCAGTTCCCGTCTCCATGCATTTTTAAGCATCTCGCGATCTTTCGTGACCTGGGGATTCCAGAGTAATTGTTGTCTTGTAATGCTATCAACAGATTACATAAATGAATGTCCTGTCGAATGCTAGGATTTTTTTATTATTATTTCTTGTCGCTCGGGTGGTACTTCTTTGGTACTTGTTATCAGTCCACATTGGGTGATCTGGTCAAACCATTTCAATTATTCTCTGTTATGCTGAATAAAATGAAAGTGTTAATGATAGTGTGTGGCTTCAAGGCTGGTGTTTTTTATTGTTAAGTCTCAGAGCCATATACAAAACTTGTCGTGCCTGTTGTATTTTCATTCTACGACATGTGTATGAGGCAATAATCGAAGCGAAGTTTTTCCATGCGCAATATTTCTTGCATGGGTACATTTTCGTCTCAGCGAAGAAAATATGGAAAACTCCATTTGGACAATCTGTGAGGATGAATTCCGATCACAAAATTAGCGAGGTGATATAGTCTCTAAACGGAAGAAATCAAGGATAGAGAACGATATAAGGAAAAATGGATCGCAGATTTTGAAGAAAAATA
Organism: Oreohelix idahoensis; assembly: GCA_024509875.1. Classification (NCBI taxonomy): domain Eukaryota; kingdom Metazoa; phylum Mollusca; class Gastropoda; order Stylommatophora; family Oreohelicidae; genus Oreohelix; species Oreohelix idahoensis. The sequence continues at coordinate 77,359 of JAMPIV010021275.1, read as the reverse complement.
ACAGCACACACTGATCGCATTGCCTATTACAGAGGTTTTCAAACTGTGCGTTGCGGCTTCCAGGGGCATCGCGGCCCTCGGCTAAGGGCGTCGCGGTGGCTTGGGAAAAGTGTTGGGCTCGATATTATGAGCCAAGGTCCATCAATAAATATTGATCTTCGTAGGACGACATGTTTGCGCCGAGGTATTATTACATGTACCAGTACGTGCCATTAGGTACTAGAAGTTATCGACAAATGCACCATAAAACTCCAGAGCAGGTCTATGTTACGAACAGCTGCTTATATAATATATAGTAAAGAGAGGAGCCGCGGTTATTTATGCACAGGTCAAGGGAGCCGCGGACCAAAAAAGTTTGAAAACCTCTGGCCTATTACATAGTGTAGCGAAACGAACACTCTAGAAACTGCAGCATAAGGACGACAAAGGGAGACGATACTGGGCAGTTTGACATATGACATGGAAGTAAGTCAAAAATAGAATTGATAAACATTACTGCAGACAGAAAGTTGTGGAGAGATATGATCAATTATACCACCACGTAAAGTACTTTAAGAGGAAGAAGAAGAATCGTCTAGGTCTCACACGCATTAAAAAGGCTCGATATCCATTGCTGAATTCTCATACTCCTCTCCGCTAATGAGTGTTCTGCTGGTAAGAATTAATTTCACGCATCTTAAACTAATAACATACGTAGCCGTATGTTTGTTCTGTCTGTCTGTCCTGGTATTAAAGAACAATAGTACCGTCTGCTCCAAGCCTCAAGGGGAATAACAAATTCACTCGTCCTCGGCTCTTTCATCCGGCAAATGTTTACCATGAAAACTTTGGTCACTCTGCCCGTTTGTAATCACATGATTTTGCACGTGATTCAACGAAAAAAAAAATCATTGGTCGTTCTGTTCATGTTTAATCTCATGATTCTGCACGTGATTAAAGGGAGAGCACCTTAAGTGTGATGACTCACTGTGACAAAACGTCTGAACATGCTCTTTTGTGTGATCTCTCACACCTTCAGCCCTCCGGCAGTATCTTTTCTTTTTCTTCATTTTTCTCACTCATCGCTTTTATTTGGCATAAATCATGCCTTTTCATTCGTTATTTTCACTATTTTGCTCTATGCTGGACATAGCATGGTGAAGTCTCTAACAGTATTTGCTACGGAAGTGATGCGTATCTTATTATTTACCACTTCACTCCCAGACTGTTGTTACGCTTCACCATGTTTGGTGACCCGGCCAGCGATAATATTTTATCGCCTAATCCGTCTGACCACCTGTGGAAATGGGACGGTCAAACATTTGACCCCATTGGAAAGCTGTTGATCATGTTGACACAAGCCGGTATGTGATGCGATGAAAGAAGACAATACGGTCTGGCCAGACATCTGTCTGGCGGAGGTACGCAGATGAAAGTGGAATAATTAAATAATCTGTCTGGATAGACATCTGGGCGGAAAACATTACGTCAGGAACACAGGGTCACATTATTCTGATAAACAGAGGTGCGCCTGAAGTCCTAGGTAATGATATGATATAACTGTGTAAGAGGCACGCGTGTATATTAAATTTAATATTTTCAAATACGCGTGGGATGAGTAATGATAAACTTCCCCACCCAAACAGTACTATATAGATTAGATTGGTGTGACCGTATGCCTACTACTTCGCTACAACGATTAGAATTATAGTAAAGTATTAAGAATGACTAGTTAGTAAAAATTAACACTAGTCAAAAACCAATGACATCATCAGTCATATCACACATGAACCCATGATGTCATCAAACCTTGTGTGGCCTCCATACAAGTTAGGCCGGAAGACATTTAGAATAGAGAGAACATAAAACAATGGTTGGTCATACTTACTTAATAACAACAATTTTAGACTAGAGGTTTCGTAGTTAGTTAGGTTAAAGATTATTTTAACAGTCAGCTAGGCCCCAAGACCAATCATAAGAAGGTTTCCGGTCTCTACTCCAATTATAAATAATTACATCCGGCAAGCCATAGCACTGTACTAGTATTTAGACTGATGCATCGTAGTAAATAGTCAGAGCCTGAGACAGTTATCTCAGTGACCAGAGTCAAAACTAAATAAGGCGTACTCACTTTAGGTGTGGAACAACCTGGCGCATCCCCTGTTGTGAGAACAAAAGCCTTTGACTTCTACGTTGTGACAAGTGCATAATCGTCCAGACACCTACTACCTACCAGGGCCACCAGCGAACCAGCGCTGACCCCTGCCAAGTATTATATTGTGGTTTTATCCACAAGTGATCTCGAATTAGTTTTTTTTTCCAAAGCTTCGAATCGATATTTTATTTCGATAGGTTTCCACAGAATTTAGACATGCCTTATCACGACTTCTGTAAGTAATAAGCCTTTTGCCATTGAGGCTAAAGCTGGCAGTATTGCCCAACCAGAAATATGCTGGAGATGTTTATTTGGCAGCATAAAAATAAAAGAAATAAAGCAAATTTGATATAAATATTTGGACTCATCTAATATTCTGCTTTTACAATTTTCCGTGACTTTGTTGGAGTTGGTGTAGAAAATCAAAGCTTCATTATTGGTACTACCAACTGTAAGCTTTTACGAGTACTCTTTACAACTTAGGTTTTTCCCTTACTTCTGGAAGTAACAACTCTGGTGTATAATCAGTCTTCCACAGAAGTGTTCTCAGTAAAGAAAGTGTCGCGGTTATATCCCTTTGTCTAATTCAATGAAATAATAATATTAGGCACCGTCACATTGGTTCGCAAGAATCTACTTTGATTTAATTGGAACTTTCGGAGGAAACATAGCTGAGATTTGAAACTAAGGATAGTGAGATATAATCTAACAAACTCGGAGTCACAGCACATCGACAGACTGTATCGCAGCGACAACTAAACACCTCCTACAAGCCAGAGGAAAGAGGATAGGACTTATAATTCCACAACTATAAGTACCAGATCGAGAATTGGGCAACTTTGGAAGTACAAGTAAACACGCAATTTTAATACAAGACTGGAAACTTAGGAATTTTATCACAAGGAGTCTGTTGCGCTAAACTTGTCGCAACTTATACTGTCTATATATTTAATTTTGTAATGCATGGGAAATAACTCATGTAATTGTAGTCACTTTTTATTTCTACTAGTTGTCTAATCGTGTGACGATAAGTTGCCGATAGTTTGTGTGAACGATTTTGAGTCATCTCCATATACGGAGCGCTCAGGTCGTCAGTTCTTATAAACAGTTGACAATCGCAATGTTTCAAGATTCATTTCCTTATTAGGTTCGAATCTGTACGATTGTTCTTCAGAATATTCTTTGGTTCGTAAGTTGGCTGAAAACGGTTCGAGTCGCGCTTGTCTGCGCATGTCTGATCTTGATCGCTTTTTTGCACGAGTTCCGCCCCGACATTCAGAGAGTGTGGCAGATGCGTGAGAAGCAAGACGCGTTTTGGTTTGCCAGCGTCTGTGCTTAAACTGTTCAGGAAATAATGTCCTATTCATATTGTTCCTTCGGAGATGATATATCTGTGGTGATTCTTAGGGCTTGGAAGCCTGTGAGTTATATGTTTATTTCCTGAAGTAAAGGTAATGACATTTTTGACATTTATCGATATCTTTCGAGATTGACATTTTGTTTGTAGCCCGATTATAGGCGGGTCTACGCTATGAGAAGCTTTTCGTCAGCTCACGAATCATGTTCGCTGTTACTGCATCGATGGATGCATGTTTTAAGAACTATCTGCCTGCTAAACTTTATTGCTTGTTCCAGATTTGATATCTTGGATAACTAAAGGAATTTGGAGGATTTTTTTGAGGACATTATTGATACACTTCAGAAGACGTCCCTGTCTTGCTGAGGTTAGATTTAGGAGAGAGGATTTGATCTCCTATCATATTGATATCTTCCAGCTGTTATAGAAAGGGATGGAGATTTCCGCCTGAATACATTTACAGCTCTATGATGTACTGAATATGTTGCTGTAACAATGACTGTTTGATTGTACCTATGATGTACCTACCTTCGCGTATACATTTTGTCATGTGGCGTCCACAATAAATTATACAAGAAAACGTCACTAGCTGTTGCAAATCTCATTGACTTTACCCATCGTGAGTTAATGTGACGTCCTGGTGTGGATTGCACTGTTTGTGATAATAACTGTTTGTATACACATCTGCATCTTACACAAACCAGACTACAGACACCATACTATGTCTTCAACGCCATTCAACATTATGACGTTCAACAAAATGGTAGTCAACATATGATAGGCAACATTTGGTGGCTATAAGCTGGGTTGGTCTGGTACCAGCATACACGGGGTCCCTTACCCACTTCATTCAACAAGAATTCAACAAACAGCATCCTTCAAGAAATCAACATACAGCATTTTTCAAGACATTCTACATCTACATAAAGAATCCTGAAACTACTCGGCGTTGTCCGGTACCTTCTGGACTTAAAAATTTTTGTTACAGTTTTTGGGAGCCTAAATGACAGTACCCGGCGTTGAGTCATACATTGCCAGTTTAAGCGTGTTGCTGTCCTCCTTGCATCAAGTTGCTGTCGTTTGTGAAAGTCAAGTGCCGGTTGATACGAGTTGTTTTCTCAAGAAGGCCAAGTACCGACTTCAATCAATTTACTATTGGATAAGAGAGTCAAGTGCCGAAACAACACAACATACATTATATCAGAAGCTCAAGTTTACCATCGTCCTGGCAGTTACCAAGCAAGATCAACATGTTCGATCAACGTTGGATCTTCTTTCCAGAGAATGCTGATCTTCACATGTTCTTTGCCCTGCTGACGGTTGGATATCAATAAGTTAAGTGGCCTGTTTGTTCGTAAACTGTGCCCTTATACTTCTACTGAGTCTTCTGTGTTTCATCTCATTCTTTTGTTATATGTTATATGTTTATATGTTATTTGTATATTTATATTTATATGTTTATGTGTCTGCGGGTTTTCGGTTGGGCGGTGTCTCCCTTAGATCATACCACGTCATACAGGTCGTCTATCGTGAGCGTTTTCTGTAGGGTGTGCAAACTTCCGATACTGGAATTTGCAAAGCGACTTCTGTTGCTATTTTTTGTTAGTTGTGATGACATGTGTTATAATTGTTTTCGTTATTTTTCGCACTCTTTAGTTTTGTTTTGATTTGTTTGTATTTGCTAGCCTATTCTTTCCTATTGTTTAGTTTCATACACTATTTTTGTTTATACACTGTGGTGTCTTGTATTTGTATTATCTTTTCGCAGATATCATCACATTTTTTGTGATATTTCTTTACTTTTCGCTTTATTTTTTGTTGATTTCTGCGAATGTTTTCGTATTGTTGCTAAACCTTTGTTATTGTTTACATTGGTATTGTTTACATTGTTATTGTTTACATTGGTATTGTTTACAGTGTTAATGTTTACATTGCTAGTGTTTACATGGTTGATGTTTACATTGTAGTTGGGTTTACATAGTCATTGGTTACACTAATGGTAATTGAATAATGGATTGTGCTGATGCACCACTACTACACTGATGATAAATAAATGATGAATAGTATTGTGCACTATTGAATGGGAAGTGCACCTATGATCAAGAGTTGATTGATGATATTTCAACAAGGTCTATACACAAGTTCTTTGATCTAAGACTTGTTTCCCACAAAGATTGGGATAATAATATAGTGTTGTGAGTAAGCAAGTGCTTCATTTAAGACTTGCTATAATTAAATTTGAAATAAGATAATTAATTATTTCAGGTTGTCTTCTTCTTCTTCCGTCCTTAGCCAACGACCGGCAAAGCAGTCAGTGGCCATTACGCCTAGTGGCGTCTTAAGGGCCACAGCGAATAGATTTTCTCTGCCGTTGTTCCCATCACGCCTAATGGCGTCTTTAGGGCAACGACAAATCAATCCGTTCGCCGTTGTTTCCGTAATCAAAGTGACTGGCAAACGGGTGATCAGCATTTCAGGTTGTGGACTCATATTATTACTCATCATGTCTACACTTGAATACTTTATTGAGCAAGGTAAATCGCTTGGGAAGACTGGTGATAAGTTAGAAGAATTTGCAACTACTCAATATGATAAAGCATTAACAATGGAAGCGAACAAAAGAAACTGCAGATGCAGGTGGATGAAAAAAGATTCCAAATGGAAATAGAAAAACAAGCAAAAGCTGAAGAGAAGAGACTACAAATTGAGTCTGAAAATAAAAGACTTGAAATTGAGTCTGAAAATAAAAGACTTGAAATAGAGGCTGAAAATAAAAGATTAGAAAAACAAGATGAAGCTGAAGAAAGGAAGTTACAAAGAGAGGCTGATGAGAGAAAAGCAAAAATGGAGCATGAAGAAAAACTCTTAGCTTTGGAAGTTGAGAAATTAAAGGTGATGAACATGGGTAATGCTAATGATGCAAATAAGGTCTCAGATAAGACTAATGCAAGCACTTTCAAGCTTAATCTACCACCATTCAATGCTTCCATCGACGATATAACATTCTATCTGGACAGATTTGAAACTTCATGTAAAGTACATAACATAGATAAATCATTGCAGGTTTATCATTTGTCCAAGATACTTAGAGGTGATGCTTTGAGTATGTTAAGTATGGTAGATGAGCCTGACAAGAACAACTATGATGTTGTCAGGGCTATGTTGTTAAAGAAATACCAACTTGACGAAGACGGCTATCGTCTTCAATTTAAAAATATGTTGCCAGAAACTGGAATGCAATTCTCTGAATTCATTTTGGAGACGAGCTGACAGTCCTCGTTACTTCCAACCTAATAATTTTAGGCATTTCAGAAGAGGATATGGTAACAGAGGCTTTTCCTCGCGTAGACCTCAAAACCAAACAAATAGATGTTCACATCAATGTGGACATGATAATAATCATGGAAACTGTAGTTCAAAACAGGATAACAGTTATAATAGAGACACTAATAACTGCAGAGATAATAACAACAGTGATAACTTCAGAGGTAATAGTAGTCGCGGTAGATCTCAATACAAAAAAAAAGAGATATCAGCAGGCTAGCTCTGTTCAACAGGAATCTCAGGGAGCTTGTAATCAGGTTTCTGATAATAAAAACTCTGACGCTGTCACTTGTTCTTCTTTTGACTTTGGGAGAGCAAACAAATGCCCCCAATGCAGTACTCTGTTCGAACCGACTACAATATCTTGGCTGATCACCCGTTTGCCAGTCACTTTGATTGCGGAAACAACGACAAATGGATTGATTTGTCGTTGCCCTAAAGACGCCATTAGGCGTGATGGGAACAACGGCAAAGAAAATCTATTCGCTGTTGCCCTTAAGACGCCACTAGGCGTAATGGCCACTGCTGACTGCTTTGCCGGTCGTTGGCTAAGGACGGAAGAAGAAGAAGAATACACATCTGCATCTTACACAAACCAGACTACAGACACCATACTATGTCTTCAACGCCATTCAACATTATGACGTTCAACAAAATGGTAGTCAACATATGATAGGCAACAGAGTCATAAGAGGAATTATAGATTTCCAGACCAAGTGTTTCACCCGTCATAAGAGGAATTATAGATTTCCAGACCACGTGTCTCTCCCGTCATAAGAGGAATTATAGATTTCCAGACCAAGTGTTTCACTCGTCATAAGAGGAATTTCTCAGACTTAAGGGATTCGAACAGCAGACGCAATTTCCTAGTTGACACCCAGAAGGATATTGGTGAATTTTCATCATATTCCCTGAGTTACATTGTGTGCTCGGGAATTTAATTCTTCTGAGAGGTTAACATTCGTGGGTGGAGCGCATGAAAATGAGCCTGTTAGTTTGCGGGGAACAAATGTACTGAGGCATTTGTTTATTTCTAATTTGTCACGGCTCGTGGTTACAAGACATCAGACTTAAGTACCGAAGTTCCTACGCCACTAGTGTGAGAGAAGAGTATCACCACCAACCGCCTACAGTGGACGAATTATGTGGAGAAGTGTACTCATCACCAAAAAGAAGTGACGGAAACCACAGCTGCAGGACTCATCTGGAGTTAAGTTGTGTGTAAAAGGCTACAGCAAAAATACGGACATTATTATTAACGCCCTACCAAAACCTCAGTGAGGAAACTTTAATTTCAATTTTCACCAAATTTTCCATATTTATTTTCCAACGTTAAAAACTACCTGACTATTAAATTTGTCGTATGTTATTTTACACTAAACAATAATAGTTGATTCAGTTTATTTGTACGAAAGCAAACGTATGAGCCAATTTTTCTTGAAAAATACATATATATAAATATCGAGCCATTACTTATAAGAGGGTATTCGTTGGATTACTCCAACTTGAGGCTTGACGGGCCAAAATCATTGCATAACCCCTTCACAAAAGGCGACGGACCATATAATAAATTAACAAATTTGCTCAGCCCTTAAGCAGCGTTTGTTCTTGACTTATGGGAATTTCTTGTGAAGGCTCCCCTAAGGTAGAAACGACATTCATCTTCTATCTATATCATTGCCAAGAGTAATCTTGCGCGAAGATAGATACCTTGGACAACCTACTTTTAGATACGCTTGCGTTGTGACCATTACTACTGCAAAGCAAGGGGAGGCAATCCCGTGACACCCACAAACTAAAGTACTCTGACCTGACGGCACCACTTTCTAGCCAGTACTCTACTACTATCAACCAAATCCTGCGCATTAAAGAAGGATTTTTAAATTGTTATTTTTTTTGTTCACTCCAATCCAACTGATTTATTTGAAATAGACGTCAAAATAAAGAGAATTAACGGCCAATTTATTACAAAAAAGGCTATATCACATTAACATTACTGCCAAGATCGTGATCCGGTCTGTTCAATGCGTGATCTCATAACGGACATCAATTTTTATCTGTCTCTTGTAACGTCAGTTTATTTAGCAGTTTAGATTTGTTAACATTTTATGTTATTCCTAGAAATTAAAAAAAAAACATAAAATTGATTACTCAAAAAAAATTTCTGCTCCATGTTTTAACACTTGCTTCTGGTACATTCAATAAATACAAGGATATTCACATGTCAAATTAGCAAATGATTTTTTTCAATCACTCTGTAAATTAATCATAAGCGACCTCCATACTCTCCCAGGATTGACTGAACGTTTTATCTTAGATCAATGAGTGGTGTCACGAGTTGCCTTCCCTTGCTCGGCAGTGATGGTCCAACACTGGCCAAAACCTAGAGTATCTAATGTGGGTCGTCAATCTACCTTTGCACATGATTACTCTTGGCGAAGATGCATATAGAAGGATGATGATGCGTTTACCTAGAGGGAGTGTTCACACGATATTTCAGAAGTCAAGAACAATGCTAAATGTGTGTTAGCAATGTTAACTTTTATCTGTCCGTCGCCATATTATATAATTTAGCTCGTTCAAGTCTGCAACTGAATTAACAGTAAAGTTTTACTTGTTAGCTCTATATAGATATATATTAAAGATACTGATTCATACGTGTGCACGTCTCTCTGTAATAATTGAATCAAATGTGAATTTGTAAAACAATGAAGAATAAATTTAATGATCAATTATTATTAACAAAAGTAGAATCAAGAGAAGCTAGTACGTTAGTAAAAGGTAAGTCTTCATGGAAAAAAATGTCGGCTTCAGGAAGCTTAATTTAAATTTAAAAAAATAGTTCTTCTGTATTTGGCTTGTTAGAAATGGGACTTAGCTGCCAAAACGCTGAAGTGCTGAAGATGCTGTTACGTCAATTCGCCTTCCGTGACGAGGGCACGTCTCTAGATTAGTTCAGGAGGTAACCTCTCCTGGTCAAGGCAGGTATCTTCAAAACCCGAGGAACATAGGTTTCAAGTGCTGATCAGAAGCTCTTGAACCACAAAATAGTAGCACAACTGGTATCGTAGAACCGTACCACAATTGGTCTCGTAGACCCGTACCACAAATGGTCTCGTAGATTCGTACCACAAACGTTAGAGGAAATAAAAAGAACAAATGCCTCTGCTAAATCACCATTCTTTTAGTTAATTTAATGGCAAAATTGTGACTTGACAGCGGTGAGTGCTATGGTTTGTGCCTGGATGAATATATTTAAGTTTACATATAAAGACACAAAATGATAATATGAGAACTATGCACATGATGATATAATCAACATCCAGTCCCTGCTCCCTTCGGAGTCTGGGGTTACCCTGCTTTTGGTTCCCTGAGAGAACTAGCATGAAACAATCACCAACGCTTTCTTTGATGGTTTATGATTGTCACGACCATATTTTCAGTGCTCTGGTGTTGACGTTGTTGGTAATGCATATCCTAGTTAATTCAGTACAAGAAATACTTAAACTGCGAAAGATGGGCCGGTTCGAATTCATCAAGATCTCTGATATGCATAGTAGCCAATAAGGAACGTAGAACTGTCAAACAATCAGATTGCAGTCAAAGACTGAGGTACGGTTCAACGAAGACATGTTTATTGACGTGTTGTACATCAGCATATAACAGGCAGGGCATGCCATACAATTGACGATCAGCATACATATTTAAAATAGACTCCAAACTGGTTTTGGCCGATTAAGACTAGCAACTAGGCATCATTTGCCCTAGTTGAAGTATGCGGTCAGACAAACACTTATATTTCCATGGCCCGTATTAGAATTAATAAATATGACTGGTGGCTGACATGCACCGTACTCACTTATTGCCTGACGTGGCTAATACATCATAGCTAATAGCCAACGGGTTCATCTCCAAGCCAAGCACTGGCTGCGATTATTATTTACTATTAACATGTCCCATAAACGGGAACTCATAAACACAAACGTCCATCATGCACTATACTCATATCTCAAAGGGCCACGACCAATGGTCGTATAGCAACTCGTTCGGACGATTAGTGACGTCCCCCCTAGATACATACATTTTCACTACGTCGTTACCACATTAAGTTCATTGTAGAATGTAACGAGTTCTGCTTCTGTACTATAAGCTGATAGTGCATACATTTGTATTAAATTGATATATAATGATCTCCCATTCCATTTCCCCCAACAGGACTAGATGTGATATTGCCCTAAATCCGTTTACTCTTCTGTTCTTTCTGCATCTTAAACTATGCCTTTCGTGTTTATTTCCTCCAGAATATATTTCGTAGTCATAATGTACGTCACAGCCCTTTGATATACGAAGTGGCGTTAAACAAGGCTGTGATCTGGCTCCGACCCTCTTCGGAATCTTCTTTGCCTTACTCTTGAAACATGCATTCAGAGATGCAACTGAAGGAATATGCCTTTACACTAGATCAGATGACCGTCTGTTTAATCTTTCAAGGCTGAAGGCAAAAACAAAAATCAGAAGGGTCACTATAAGAGACTTGTTGTTCGCTGATTATGCTGCAGTCGTCACTCAAAGCCAACAGGAGCTTCAGAGCTTGATGAATCGCTTCACTAAAGCATGCAATGACTTTGGCCTCACAATAAGTCTAAAAAAACGAATGTGCTGAGTCAGGATGTGGGTGCTGCACCAGTTATCACTATCGATAATTATGAATTGGCAGTGGTGCACCACTTCACATACCTAGGGTCTACCATCAATGACAAACTCTCACTGGATACAGAAATCAACAGCCGCATTGGCAAAGCTGCAGCTACCTTTGCCCGCCTCACATCGCGTGTTTGGGGAAACTCTAAACTCACAATGAAGACCAAAGCTGCGGTATATAATGCCTGCGTCACCAGCACACTCCTATATGGCAGCGAGACCTGGACGACCTATGCTAAGCAAGAAAGAAGGCTCAATACCTTCCATTTGCGGTGTCTACGCCGCATCCTCGGCATCTCGTGGAAAGATAAAGTGACAAATGTCGAGGTGTTGTCACGTGCTGGCCTTCAAAGTATGTATACGCTGCTTAGACAGCGCAGACTTCGCTGGCTTGGCCATGTTCGCCGCATGGAAGATGGTCGCATCCCAAAAGATATCTTCTACGGACAATTAGCAGATGGCAAGAGAACAGTTGGGCGACCACAGCTGAGGTTCAAAGATGTGTGCAAGAGAGATATGAGGGCACTGGACATGGATCCAGCAACATGGGAGGATGAAGCTGCCGATCGCACTAAGTGGCGATGCTATTTACGGCACCACCTCAGATTGGGCGAAGAGAGGCTCACACAAGCAGAGGTGAGGAGAAAACGTCGAAAGGAGCACCAGGAAAATAAGCAGTTGAGGGCTGCCACCTCAGGGGCGCATTCCCATAGTCAGTTATGACTGAAGGGGCTATTATTATTATTATTATTATTATTATTATGAGTCATAATGTTTTTGGCATAGTCATAATGTATTTGGCATTATGGGCACTTAAAAGGCTCCGCGAAACTGCGGAAAGGGCACCCTGGTGGCTGTAGAACAACCGCAACGGGCTATGAAACTCAAGTCAGAAAGTTATTTACAGCATAATGCAGGGGTCGGCAAACTACGGCACGCGTGCCAAGCGTGGCACGTGGAACGATTTTCAATGGCACGCTGAGTGAATTAAAATACTGTACAGTATATGATCTCATTTTAAAAAAAAATTACATTTTTAATTAAATAGAAGCATATAATTATTTTAAAGCTATACCTGTTTTTACTACCCTTCAAAACGAAAGTTTTTTTAGACATTAGAGGTAAGAATGTGCGATCTGATGCAAGCTAAAGGCCTGATCATACTATACTGCACGTAAGTCTTCGTTTTTACGGACCGTTTCCGAGAACAAACATTCTTCAACGAACTTCAAGGGGAGTCCGCTGGGAGGACAACATTATACAATCTTTGAAGGACCGAGGACTCGAGTGAAACCAGGCCAGGAGGAAGACAGCCGATAGGTTAGTCTGGCGCTCTATCTTCCAAACCTCTACACCTCACGGAAGAAGGGGAACGACTAAGTAAGTAAGTAAGTGGTTATACTTTGCGGCGCCCGCTAGTCTGGGGTCTACCAGCTACTGTGGTTTGCAGGATGAGATTCTTGAAAAGAATCGCAAGCGAATTTTGACAAGCAAGCGGAGACGTAATATCATAATTACGCAACGGTGTCTGGCTAGCGCCTGGATGAGCGTATTTATTTCGTTTTCGCTCGCAGTTTTTGACTCCTAGTGTGAGTTTTTAGCAACAGTGACTGACCTCGGCGAAGTTATATTTCCGTCCTATCCTTCCCCTCTCTCCCGAGCACCACCACCTCTACAGTTCTCTCGGCTGTCGCATACTCATGCCCGTACAGTCCGTTGACCGCAGCACAAAAGTTGGTGTTGTTATTAAGTAATACAGTGCCGTTAAAATGACTCAAAAAAGACAAAAAACTTGATATACGCTCGTTTCAAGACTTTTGGACAAACGAATATGGATTCATACAACAAAAGGATCGTGCTGTTTGTGCTTTATGTTATGAAAGTGTCGTGTGCCGTACGTCAAGTGTACAAAGACACTATCAAACCAAACATCAGACCATGTTTAAAAACTCTGAGGAGAAAAGTGAAACCATAAAAATGGCTGTTTCTGGCTACAAAAAACAAAGTACTATTTTTAGTCAAGTAATTGGAACCACAATTAAAGCTACCGAATGTAGTTACAAAATTGCACAGTGTGTGGCTTCGAAGGGCAAACCTTTCACAGATGGAGAATACATCAATGAAACTTTTTTGAGCAGTGCTGAAATTTTGTTTAGTGATTTACCAAATAAAGAAACAACACTGTCTCGGATTCGAGAAATACCGGCTTCTGCGAGATCAATCGAGAGGCGCATAACTGATATGGCTGAAAATGTAACGGTAAAACAAACAACCGGGTTACAACAAGCTGTTGTATTTAGTGTCGCTCTTGACGAAAGTGTCGATGTGAATGACGTGGCGCGCCTAGCTATAGTTGCGCGATATTGTGACAACGACCGTATTTATGAAGAACTGTGCTGCTTGATACCTTTTGATGGTACAGCCAAGGGAGAGGACATTATAACTGCATTTGTAAGCTATTTCGAAAATCAGAACATTAACATGAATAAAATATTCTGTGTTACTACTGATGCCGCCCCTGCATTTATCGGAAAGAACAAAGGATTTGTTAAACTTTTTGAGGATCGTATTGGACGTCAAGTATTGAGCTTCCATTGCATTATACACCGGGAGAGTTTGTGTGCGAAGATTTCGTCACTATCCTTGAACTCTGCAATGGAAACTGTTGTCAAGATAGTTAACTTCACAGTTTCTCGCTCTTCATTGACCCACAGGCAATTCAAGTCTCTTCTACAAGAAATGGAGAGCGCATATGCGGACCTCCGGCTGTACAGCAATGTTCGTTAGCTTAGTCGAGGTAATGTTTTGAACAGATTTGTATCATGTCTAGAAGCAATCAAAGGTGTTTCTTGATGAAAAGGAACAACATTTCCCGGAATTGAATGACGAGGACTGGCTGTGCAAGCTGATGTTTCTGGCTGACATAACTACAAATCTGAATGAATTAAACGTGCGTTTACAAGGGCAGGGTCAAACAGTACTTGATCTTTTTGAGCACTGGAAAGGATTTGCGTCAAAATTAGACATATTTTTCAAAAATATTACCACTAACACATACAAGTACTTTCCAAACGTAAAGGCGCATTCAAATCGATTTACTGTCAACAGAGATGAGCTTCAGAAGGAGAGTTTGCTAAACGAGGTCAAGACTTCAAAGTTCACGGGCCCATGTTTTCTTACCTCATCAAGCCCGACTTAATTGATCATACTAACATCCCATTTGACCTATCTCTTTTCGAGTGGATGGATGTTGACAATTTTGAAATGCAACACATCGAATTCAAGGCATAAGAGCTATGGACGATAACATGTCTAGAATTGCTAAACATTCTTGAAGGAAGCTGCTTGGAAAAGTCAGCTGCCATCCTCAACTGCTGGACATCCCTGCCTGAAGCGTTCACCTGTTTGAAGAAAGTTGCATTCGCTCTACTTTCGGCATTTGGGTCAACTTATACATGTGAACAAATTTTCTCACACATGAAAGCTGTTTTAAGTCCACAGAGAAGTCGCCTAACACCTGTGCATTCAGAAGCCTGTGTGAAGCTGAAATTGACAAAATTCACACCTGATTTAACAATTAACCAAGGAGAAGCAAGGACACGGGTCCCATTAATTGATTAATGACTCAGATCAATAATAATCAATGATTACTCATATTAAAATTTTAATAACGTGTTTTATGTTTGGTTTATTTAATTGTTTTGTTCTTCATACTATTGGACTTTCTGTCTTAACAAAATATACATATAACAATGTTATTATAAAATTTCAAACTAATGTGTTCAGAACTTAAATTTTGCAAAACATAATAATTGTATTGATATTTGTTCCTATTTATATTAAAATATTGAATAATCTACAAAGAATAGAATAGTTATTTAATGTATCGGAAACATGTTAATACGAGATCATTTTTAAATTGTTTCAATAATTGTTGTATATAAAAATATGGTGGACTTGGGTAGGCACGCTGAGTGACTTTGCAAC
This sequence comes from Oreohelix idahoensis, assembly GCA_024509875.1. NCBI lineage: Eukaryota > Metazoa > Mollusca > Gastropoda > Stylommatophora > Oreohelicidae > Oreohelix > Oreohelix idahoensis. The sequence continues at coordinate 61,856 of JAMPIV010021275.1, read as the reverse complement.
ATTACTTCGGCACGACACTACTAAAAGTTTGCCGACCCCTGGCATAATGGTTACTTTCACAATTGCCTCCAGCTGGCAGCGTGGATAAAACAGGAGTTAAGTTGAAAACTGCAACGAAGGTGAAGTGGGTTCAATTCTCAGCAAAGGACAACAAAAGGCTGACACTTGGTAGTCATGACCGAAGTGCCCCTCTTCCCCCCCCCCCCCCCCCCCCCCCCCCCCCCCCCCCCCATTTAGAGCGTAAAGGAAATTAAGGCCCGAAACACTTGATCGACTGTGGACCACTTCTGATGATCAGATTACTAAGATTACCTCCTATTGTATTGCTCTATGTAGAGTTTCCTATCATCTATCTGCCTGCGTCAGTTATATCGTCTTCACATAATCCTAATAAATTTATTATGACCGCTAATTATAGAGAGCTGAACTTTAGCATGCATCTCCTGTTCGTGGTACATTGTAATCTCTCAGGTTTTGAACGACAGTGTCCCGGCGCATTTTGTATTAAAATAAAGCCGATGTAAAATAAGGTAGAAATAACTCCAATAAAGTAAGGATTTTAAAATGAAAGTCAGGGACCAAAGACGCAGCACACGAGATGAATGCAGTCAGCGACCCATAGCTTGACTGCTTGCGTCAGGGTCAGCGAACCAGAGCTGACCAAGACCCTACTCCACCTCCAAGTGGTGGTCCTGGAAACAGGCTGCATCACTGCAGTCTGGCTGAGAGAGTAGGGATCGAAGAGGGAAGGCAAACCCGGTCCCAAAAAATGTTGTGCTGAAGTCGGATGTGTCGGCCGAAAGGCGCAAATATCGCAGCTCCGGTGTAAACGGACACAACGCAACCAACGTCCTTTTCATGACGAACGAGAAAGAAGAAGAAAATGAAAGTCATAAGGAAATTCGAATATAGATAACGTCTAGTATTTGAAAAGGTAGGCGTCGGCTGGTGAATGGTGATGTGCTGTTTAAATCAATGATGTTCTTCTGACTATCAAAGCGAGTTTTTCATTTTAAACACAGGTCTAGTTATGAAGAAATGTCTTTTTGAGTTTTACGAATTTAAACGTAATAACAAAGTATATAATATTCAAAAATGAATTTCATTGGACGGAGGTGACAAATGTTCCGAATAATTAATACTCAATCTTAAAATCTTAACACGGGTGAAAAAAAAAAAACGAGTTTTAGGCATCCAGTTTTATTATTGTTGCCACATGTACTAGCCAATTAGTGTCGCGCATGAATGAATTAGCGAGATTCAGTCCCTATCTGCTAAACGGCGAATGGTGCATCACGAAGCTGCGTGTTGTGTTCCCGGAAACAGGGGCCTTTCTTCTCAGGTGAGGAGGCAGAGATGCGTGTATTGCTTGGATGACGTTATCGGGTAGGCTTTCGATCCTAGAATTGCCTATAGACATGAGGTATAGCAAATATATCAACGGACATGAGATATAGCATATATATGTGTTCTGGAAACATATGGTATCGGCTGCCACCGTTTCTCTAGATCTGCCAGCTTCGTGGAACACAGCTTAACCTCTTTACTCCAGTGCACATTTTCGCGCTCCGCCGTGACTTTGTCTCGGGGACGACTCCCGTAGTCAGCATTGACTGAAGGGAAAACTAATACAAACGTACTAAAACAGAAAATGCATGTGTCATACATTTTATTGCATAGAATAAAAGTTAGTGGGCTATTATCATTGTATATTTTGAGTCAAAGTTATGACGAAGTACTGACTAATGATAGGGGAACAGAGTGGCTAAGAGGTATGGCGGCCGCCTCTAATTCTAAAGGTACCGGGCTCGGTTCCTAGTACAGGGAATATATTTGATGGAAATTTATTCAGAACCAGTGGTCTTAATGATGCCATACTCCCCCGTGATCTCCAGGGTAGTGCGATCGGATGACTAGCCTTTGTAACCGTATGGCCTACTACGTCGATTTAGCACTAGGGTGCTGCCACTTATTAGAGTTAGGGTAAGAATACTTAAGCAAGATTTAAACACTGGGTATTTGAACGCGACTAGTTAGTAAAATAAACACTAGTCACAAACCTATGACGTCATTCAATCATGGTGTACATGAAATGACGTCATCAAAAACTTGTGTAGAATCCATACAAGTGAGAACGGAAGCCTTTTTATTTTTTTACGACGAGGTGGCAGTTACACCATTTTTCGTAGGTTACCATTCTTCTTGATTTTTGTATTGCTGGTTTTTTGTACACGTCTGATGATAAGCAATCAATGAACCAGCATGGAATTGCCAGAGAATACAACCACTAAATAAAGGTATTTTACTAAGACGAGATTGGACTTATTACTTTGTAGCGTAGTCCTGAACCAATATCTAAGGGCAATTAACGAGAGCCTACCTTGCCTACATATATCAAAATATGTCAACAAATGTTTTCTACCAATCGCTGCACGAGCTGTAAACCGGTCTCAGTAACCGTAGGCGGCAGGATTGCTAGATGGAATCTGTGCAAACGTGAATGTGTACTTGTGACTTCAGGCCAAAAGATAAGTTATGTCCCTCAGAACAGTGAGCACAATAAAATAACAGGAATCGTAAACTTTCATTAGATACATGGATTTAGTTGTAGAAGCATGGACACAGGAGTTTTGAGTGATTACATGCAGTATAACTTAGAGCGAAGACTGTTTTCCCCGGTTTCAACTGTGATTGCAAACGCTACAAGGGAGGCAGAAAAAGGTTAGCGTGTTTAAATGGTAGCGCCCAAATGGCCGGTTTAAACAAGACCGGGATGGAAAGAATCGGTTGGGAAACACCGGAAGAATAAATTATCGAAGTTTTGTATGATCGACAATTCGGGCAGAAAGGGTGTTTTTACAGAAATTTTTGTAAACATAAACTGACCCAGCCAGCCAATAGAATCGCTTGTCTTCCTTTTGCCCGCTACCTGTAATAAAAAGGGGAAACAAATCTGGAATATTTCTCTTGAACCGCCAGAACCCAGCTCCTTCGCCATTTGCCAGTGAAGCAGACTGCATGGGTTTATGAAAAGCCTGTTGAATCTGAGATTGTGGGTAAGAGAATTAAGTCATAATATGTATAATATTAATTACTAGTGTTTAAGGGAAGTGATTGTGTGTGTAAAATCTCATTGTGTGATTCATAGAAGGAAAGCTACTTTGTGCTGTACAAATTATGTTCGACTTTAAAACTAAGGCCGGACAGAATGAGGGGTGTTAGTTTCAGAAGCTTTTAAAGCCTTTTCTGATTGCTGGACTAGACTATACTATCAGGAAATAGTAAAAGAGGAAAGATTGTAATTTAATGTATTGTTTGAGTAGGCCTAGACACTCAACACTCGCCGTAAGGCCTATGCAGTTAATGATGTCAATCTTGGACATATTGGGAAAATGTGTGTGTTGTAATGCTGTGTTATATTATTGCATAAAACTTATTTAGACACTCAACACTCACAAAGGCCTATGCAGTTTTGGTGATGTCGGTCATGGACATATTAGGAAAGTATGTGTTGTAATGTTGTTATATTATTGCATAAACCATTTGTCACTGACTGAGTCGACCTTTTCTGTGTTACCATCACTTATTCTGAACTGCCTCACTAATCTACCATCTGGGTAGGAGGATTTTAGAGCCAGATGCTATGTAAGACCTATTAAATTTCAGGTCAGAGGTATCCTGTCACTCATCTTGTAGCAGAGAAGAACATTGGTGTTGTACCTAGCGGTGTATGATTTAAACAAGCACCCTGTACCTACATCAGTTGGAAGAGTGGGGACCCTCAGTGTTGGGCTTCTCCATCTTATATTCTGGCTTCAAGGAAAAGGCGGAAGCGAAGAAGTTAAGTTCTATTAGACAAGACTGACTCGCAGAGCATTGGCGTACCACACCCAGTTATAGTAGTAGTGATGAAAACAGTGATGATTAAATTAGTCTGGAAGCAACATAGACTTTAGTCAGTGTGACATTTTCAAAAGCTACATAACATAGAAATACTTTGAAGATAAACTCAAGTGATCTTAATAACATTGTAGTCAGTGTGACATTTTCAAAAGCTACATAACATAGAAATATTGTGAATTCAAGTGATAACAGTAACAGTGAAGTCATTATGACAGTTGTCAATATCCATTCCTCTAATACTGAAGATAAATTCAAGTACCATCATTAACATTGGTTGCAAAGGATTAGTTGCACTAAGACTTTTCATAACAAGGGAGCCTTAACAACTAGGAAAAGACTTTATTTGTAGTGTTTGACTTTTATTTGGTGTAGATACATCTAAACAGATGACTGTACATAAATAAAATTAAGAAATTGTAGTTCACTGTTTTTATTACTTTATGTCAGCTTTGAATTACTTTGAATTTAATTAAATCCCCTAGATACAATAACAGATATAGGTATAATTCTGAGAGGGGCACCATAGAATTCTGGTACTGAATATTACTATCTCGGCCAGAAATTCTTTACAGCCTGACTTTATACCTATGAACTCTATACACCATTGCTCTTTTCTGAGAATGGGGTATTTCTTTTAAGACCAGACTCTTCTCTGGCAACTATCCTAGTATCACCTGATACACCTGGTTGTCTTATTCTTCATAATTAAGAAACCTCTCGCGACATACTTGAAATCAAATTGGAAGTTTTTTGTTTGACGTCAGGTTATCTGAAAAAGAGTACTTTATTTTCTACGATCACACAGCCAAAACATCAACATATACGAGTCTCCCAAAAACTACCTGGGTTTTACAAGTCACTTCTGTAACCACTGTAGTGAATTTCTAATACAATAGCTAAATTAATATATAACAATATAGGGCATAAAGGCAAAATAAGAAAGTATAAAAGAAATTTCGGCTAGAACGCGTGGTTATCGCCTACGCCTTCAGATTATTAATTGCTTACGCATAAGACGAACAAAACGGTACTCAAATTTTCAAATTCGTCCTTGACACTACTTTTCCTAGTTCTAAGAAAACATCTGCTTACAAATGCATTGTAGAACGAGGAGGGACAAGGAGATGAAAATGCAAATACGTTTCGCATTGATTTTAAACTAAAAGCCAACTATAGCAAGTGGCAAGCCTTGCCTTAGTGGTTCCCCCAAAATACGATGAAAAAGTTAGAACATGTAGACGACACGTGTCACTAAAACGACTTTAGCTCTTATTAGGAATGACGAAATTCTATCGTAAGTACAGAAGACATCCCCTAGTATGGAAGTGAACGGTGGTAACAGCAAATACACGACTATCATAGAAAAATACATATTTTGAACGAAGCCACTTAGCCCCATTAAACTTATATATTCGGGTACCTTAGGACTTGCTGACAAAGAATATGTTATGTGTTTTGCAAATAGTCCATTAATTAACAAATTATAGCCAAAATACTATAGTGAAGTTGACTGACAGCACAAGATCATATCTGCTTAATTTTTTTATGGCATGTTTGGAAAACACTGCTTTGGGGGAAATGAGGCCAACAAGTTAGATACGATTTGATTGGCTGTAGTAAAATGTAAGGCGAAATATTGTTGGGTGACCTGGAAATACAAATATTGTTGTTAATGGAAACGTATAGGATGGATAGTTTTTTTTCAAAGGCTCATGTAAACATGGCCTGATTGGTTAGAACGTTAGATATGGTCAAGTAGAAGCGTCGGTTCACTGCCATTTTTGAAAATAAATTCTGTGAAAATCAAGTATGTTGAGAACAGGCTAAGAATTTTCTAATAAAGGAAAAGCCTGGACAAAGGCAGATCGAAAATGTGCCAGATTCTATTGCCTAGTCATCGTTTTACTTGTGTTATTTCCTTACATCTGTGGTAAGATTGATTTTCTTAATATTTTATTTAAAATAAAATTTGAATGTGAGATACTAACATACGATTATAAGTAAGTGAGTCTATGGCAGACTCAAAACAGAGTCTAGAGATAGATCCAGCATATGAAAGACTATCAGAGAGGTGTAGACCAACTAAATTATATAGGATTATCATCAGGAGCATAATACCTATCCTATGGTATGGACAACAGATTATTGCTGGAATTGCAGAGGCGTTGTAACTATTAGGGGAGAGGAGTACTGGTATACCTGGTGACATCAAAAGAAACTGGTGAAAGGGATTGTCGTAAAGAGCTGATCTTGCATGTTTGTTTGTAATGTGCCTGTCCTGGTTGTTGAGTATTAGTGTAGGCTGTTGATTACGAAGGAGGCATATCCTTCTGATTTCAGAGGTATTTGGTTGCTGTCAATAACTGGTGCCAGACTACAGTGGGCCGATATATTCATGCCACAGTCTTGCCTTTTTCGGAGACAACTGTAAACCACCATCATTCTTAAAGAAGTGGGAGCTGAAGGTTGTCGTTCAGCGAAGTGCAGGAAGATTCCTACAGCATATTACCAAGTTAGGTGCATGTTTCGGCACCTGGTCGCTCAACTAACATTATATTAGAAAAGAGACTGGGAATAGTGATATAAACATTCCATCAGTGTCCATAAAAACTTACAAACAACATGCAGAGATGATGATAGTAAACAATCAACCAGTGTATACTAAAAGTCACCTCAGTTAAACAATACAACTACGAGGGGCGGTCGAAAAGTTTTGCACTTTAGTATGAAGGAGTCAAGGCACGTACCTGGAAATTGGTGTGAACTTTAGTCCTTCTCTATGTATTCACCCCTCAAGGCAATGCACTTCTCCCATCTCTTCTTCACCTTCCTGATGCCCTGATTGTAGAACACCCCCGTCTGGGCCCGGAACTACGTTTCCAGTTCAGTAATCAAGTCCTGGTTGTTAGAAAAACGACGTCCACGAAGCTTTTTTAGTCTCCGGGTCATAGAAATGCACCCAACTTTCGTCCACAGTAACCAGTCTATGAAAAAAATCATCTTCGTCAGCATTGCAAATGTCCAACATCTGTGCGGATGTTTCGGCTCGATGCTCCTTTTGGAATGGCGTGAGAAGGCGGGGAACCAACCTGAACCAGTTTCCCGCCAATTTCTCTTTCACATGGCACCCCGCACGCGCCATGTATGCGCGGGAAATGTAAACCAATAGTGTGTCTTTACAATGATACACAGCAATCCCGCCTGTCTTAACGCTTTCTTAGTAAAGTGCAAAACTTTTCGACCGCCCCTCGTACACCCTTATATAATAATATATGTATTATGGACAGAAGATCCATTGTATAAATTGATTGATGTAATTAATTTCTATGATTTCACTTTGATTGTCAGTCCTGATTCCAAATAAATCAGATTCAGGACAATAAATTGAAAAAACCTTAACTTTCAACCACAGACTTACTAAAGATAGTCTTTTAAAGTGTAGTTTGTATGTGATTGTCGTGGCACTGTTGTGTTGTAGTAGATAATAAAATAATTTGTGTAATTTGATGCGTGATGCCATATGATGATGGATGGTATCCGCATGTCTGGTTTTGTGTAGTGTGTAGATGTGTTCAGTCAAAACAATGTTCATGCAACAATAACAGGGCAATCCACATAGGACGTCAGTAAACTCACGACGTATAAAGTCAATGAGTCTTGAAACAGCCGTTGACGTTTTTCTTCATTATTTATTGTGGACGCCACAGTGACAAAATGGTTACGCCAATGTGTAGGCACATCAAACAGTCATTATCACAGCAACATTCAATACAGCAATAAACGGTAGACAGCATTACAATGATGAGTCAGATGCATGTTATATTTCAAAGTGCTGTAAATGTAGTCAGGTGAACAACTCCATCCTTTTCTATAACAGCCAGGAGATAACCAGATGTATGAGATCAGTTCACTCTCCTTAGTTTGACTTCAGCAAGACAGACACGTCTGCCGAAGTATAAATAATGTCCTCAAAAATATCCTCTAGATAATAAAGGTTTTCCAAACCTAGTTCATTTAACAAAGTAGCAAGTAATGGTCCTTGGTACCTGCATCAACCGATGCAGTACAATGCAGCGACATGTGAGCTGGGAAAAAACATCTCGTGACGACGACTTTCGCAGACAGGCTATGAATCGAAATCGCTCACGACCCAAAATCAATAGAGTTAATGAAAAAGTCAATTTACCTTGCTTTCATGAAATACACAGAAATATCACGCCTCCCGACATGGGGGAAACACTAGAGGTATTATCTCGAATAAACGAAATATCCATTAAGAGGACTACACATCCCTGACAGAACAAAAATAGCGGAGATCCCCTCTTCAACGAGGCATCTCTTTCGCCATTCCAAATCGCTCACTCCCACTAGTGGTGGGCGGAAACCGATCGACAAAGAAGCAAGACAAGTCATGCGCAGACCAGCGCAAAAAGACCACAGCTCAAACTTAACTGCATTCGATACCAACGCGAGAAGACAAATGCTTACCGAGAAAAGTGACTATAAATTCCAAGCAGTTGTTGCCCTTGCGTTATAAAACAGATATTGAAATAAAACGACGTTGCGAGAATTTATCACGCAACATATCACCACCTCCTCCCGATAAAAAAAAAAATGTGGAACATATTTTTTTTTTCCAATATCAAAGAGCAAGCGATAAGCGGCTCAAAACGCACGAATTATGCGCTGATAATTAACTAAATTGCCAAACAATAGGCTAATTATAGAGTGTCTGGTGAGGATATACCTCAACAGAAAAATAAATATGTCTCAAAAAATATTCACATCGGGGAGGTGTCACCAACACACATCACGTTAGCATGTAAACACAATATACGTATGCAAGTTACTATAATCATCATTAAACAGCATACTCTAATATTGTCTTTAAAAAATGGATGTACAAATCTGATAGGAAAATTTAGATAGTACATTCTTTGACATGTAATGACATAAGTACATAGTAAAGTTAAACTACATGACGATCCAGGACATATGCTCTGGTATTCCGAGGGTAAGTACACAATCTAGAACTCGTAAGGTAAGTCCTCAGCTCAACAATGACATTCTGAGAAAGTACAAGCAATATAATGCTAATTAATAACTAATATGCTTCATAAGGTACAATACATTATTAATAATTGTGGCTGTTTAGTAAACTAGCGGCCCTTATATTAACTACTCAGTCCTCCTCTATCATTTTAAAAAACGAACAGAAGAAGATGACAACAAAGCACGATAGTGTGTACATATAAAGTAAGTACAGATGTGCTAATCTATTGTAGAAATATAGGTGTGTTATGACTCTGTAATATATAGGAATATAGGACAGAAGTATTAATTGGAGTCATGTGGGCATCTAGACAAAATGTCAGCCATCACATTATCCGCACCACGGATAGCTCGTACCGTGAAGTGAAAAGGTTGAAGAGCTATAGCATATCGAGTGGATCTCGAACTCTTCAAATTCTTAGTCTGAATAGCTGTAAGAGCTTTCTGATCAGTCTCTAGAATGAAATGTGCGCCCAGGAGGAATCTTTGTAGTTTTAGAATTGACCAAACCATCGCTAACAACTCACGGTCTAAAACCGAGTAGTTCCTCTCTGCCGCATTTAGTTTTCTAGAAATGTACATAACAGGATGCAGAGTATTTGCATATTCTTGCATCAGTGCTGCTCCAATCCCAGTGGATGAAGCATCACTCCGAAGAACAAAAGTCCTATCAAGAGTAGGTAATCTTAAGATGGGAGGAGAAGAAAATATATTCTTGATTTGGTCTAGTGAAGATTGGCATTCTTCAGACCAACGGACCAGATTAGGCGAACCTTTCTTCAACAATGTTGATAGAGGTGCCATGATCGAAGATAAATTTGGAATAAATCTCCCATAAAATTGAATTAAACCTAAGAGACTCCTAACTTGTTTCTTCGTTTTAGGAACAGAGATGTTCAGTATTTTGGAAGTATTGTGGTCTTCTGTCTTCAAGAGACCATGACCAACACGATGACCCAGGAAAGAGATTTCACCAAAACCAACAAAAGCTTTAGAAGGTTTTGCTGTCAAATTATTCTCACGTAGAGTGGACAGTAAGTCATATAACCCTAAATAGTGATCTTCCCAGGTATCACTGAAGAGACAGATGTCATCTAAGTATGCGATGACATCCGAACGATGTGACAGAATTCGACGCATCATGCGAACGAAAGTGGCAGGGGCGTTCATGAGACCAAAAGGCATAACATTCCATTGAAATAGACCCCTAGGTGTAGAAAAAGCAGTAAGAGGTTTGGCATGCTCTGCTAAAGGCACTTGCCAATAACCTTTAGACAAGTCAAGTTTAGTGAAGAATCTAGAATTAGAAAGTCTAATCAGTAGATCTTCTAACAAAGGCATCGGTTCAGCGTCGAACTTTGTGACCTGATTCAATTTGCGATAATCAACGCAAATTCGTATGTTCTTATCCTTCTTCCGGACAATAACCATGGAAGAAGAATATGGTGAAGTCGATGGTTCAATTATATTTAATTGAATCATTTCATCCAATTCCTTTTCCACTTGCGACTGAAAGTGTATAGGAATAGGATACGGCCTAACCCTAATTGGATTATTGTCGGTAAGAATTATGTCATGTTCTATGACATCAGTGTGTCCAGGAATGTCAGTGAGAACATCCTGAAATGTTTGTAACATCGACGAGACTTGTCGATGTTCGTCACCAGAAAGATTAGGAGAAACAGAAACGTTTTTCCAAGATTCCGTGGAATGTAATGGAACCACTGGAAGGGGAAGGTTGACATCAGAGAAGGTAGCTTCCTCATCCTGAATGACAGACAGGGATGAATAATGACCGTGAGGTGCAGGAGCATCATCCGTTGCCTGGAAAATAGGCAGCAAATAGTCCGGACGTTCGTGAAATTCCGAAAGCATGTTTATGTGGAAAGTTTTATGCTTTCCATCAATATTGACCACATAGTCAACATCGGAAATCCGAGAGACTATTGCATACGGACCTTTCCATGCAATAAGAAGTCTATTTTCCCTACTGGGGAGTAGGACGAATGCTTTGTCACCTGGACAAAGTTGTCGTAGACATCTATTCTTGTTAGCAAACTGCCTTGCCTTCTCTTTAGCAATTTCTGATGAAGCAGTTGCTAGCTTACATGCCTCAATGATCTTTTGTCTAAGAGCAATGACATACTCATATGAGGATTGAGTTTCATCGCTAATATCATCGGCAGTGATGAGATCGTGTAATAAAGACATAGGGCCGCGTGGACGCGCGCCAAAGACAAGTTCGAAGGGAGAAAATCCTGTGTGTTCATTAGGGACTTCTCTATAGGCAAAGAGAGCCGCGGGTAAAACCCTGTCCCAATCTTGAGGATGATCTTCAGTTATCTTACCAAGCAAAGTCTTGAGCGTTCTATTCAGACGCTCAACTAACCCATTAGACATAGGATGGTAGATACTACTGAGAGATCGTTCAATATGTAAGGTAGACATTACCTGTGACATAGTGTCAGATATGAGTTGAGTGCCATGGTCTGACAATATTTCTCTGGGGAACCCCAAGCGAGAAAATATCAACCAAAGAGCATCTGCGATATCTGTAGTAGATATGCTCTTAAGAGGAATAGCCTCTGGCCAACGTGTGCACATATCGACACATGTAAGGATAAACTGATGTCCTCTGGCCGACTTGACCTTAAAAGGGCCAATAATATCTATGGCCATTTTCTGAAACGGCCGAATAGGAATGTCAGCAGCCTGGATAGGCGCAGCATGTCATGGTCCTCTAGATTTGACCTCCTGACATACCTTGCATGATCGGCAGTAAATACGAATGTCCTTATTGACAAAAGGCCAAAAGAAAGCCGCAAGGACTCTCGACTTCGGACGGGCAAAACCCATATGTCCAGCACATTGCGAGTCATGAGCATGTTGCAATATTTGGACTCTCATGCTCTTGGGAACAAGAATTTGCGAATGTGCCGACGTAGCCGAATCTTGTACCATACGTACAAGTACGCCGTTTCTCATTGCAATCCAAGATTTTCTATTTGTATCCTGATTCGGATCACCTTTCTTCGCAAGAACGAAGAATTTTTTTAAAGAAGAATCTTCTTCTTGCAATTTTATGAAAGAGTCACGAGTGATTACTAAGTGACTATCTTGGCTATCAACTTCATTATCACTATTCAGTGAAGTTTCGGGTTTTTGTAGAGCTTGTGCTCTTGTAACTACTGCATTTGTAGCTTGCATGTTATTATCTTCCCAAGCAGCAATCTGCTGTGGGGTACACTCCCTAACTCCGTGAATACGACCAATAATAAGGTCCGCAATAGGATTAGGTAAGAGACAAGCATGCACATCTCCAGTAAAGAAAGGAGTGGCAATGCGAATTACAGCAGTAGGATATTTTTCTAGAGTGCCGCCAAATGTGACACATTTAATAACCCTTCCTGTAGCACAAGATGGATCTACAAGCGATTGTCTAACACCAATAGTGGTGCATCCGGAATCGAAAAGTAGTGAGACCGGAGTATCATTAACAAGACCCTTATGTAGAATTAAAGAACCCCTCACGTCATGCGCAACAGCAGCAGGAAGAGCGGGAAGTGGGTGACCACAACTCAAAGTAGTTATGGTACCCGGTTCGAATAAAGTACTGCATTGGGGGCATTTGTTTGCTCTCTCAAAGTCAAAAGCAGAACCAGTGACAGCGTCAAAGTTTTTATTATCAACAACATGATTACAGGCTCCCTCAGTTTCCTGTTGTACAGCATTAGCCTGCTGATATCTCTTTTTTTTTGTGTTGAGATCTACCCCGACTATTATTACCTCTGAAGTTATCAGAGTTATTATTATCTCTGCAGTTATTATGGTCTCTATTGTAATTGTTATCCTGGTTCGAATTCCAGTTTCCACGATTACTATCATGTTCACATTGATGCGAACATCTATTTGTTTGGTTCTGAGGTCTTCGGCAGGAATAACCTCTATTACCATATCCTCTTTTGAAATGCTTATAATTATTAGGGTGATAGTAACGAGTACTATCAGGTTGTCTCCAATTCTTCGAAGAAGAATCACCATGAAATTGATTTCCATGATTTTGACAGAAATTACCGCTACTCTTTCTATCAAAATTTTGTTGGGATCTACGAGCAAAGTTTTGACCATACGGAGCTGCCGAAGCAACTGGTAAACCTTCTTCCACCTTAGAGTTACCCATGGTTATGTGTGGGTGCGCAGTTACGTATTGGCAACAGAAATCTTCCATTTCTTTTATTGTTTTAGGTTTACGTTCATGAAGGAAAGCAAGGAAAGACTCATTGACAGACGACATGACTTTGTCTCTAAGTATTAAGTCCATAAGTCCTTCATAAGTTTTTTCCGTCTTAGATAGTTCAACCCATCGTGAGAAAGTAATGCGTATTCTTGCAATAAACTCGGAGAATTCAACTCCATTTTCAGGTAACATGTTTTTAAATTGTAGACGATAGCCGTCTTCGTTAAGCTGATATTTCTTTAACAAAGCGGCCCTGACAACCTCATAATTGTTCTTGTCAGGTTCATCCACCATATTTAATATACTTAGAGCTTTACCTGTCAGTATCCCTGATAACTGATAAACATATTTTGCTTTGTCTATGTTATGAGCTGTACATGCTTGTTCAAATCTGTCCAGATAGAACATTATGTCATCGCTGGAAGGACTAAATGTTGGTAACTTAATCTTAAAAGTATCATTATTAGCCTTACCAGAAGATGAACCCTTGTTTGAATCATTACCATTACTCATGCTTGTCAATTTCAATTTTTCCAACTCTAAAGCTAAGACCTTTTCTTCATGTTCCATTTTTGCTTTCTCTTTCCTCTCATCAGACTCTCTCTGTAATCTTCTTTCCTCAGCCTGAGCCTCTTTTTGAAGTCTTTCATTTTCAGCTTCTTTTTCAAGTCTTTTATTTTCAGCCTCTTTTTCAAGTCTTTTATTCTCAGCCTCTTTTTCAAGTCTTTTATTCTCAGCCTCTTTTTGAAGTCTTTCAGCTTCTAGCTGTAGCTGGAGTTTTCTCTCCTCAGCTTCTGATTCCCTTTTTTGTTTTTCCATTTCCATTTGGAATCTTTTTTCATCCACCTGCATCTGCAGTTTCTTTTGTTCAGCTTCCATTGCTTTATCATATCGAGCAGTTGCAAATTCTTCTAACTTATCACCAGTCTTCCCAAGCAATTTACCCTGCTCAATAAAGTGCTCAAATGTAGACATGTTGTCTAACATATGAGTCCAAAACCTGAAATAATTAACTAATTTATTTCAAACCTAAGTGTAACAAGTCTTAATTAAGCACTTGTATATTCACATCACATTATATTATCCCAGTCTCTGTGGGAAACAAGTCTCCAATCAAAGAACTTGTATATGAAATATCAACAATCAATTCTTGATCATAAGTGCACTTCTCATTCAATAGTGCACGACACTATTCATCATTCATTTATCATCAGTATAGTAGTAACAGTGCATTAGCATAGCCCATTAACTAATTACTATAACTGTAAACAATGACTATGTAAACACATGCAGAATGTAAACATTGAAAATGTAAACAATACAAACAATGTAAACAATAACAATGTAAACAATAACAAAGATCAGCAACAATACAAAAACTTTCGCAGAAATCAACTAAAAATAAAGCAGAAATTAATGAAATATCACAAAAAATGTGACGATATCTGCGATAGAATTAAACAAAATACATGACACCACAGTGTATAAACAAAAATGTTGTATGAAACTAAATTATAGACAAGAGTAGGCTAACAAACACAAACAAATCAAAACAAAACTAAAGAATGCGAAATAATAACGAAAACAATATTAAAACATGTCATCACAACTAACATAAATAGCAACAGAAGTCGCTTAGCAAATTCCAGTATCGGAAATTTGCAAACCCTACAGAAAACGCTCACAATAGACGACCTCTATGACGTGGCATAATCTAACGGAGACACCACCCAACCGAGAACCCGCTGAAATATAAACATATAAATATACAAATAACATATAAACATATAACATATAGAATGAGATGATACACAGAAGACTCAGCAGAAGTATAAGGGCACAGTTTACATACAAACAGGCCACTTAACTTATAGGCTTCCAATCGTAGAACAGCAGAAAAACGGATGTCAATCAACGTCCTAAAGAGCGAAGCTCCAACGATGATGGCACATCTGAACTGCTTCCACTGCTAACACGATGGTACAAGAGCTTCTGACATACTGTGTGTTGAGTTGTTTCGGCACTTGACCTTCTAATCCAAAAGTAAGTTGATGGAAAACGGTACCTGGCCTTCTTCAGAAAACAACCCGTTTCAACCGGCACTTGACCTTCTCAAAAAACGACAGCACTGGAACCTTGACAGCAGCAACTTGCTTGACTTGCGTAAAAGATAACAGCAGTCCGAGTTATCCGGCAACATGTAACAACGCCGGGTACTGTCAAATTCTTGTTTCCGTCAAAAAATTGAAATTTGACTTTTACCGGGCAACGCCGAGTACTTTGAAAATTTTGAAGATGTTGACTGTATTGAAGAATGTTAATTTCTTGAAGGATGCTGATGAATTCTTGTTGAAAATGAAGTGGGTAAGGGACCCCGTGTTTGCTAGTACCAGAATCAAACCAGCTTATGGCCACCAAATGATGCGTGATGCCATATGATGATGGATGGTATCCGCATGTCTGGTTTTGTGTAGTGTGTAGATGTGTTCAGTCAAAACAATGTTCATGCAACAATAACAGGGCAATCCACATAGGACGTCAGTAAACTCACGACGTATAAAGTCAATGAGTCTTGAAACAGCCGTTGACGTTTTTCTTCATTATTTATTGTGGACGCCACAGTGACAAAATGGTTACGCCAATGTGTAGGCACATCAAACAGTCATTATCACAGCAACATTCAATACAGCAATAAACGGTAGACAGCATTACAATGATGAGTCAGATGCATGTTATATTTCAAAGTGCTGTAAATGTAGTCAGGTGAACAACTCCATCCTTTTCTATAACAGCCAGGAGATAACCAGATGTATGAGATCAGTTCACTCTCCTTAGTTTGACTTCAGCAAGACAGACACGTCTGCCGAAGTATAAATAATGTCCTCAAAAATATCCTCTAGATAATAAAGGTTTTCCAAACCTAGTTCATTTAACAAAGTAGCAAGTAATGGTCCTTGGTACCTGCATCAACCGATGCAGTACAATGCAGCGACATGTGAGCTGGGAAAAAACATCTCGTGACGACGACTTTCGCAGACAGGCTATGAATCGAAATCGCTCACGACCCAAAATCAATAGAGTTAATGAAAAAGTCAATTTACCTTGCTTTCATGAAATACACAGAAATATCACGCCTCCCGACATGGGGGAAACACTAGAGGTATTATCTCGAATAAACGAAATATCCATTAAGAGGACTACACATCCCTGACAGAACAAAAATAGCGGAGATCCCCTCTTCAACGAGGCATCTCTTTCGCCATTCCAAATCGCTCACTCCCACTAGTGGTGGGCGGAAACCGATCGACAAAGAAGCAAGACAAGTCATGCGCAGACCAGCGCAAAAAGACCACAGCTCAAACTTAACTGCATTCGATACCAACGCGAGAAGACAAATGCTTACCGAGAAAAGTGACTATAAATTCCAAGCAGTTGTTGCCCTTGCGTTATAAAACAGATATTGAAATAAAACGATGTTGCGAGAATTTATCACGCAACATTGTTTATATGTTTAGTTGGTTAATGCAACCTTACACTACATTTCATAACCCTAGACACCAAACGTAGTCGTCTTACAATCTATCTAGAATAAGTCTGAATGAGATCATAGTGGTGGTAGTAGAAAGGTGCCCTGGAAATTTACTCTAATATTTATTATATTCAGGGACCTTCACAGCTGACCTCATTCAGTACACTAAGATTTCTTTACAACAAACTATATTAACATCAACCCACCACATATATTGGGGGCTCGTCCGGGATTGAAATTTTCATAACACCAGCTATATTGGGTAGTTTTCTTCTGGGATTTTAAATTCTTAAAATATTATCAATTATATTAGGAATCTCAGATAGTATAAAACTAAAAGCATTCCTTTTTGGAGAAATTAAATAGTGGTTGAGCTATCAGTGACTGTGGTTGTTCTTAGTTACAATTAGAAATTGTTAGTTATAATTAGAAATTTGTCTAGTTAGAAATTTTAAAAGATTTGCCAAGTACAAAATGGCTGACCTGGCAAAGTTTCGATCTGCTGCTGTGCAGGCTGCAAAAGAATTGGGAATGGAGGTGCAAATTATGATTGCGTATGTCACAACTGAATGTGACAAATTTATTGAACGCGAAGAAAAAAGATTAGAAAAAGAGGCTGAAAGAAAGTTAGAGGCTGAAAAAGAAATTAAGAGGCTGCAGATTGAGGCTGACAAAGAGGCTAGGGCATTGGAGGCGGATCGTGAGGCGGAAATAAAGAGGCTCCAGTTGGAAGAGAAAAAGGCTGAAAGGGAAGCAGAAGAAAAGAGATTAGCTGCAGAAAGCGAAGAAAAGAGATTAGCTGCAGACAGGGAAGCAGAAGAAAGAAGACAGACTGCAGAAAGGGAAGCAGAAAAGGAGGAGAAGAGATTACAAAAGGAACATGAGTTACGACTAAGGGAGTTTGAGTTTCAAAGCCATGCTCCTGAAAATGGTGCCAGTCCCTTTACCTCAGATGCTACTGTTAGTCAGGGAGCCTCAACCTCAGCTATGAGTTTTCATTCAGATCATTTTGTTGAGAAAGACGATGACATAGAAAGTTACCTAAATAGATATGAACTGTTGGCTACCACGTATGGTTTAGAGAGAGAAAGGTGGAGCCTAAAGTTATCACAAGGGCTTCGTGGTACAGCTTATGAAGTTTTTGCCAAGATGAGCAGGGATGATCAGGAAAATTATGACATGCTAAAGCAGGCTCTTTTGTTAAGATATGAAAAGAATGGGGTATTTTATAGAAAAAAGTTTAGGAATGCCAAACTACTTTCGGGTGAGACGTATCACCAGTTCTCTGCACGGTTAGAGACCTACTTGGAGAAATGGACTGCTCTGGGTAAAACCCAAGATCTTAAGGAAATGATCCTTATTGAGCAACTCAGAGAGTCCATGGCTCCAGACTTGAGAAAGTTTCTCATGGAACAAGGTGCAGAGAGGGTGGGTGAGTTACTCAATGTCGCTGAGAGGTATCAGGCAGCCCAAGCAGAGGTAGTTGGAAATAAGAGAAACCGGTAGACAATTTTAAGGCACCTCAAAACTTTAATAAGTTTGACCATAGAGACCAGAACAAAGGTAAGCACCAGTTTGATAGGCCACGCAATGACTATAATAATAAAACCTCATAATTCAATGAAAGGAAATATAATGACAGAAAACCCTTTAACCAAGGAAAGAAGTATTGTAAACATTGTCGGATGGACAACCATAACACCGAAGTGTGTAAAAAGAGACCTGTGTACATGGCCACGCTTCAGACCAGATCACAGTCTAAACAGGAGGAGGATAATCTGATAAATACCCCTCCAGATGAGATGATGAAAGCGCAGGCTGGGGATAAGACCCTCAAGCCTTGTTTTAAGAAATTGCCCAAATGTCATACACCTCCAGGCAAAGGAGACTTCTGCATGAAGAACAAATTGATATATAGGAAGGCTGGAACTGGATCCACTGGTCACGGACAGTTGGTTCTTCCAAAGGCATATAGCGCAGATGTGATAAGGAGCCTACATGTTGGAAAAGATGGGGACCATGAGAAAATAGGTACCATCATCCAAAAGGTGGCACAAAATTATTATTGGCCAGACAAAATGTTTGACATTGAGAATTTTGTAGAACGATGTGGCATACTACATGAGGGAACACCCACAAGTGGGAAAATTGATCAGGACCTAGACAAGCCACGGGGCAAACTTAGGCCTGACAATGGAAAGAAAAATAAATTTAATAAAGTGGACAAAGTGGAATGGGAGCCCCCTTTTCACGGACAGTCTTCACTTGGATGTTTTACTATGGCCACTATGCAGCGAGTACAAAGAGATGTCTTACCCCAGAATAAGCCGAAAATCCCTCAGTCGGACTTATGTGAACTGGAGGAAGATACAAGAGAGAGAAGGACAAGCCAGGAAAAAGGATGCTGCCTATTACAATAAGAAAGCGAAGGATCGAGAATTATTTGTGGGAGAGAAGGTGCTCCTTCTACTGCCCGGCAGCCAGAATAAATTGCAAATTGGATGGCAAGGTCCATATACAGTTCTAGAGAAGGTGTCTAGAACAAATTATAAGATAGATAAGAAAGGGAAAGAGAAAATCTATGATGTGAATCTCCTGAAGAAATATCTGGACAGAGAAAACCAGGAAGAGACACATCTACTGACCTTGTCTGTTGCAATGGAGATGAAAAAGGAACCACTCACTTCTCATGAATATCCTTTACATCCCTGTGAGATCGCTGCACAGGTCAAAATCAGCACACACTTAACGTAAAATCAGAGGGAGAGGGTTCAACAGGTTCTGAATAATCATACAGATGTGTTAACGGACCGTCCGGGGCATACACATTTATTGGAGTATGATATGAAACTCATAGACCCAACACCAATCTGTATGAAAGCCTATTCGATTCCGTTCCCTAAGGAAAAAGCTTTAAGGGAGGAGATAGATTATCTGTTGAAAGAAGGGATTATCTCGCACAGTGAATCTCCCTACAGTTCCAGTGTGGTTCTGTTAAGAAAACCCTCTGGAGAACACAGGCTGTGTATAGATTACAGGAAACTGAATGCTGTCACAGAAGGTCAGGTGGATCCATTACCTGATACAAATCAGCTGTTTGCCAGGCTGAATAGAGCTAAATATTTCTCTAAAGTGGATCTGAGCAAAGGCTACTATCAGATTCCAGTAAGGCCGGAGGTAAAACCTTATTTAGCCTTTAGCACCTCGGAAGGACATTATGAATTTAATATGTTGCCATTCGGGCTGAAAAATGCACAGAGTGTGTTTTCGAGGATGATGAGAAAGTTACTGGATCCCCTGAAGAATCCATGCATCACCAACTTCATGGATGATATTCTAATAGCAACAAAAACATTTGAGGAACACATTAACTCTCTGAATATGTTGTTTGATCGTCTGAGAGAGACCAATTTGACAGCTAGACCGACGAATTGCTGTGTTGGATGTAAAGAGCTGGAATTCTTGGGCCACACAGTACACCAGGAAAACATGACCCCTGACCCCAAAAACCTGGAGAAGTTGAAAAAAGCACCAAGACCACAAACAAAAAAGGATGTGCAATCTTTTGTCTCATTATGTGGTTTTTACCAAAAGTATATAAAGAACTTTAACTCCATCTGTGCTCCATTGACTGATTTAACGCGCAAAGGAAATCCTGATAGAATTATTTGGACAGCGCAGTGTGAATTGGCCTACCAAGAATTGAAAGAAAAACTCACAAGCAGGCCTATTTTGAAATTACCTGACTTTAGTCAAGAATTCATTCTGAGAACGGATGCGAGTAATATCGGTTTGGGTGCAGCTCTATTACAACGGTCAAATTCACTTGATGGGGAATTAACCCCAGTAGCCTATGCTAGCCGTAAATTGAATACAGCAGAACAAAAATATTCAACAAGTGAAAAAGAATGTCTGGCAGTCATCTGGGGTATAAAAAAATTCCAGATTTACCTCTATGGACAATCATTTAGGATCCAGACAGACCATAAACCACTCGTGTGCCTGTCACAAGCAAGGCATGAAAATGCTAGGTTACTGCGCTGGTCTTTGCTCTTACAGCCATTCCAGTTTTCCATAGAGTACATTCCCGGAAAAACCAACGTCGGTGCTGATTTTTTAAGCAGACATCCATATGACGAACATCAGAGTAGTCACCAGGCATAGATAGTAAATTTATCTATGTGTATTAAGAAATAGGAACTGACATATGATCGTCTGTTCTAAAGGGGGGACATGTGTAGTGAATTTCTAATACAATAGCTAAATTAATATATAACAATATAGAGCATAAAGGCAAAATAAGAAAGTATAAAAGAAATTTCGGCTAGAACGCGTGGTTATCGCCTACGCCTTCAGATTATTAATTGCTAACGCATAAGACGAACAAAACGGTACTCAGATTTTCAAATTCGTCCTTGACACCACTTTTCCTAATTCTAAGAAAACATCTGCTTACAAATGCATTGTAGAACGAGGAGGGACAAGGAGATGAAAATGCAAATACGTTTCGCATTGATTTTAAACTAAAAGCCAACTATAGCAAGTGGCAAGCCTTGCCTTAGGGGTTCCCCCAAAATACGATGAAAAAGTTAGAACATGTAGACGACACGTGTCACTAAAACGACTTTAGCTCTTATTAGGAATGACGAAATTCTATCGTAAGTACAGAAGACATCCCCTAGTATGGAAGTGAACGGTGGTAACAGCAAATACACGACTATCATAGAAAAATACATATTTTGAACGAAGCCACTTAGCCCCATTAAACTTATATATTCGGGTACCTTAGGACTTGCTGACAAAGAATATGTTATGTGTTTCGCAAATAGTCCATTAATTAACAAATTATAGCCAAAATACTATAGTGGAGTTGACTGACAGCACAAGATCATATCTGCTTAATTTTTTTATGGCATGTTTGGAAATCACTGCTTTGGGGGAAATGAGGCCAACAAGTTAGATACGATTTGATTGGCTGTAGTAAAATGTAAGGCGAAACATTATTGGGTGACCTGGAAATACAAATATTGTTGTTAATGGAAACGTATAGGATGGATAGTTTTTTTTCAAAGGCTCATGTAAACATGGCCTGATTGGTTAGAACGTTAGATATGGTCAAGTAGAAGCGTCGGTTCACTGCCATTTTTGAAAATAAATTCTGTGAAAATCAAGTATGTTGAGAACAGGCTAAGAATTTTCTAATAAAGGAAAAGCCTGGACAAAGGCAGATCGAAAATGTGCCAGATTCTATTGCCTAGTCATCGTTTTACTTGTGTTATTTCCTTACATCTGTGGTAAGATTGATTTTCTTAATATTTTATTTAAAATAAAATTTGAATGTGAGATACTAACATACGATTATAAGTAAGTGAGTCTATGGCAGACTCAAAACAGAGTCTAGAGATAGATCCAGCATATGAAAGACTATCAGAGAGGTGTAGACCAACTAAATTATATAGGATTATCATCAGGAGCATAATACCTATCCTATGGTATGGACAACAGATTATTACTGGAATTGCAGAGGCGTTGTAACTATTAGGGGAGAGGAGTACTGGTATACCTGGTGACATCAAAAGAAACTGGTGAAAGGGATTGTCGTAAAGAGCTGATCTTGCATGTTTGTTTGTAATGTGCCTGTCCTGGTTGTTGAGTATTAGTATAGGCTGTTGATTACGAAGGAGGCATATCCTTCTGATTTCAGAGGTATTTGGTTGCTGTCAATAACTGGTGCCAGACTACAGTGGGCCGATATATTCATGCCACAGTCTTGCCTTTTTCGGAGACAACTGTAAACCACCATCATTCTTAAAGAAGTGGGAGCTGAAGGTTGTCGTTCAGCGAAGTGCAGGAAGATTCCTACAGCATATTACCAAGTTAGGTGCATGTTTCGGCACCTGGTCGCTCAACTAACATTATATTAGAAAAGAGACTGGGAATAGTGATATAAACATTCCATCAGTGTCCATAAAAACTTACAAACAACATGCAGAGATGATGATAGTAAACAATCAACCAGTGTATACTAAAAGTCACCTCAGTTAAACAATACAACTACACCCTTATATAATAATATATGTATTATGGACAGAAGATCCATTGTATAAATTGATTGATGTAATTAATTTCTATGATTTCACTTTGATTGTCAGTCCTGATTCCAAATAAATCAGATTCAGGACAATAAATTGAAAAACCTTAACTTTCAACCACAGACTTACTAAAGATAGTCTTTTAAAGTGTAGTTTGTATGTGATTGTCGAGGCACTGTTGTGTTTTAGTAGATAATAAAATAATTTGTGTAATTGTTTATATGTTTAGTTGGTTAATGCAACCTTACACTACATTTCATAACCCTAGACACCAAACGTAGTCGTCTTACAATCTATCTAGAATAAGTCTGAATGAGATCATAGTGGTGGTAGTAGAAAGGTGCCCTGGAAATTTACTCTAATATTTATTATATTCAGGGACCTTCACAGCTGACCTCATTCAGTACACTAAGATTTCTTTACAACAAACTATATTAACATCAACCCACCACATATATTGGGGGCTCGTCCGGGATTGAAATTTTCATAACACCAGCTATATTGGGTAGTTTTCTTCTGGGATTTTAAATTCTTAAAATATTATCAATTATATTAGGAATCTCAGATAGTATAAAACTAAAAGCATTCCTTTTTGGAGAAATTAAATAGTGGTTGAGCTATCAGTGACTGTGGTTGTTCTTAGTTACAATTAGAAATTGTTAGTTATAATTAGAAATTTGTCTAGTTAGAAATTTTAAAAGATTTGCCAAGTACAAAATGGCTGACCTGGCAAAGTTTCGATCTGCTGCTGTGCAGGCTGCAAAAGAATTGGGAATGGAGGTGCAAATTATGATTGCGTATGTCACAACTGAATGTGACAAATTTATTGAACGAGAAGAAAAGAGATTAGCTGCAGAAAGCGAAGAAAAGAGATTAGCTGCAGACAGGGAAGCAGAAGAAAGAAGACAGACTGCAGAAAGGGAAGCAGAAAAGGAGGAGAAGAGATTACAAAAGGAACATGAGTTACGACTAAGGGAGTTTGAGTTTCAAAGCCATGCTCCTGAAAATGGTGCCAGTCCCTTTACCTCAGATGCTACTGTTAGTCAGGGAGCCTCAACCTCAGCTATGAGTTTTCATTCAGATCATTTTGTTGAGAAAGACGATGACATAGAAAGTTACCTAAATAGATATGAACTGTTGGCTACCACGTATGGTTTAGAGAGAGAAAGGTGGAGCCTAAAGTTATCACAAGGGCTTCGTGGTACAGCTTATGAAGTTTTTGCCAAGATGAGCAGGGATGATCAGGAAAATTATGACATGCTAAAGCAGGCTCTTTTGTTAAGATATGAAAAGAATGGGGTATTTTATAGAAAAAAGTTCTACTTTCGGGTGAGACGTATCACCAGTTCTCTGCACGGTTAGAGACCTACTTGGAGAAATGGACTGCTCTGGGTAAAACCCAAGATCTTAAGGAAATGATCCTTATTGAGCAACTCAGAGAGTCCATGGCTCCAGACTTGAGAAAGTTTCTCATGGAACAAGGTGCAGAGAGGGTGGGTGAGTTACTCAATGTCGCTGAGAGGTATCAGGCAGCCCAAGCAGAGGTAGTTGGAAATAAAAGAAACCGGTAGACAATTTTAAGGCACCTCAAAACTTTAATAAGTTTGACCATAGAGACCAGAACAAAGGTAAGCACCAGTTTGATAGGCCACGCAATGACTATAATAATAAAACCTCATAATTCAATGAAAGGAAATATAATGACAGAAAACCCTTTAACCAAGGAAAGAAGTATTGTAAACATTGTCGGATGGACAACCATAACACCGAAGTGTGTAAAAAGAGACCTGTGTACATGGCCACGCTTCAGACCAGATCACAGTCTAAACAGGAGGAGGATAATCTGATAAATACCCCTCCAGATGAGATGATGAAAGCGCAGGCTGGGGATAAGACCCTCAAGCCTTGTTTTAAGAAATTGCCCAAATGTCATACACCTCCAGGCAAAGGAGACTTCTGCATGAAGAACAAATTGATATATAGGAAGGCTGGAACTGGATCCACTGGTCACGGACAGTTGGTTCTTCCAAAGGCATATAGCGCAGATGTGATAAGGAGCCTACATGTTGGAAAAGATGGGGACCATGAGAAAATAGGTACCATCATCCAAAAGGTGGCACAAAATTATTATTGGCCAGACAAAATGTTTGACATTGAGAATTTTGTAGAACGATGTGGCATACTACATGAGGGAACACCCACAAGTGGGAAAATTGATCAGGACCTAGACAAGCCACGGGGCAAACTTAGGCCTGACAATGGAAAGAAAAATAAATTTAATAAAGTGGACAAAGTGAAATGGGAGCCCCCTTTTCACGGACAGTCTTCACTTGGATGTTTTACTATGGCCACTATGCAGCGAGTACAAAGAGATGTCTTACCCCAGAATAAGCCGAAAATCCCTCAGTCGGACTTATGTGAACTGGAGGAAGATAAAAGAGAGAGAAGACCTCTCACAAGGAATTTAAAGTGGGGAGAAAACCCCAAGAGAAAAATTGGTAGCGGTCGATTTGTGAATGATGATTCTAGGAAGAAAAATCATCACTATAAGGCTTCCAAGGGAAAAGACCATACCGGTGCCTGGAAAAACAGGTCAACAAATTTAAAAGTCCATATGTAAGCCTTGTTAAGGACCTGGACCGATGAAAAGGCAGAAGAAAATATTACTTCATCGTATCAATATGTGAACGAGCTGACCACTCGTCTTAAAACTGGCTGGAAACTTGCCAATGAAAATTTGAGACAAGCCAGGAAAAAGGATGCTGCCTATTACAATAAGAAAGCGAAGGATCGAGAATTATTTGTGGGAGAGAAGGTGCTCCTTCTACTGCCCGGCAGCCAGAATAAATTGCAAATTGGATGGCAAGGTCCATATACAGTTCTAGAGAAGGTGTCTAGAACAAATTATAAGATAGATAAGAAAGGGAAAGAGAAAATCTATGATGTGAATCTCCTGAAGAAATATCTGGACAGAGAAAACCAGGAAGAGACACATCTACTGACCTTGTCTGTTGCAATGGAGATGAAAAAGGAACCACTCACTTCTCATGAATATCCTTTACATCCCTGTGAGATCGCTGCACAGGTCAAAATCAGCACACACTTAACGTAAAATCAGAGGGAGAGGGTTCAACAGGTTCTGAATAATCATACAGATGTGTTAACGGACCGTCCGGGGCATACACATTTATTGGAGTATGATATGAAACTCATAGACCCAACACCAATCTGTATGAAAGCCTATTCGATTCCGTCCCAAAGGAAAAAGCTTTAAGGGAGGAGATAGATTATCTGTTGAAAGAAGGGATTATCTCGCACAGTGAATCTCCCTACAGTTCCAGTGTGGTTCTGTTAAGAAAACCCTCTGGAGAACACAGGCTGTGTATAGATTACAGGAAACTGAATGCTGTCACAGAAGGTCAGGTGGATCCATTACCTGATACAAATCAGCTGTTTGCCAGGCTGAATAGAGCTAAATATTTCTCTAAAGTGGATCTGAGCAAAGGCTACTATCAGATTCCAGTAAGGCCGGAGGTAAAACCTTATTTAGCCTTTAGCACCTCGGAAGGACATTATGAATTTAATATGTTGCCATTCGGGCTGAAAAATGCACAGAGTGTGTTTTCGAGGATGATGAGAAAGTTACTGGATCCCCTGAAGAATCCATGCATCACCAACTTCATGGATGATATTCTAATAGCAACAAAAACATTTGAGGAACACATTAACTCTCTGAATATGTTGTTTGATCGTCTGAGAGAGACCAATTTGACAGCTAGACCGACGAATTGCTGTGTTGGATGTAAAGAGCTGGAAAATTCTTGGGCCACACAGTACACCAGGAAAACATGACCCCTGACCCCAAAAACCTGGAGAAGTTGAAAAAAGCACCAAGACCACAAACAAAAAAGGATGTGCGATCTTTTGTCTCATTATGTGGTTTTTACCAAAAGTATATAAAGAACTTTAACTCCATCTGTGCTCCATTGACTGATTTAACGCGCAAAGGAAATCCTGATAGAATTATTTGGACAGCGCAGTGTGAATTGGCCTACCAAGAATTGAAAGAAAAACTCACAAGCAGGCCTATTTTGAAATTACCTGACTTTAGTCAAGAATTCATTCTGAGAACGGATGCGAGTAATATCGGTTTGGGTGCAGCTCTATTACAACGGTCAAATTCACTTGATGGGGAATTAACCCCAGTAGCCTATGCTAGCCGTAAATTGAATACAGCAGAACAAAAATATTCAACAAGTGAAAAAGAATGTCTGGCAGTCATCTGGGGTATAAAAAAATTCCAGATTTACCTCTATGGACAATCATTTAGGATCCAGACAGACCATAAACCACTCGTGTGCCTGTCACAAGCAAGGCATGAAAATGCTAGGTTACTGCGCTGGTCTTTGCTCTTACAGCCATTCCAGTTTTCCATAGAGTACATTCCCGGAAAAACCAACGTCGGTGCTGATTTTTTAAGCAGACATCCATATGACGAACATCAGAGTAGTCACCAGGCATAGATAGTAAATTTATCTATGTGTATTAAGAAATAGGAACTGACATATGATCGTCTGTTCTAAAGGGGGGACATGTGTAGTGAATTTCTAATACAATAGCTAAATTAATATATAACAATATAGAGCATAAAGGCAAAATAAGAAAGTATAAAAGAAATTTCGGCTAGAACGCGTGGTTATCGCCTACGCCTTCAGATTATTAATTGCTAACGCATAAGACGAACAAAACGGTACTCAGATTTTCAAATTCGTCCTTGACACCACTTTTCCTAATTCTAAGAAAACATCTGCTTACAAATGCATTGTAGAACGAGGAGGGACAAGGAGATGAAAATGCAAATACGTTTCGCATTGATTTTAAACTAAAAGCCAACTATAGCAAGTGGCAAGCCTTGCCTTAGGGGTTCCCCCAAAATACGATGAAAAAGTTAGAACATGTAGACGACACGTGTCACTAAAACGACTTTAGCTCTTATTAGGAATGACGAAATTCTATCGTAAGTACAGAAGACATCCCCTAGTATGGAAGTGAACGGTGGTAACAGCAAATACACGACTATCATAGAAAAATACATATTTTGAACGAAGCCACTTAGCCCCATTAAACTTATATATTCGGGTACCTTAGGACTTGCTGACAAAGAATATGTTATGTGTTTCGCAAATAGTCCATTAATTAACAAATTATAGCCAAAATACTATAGTGGAGTTGACTGACAGCACAAGATCATATCTGCTTAATTTTTTTTATGGCATGTTTGGAAAACACTGCTTTGGGGGAAATGAGGCCAACAAGTTAGATACGATTTGATTGGCTGTAGTAAAATGTAAGGCGAAACATTATTGGGTGACCTGGAAATACAAATATTGTTGTTAATGGAAACGTATAGGATGGATAGTTTTTTTCAAAGGCTCATGTAAACATGGCCTGATTGGTTAGAACGTTAGATATGGTCAAGTAGAAGCGTCGGTTCACTGCCATTTTTGAAAATAAATTCTGTGAAAATCAAGTATGTTGAGAACAGGCTAAGAATTTTCTAATAAAGGAAAAGCCTGGACAAAGGCAGATCGAAAATGTGCCAGATTCTATTGCCTAGTCATCGTTTTACTTGTGTTATTTCCTTACATCTGTGGTAAGATTGATTTTCTTAATATTTTATTTAAAATAAAATTTGAATGTGAGATACTAACATACGATTATAAGTAAGTGAGTCTATGGCAGACTCAAAACAGAGTCTAGAGATAGATCCAGCATATGAAAGACTATCAGAGAGGTGTAGACCAACTAAATTATATAGGATTATCATCAGGAGCATAATACCTATCCTATGGTATGGACAACAGATTATTGCTGGAATTGCAGAGGCGTTGTAACTATTAGGGGAGAGGAGTACTGGTATACCTGGTGACATCAAAAGAAACTGGTGAAAGGGATTGTCGTAAAGAGCTGATCTTGCATGTTTGTTTGTAATGTGGCTGTCCTGGTTGTTGAGTATTAGTATAGGCTGTTGATTACGAAGGAGGCATATCCTTCTGATTTCAGAGGTATTTGGTTGCTGTCAATAACTGGTGCCAGACTACAGTGGGCCGATATATTCATGCCACAGTCTTGCCTTTTTCGGAGACAACTGTAAACCACCATCATTCTTAAAGAAGTGGGAGCTGAAGGTTGTCGTTCAGCGAAGTGCAGGAAGATTCCTACAGCATATTACCAAGTTAGGTGCATGTTTCGGCACCTGGTCGCTCAACTAACATTATATTAGAAAAGAGACTGGGAATAGTGATATAAACATTCCATCAGTGTCCATAAAAACTTACAAACAACATGCAGAGATGATGATAGTAAACAATCAACCAGTGTATACTAAAAGTCACCTCAGTTAAACAATACAACTACACCCTTATATAATAATATATGTATTATGGACAGAAGATCCATTGTATAAATTGATTGATGTAATTAATTTCTATGATTTCACTTTGATTGTCAGTCCTGATTCCAAATAAATCAGATTCAGGACAATAAATTGAAAAACCTTAACTTTCAACCACAGACTTACTAAAGATAGTCTTTTAAAGTGTAGTTTGTATGTGATTGTCGTGGCACTGTTGTGTTGTAGTAGATAATAAAATAATTTGTGTAATTGTTTATATGTTTAGTTGGTTAATGCAACCTTACACTACATTTCATAACCCTAGACACCAAACGTAGTCGTCTTACAATCTATCTAGAATAAGTCTGAATGAGATCATAGTGGTGGTATAGAAAGGTGCCCTGGAAATTTACTCTAATATTTATTATATTCAGGGACCTTCACAGCTGACCTCATTCAGTACACTAAGATTTCTTTACAACAAACTATATTAACATCAACTCACCACAACCACCATCTCTGGCGGTAGTCAGTCCTTCTATAGAAGATAATTAATAAAAAGTACTGCCCCACTTTTCTTCACCCTGTCACACCTTCTCGGACAAGGGCGAAAAAATAGGAGGTCCCGTGGGCACGTTGCGCACGTTAAAAATCACACGGCAGTTGGAAATCGTAAAGATCAGCCATACGGCCTCTGCCCGGGAAAACATTTTTAAAAATTACGAAAACCTAATGACCTAATAAAAATATTTATAGAATGTGTGATTCCTGTATACACACGTTGGGATCCCCGCCAGTGCTACGTAGTTTGTGCACTGTGCTGAAATACTCCTTGTGTGATATAATGGAGAAGATCGGAGCACTGATGGAGTTGTCCGTTTGCAATGAATATAGTCCTAAAAAGTAAACCAAACCAATCATCTCCAAGTAATTTTTATGAAAAAAAAAACCCCAATTTTTTTTTTTAAGGAGAAAGAGACAGAGACAGAGAGAGAAAGAGAGAGAGAGAGAGTCACATTAACATTACAGCAATGAAAGCGATCCGGCTTGTTCAATTTCTGACCCAGTTTTGCTATCCGTATAACGTCAGGTTACTGGTATTTTAGATTTTCGATTTATTTCTTGAAATATAAAAAATGGAAGTACAAAACCTACTACTCAAATGACAGTTATTACTCTTCGTGTTGACAATTGTTTCATGTGTATCCAATTGTTACTATTGAGCACATGACAATTGTTTCATGTGTATCCAATTGTTACTAGTGAGCACATGACAATTGTTTCATGTGTATCCAATTGTTACTAGTGAGGATATGACAATTGTTTCATGTGTATCCAATTGTTACTAGTGAGGATATGACAATTGTTTCATGTGTATCCAATTGTTACTAGTGAGCACATGACAATTGTTTCATGTGTATCCAATTGTTACTAGTGAGGATATGACAATTGTTTCATGTGTATCCAATTGTTACTAGTGAGGATATGACAATTGTTTCATGTGTATCCAATTGTTACTAGTGAGGATATGACAATTGTTTCATGTGTATCCAATTGTTACTAGTGAGGATATGACAATTTAAAAATAAGGCGTGACTTTTCTATCCCTACGTATATTGCTTATATATTGATGTCGCTATAGAGGGCTTTGTACCGAGCATTCTCAGATACAAGAGACTGCGTCTGCATTTTTGATAAATGCCCTCGAGACTGTCTGTCTACCCGAGCCCAACCGACTATCGCAATATCTATCAATACAGAGCAGAGTACTTCTCTGCACGTGACAGGTCACAACCTGCTCAAATCAAAGGTGCTTGAAGGTCACCGTTTCTGGTCAGAACACTGTAACCAGTGTTGCCACAGCTGGGTATCTGTTTACTAGATCTGTGTTTTTTGGCTTCCATCTGGGTATTTTTTTTTCCAAATCTGCATTAATCTGGGTATATTTGACAATTGACATTTACAATGTATGTATATTCTGAGCACTGAGCATCATACATTATATTTATATTATAATTAAATGTAAAAAATTATGTGCTATATATTTTTTATTCCACTTAAATTTAATTCTTGTTTTTAACCACCTCAATGACGTTGTTTTTTGACTCGTTTACATCAGCTGTTGGATCCAAAGCAAGCTCTCGAGATCAACAAACCTTCTGTCATTCCATTAGCGGCGCGGTTCCCAACAGTTGTTTCAGAAGAGAGCCTTGATTGTCTGTCTGATCAATGGCAAGAACTGGCATCGTACAGAAAAGATCTTGGACATCTAATGGATGAGGATCCGCCGGCAATCTGGCTGGGACTGCAACAAGTAACAGATACTAATAACCAGAAGAAATTTGATGTTTTGGCTGTCCTCATGTGCACGCTTATGGCCCTACCTCACTCCTCAGCATGCGCCGAAAGAGTGTTTTCGAAGGTTAACTTAGTTAAAACTAAACAAACCAACACGCTTTTGTGTGAAACAGTTTCCAATCGAATACTATCCAAGCAAGCAGTTGCCAAAGATGGAGTTTGTCATAAGTTTAATCCTAGTAAAAGCGTAGTTGAAGATGTGCATGAAGGACGTTGTCGGCAGAGATATGCAAAGATTTTGGAACTCCACAATCAAGATTCCACGTTGTCAATTCATGCATATGATCTTGGCGAAGGAGAAGTTGTCGACATGGATGCCGAGTCGCTGACAAGTGACAATTTTCAACAGTAACAAGTTACAACTAACATTTTATATTTGATTTGAGGAATATTTTGTTTATGTAACTACTGTAAGTATGTTACTGTTAAAATATCTCATTTTCAAGAGTTCATGTACTGGGGTGTTAAAAAAATCATTTTTAAATAATTTTGAATATTTAGTAATAAAAAATAAAATAAAAATGAAGAAATAAATAAAAATTGGTAGCACACAGCTTATTTGTGCTAAAGTTGCACTAAAAGATTGTGTAAGCATCGTCTATCCCGTGTATTTGAGGCATAAAATAAACTGGGTATTTCTGGGTTTTTTAAAATAAGAAAATCATCTGGGTTTATCTCTAGAACTTGAGTGGCAACCGTGACTGTAACAACATCCAGCCAGTCTGAAAAGAGCGTATCTTGGCAAGGGTCACAAAGATGAAACAGGAAACATAATCTTCTCTCCGATATCCTATAATAATCCGCCTTCTTTTGTTTTCTGAACATGAAAACGTCTGCTCCAACCTCGCTAAAAATAACACACGGATCTCTCACTGTTTCTAATGACTTACTAACCGCTGTTGTGAATAATGTTACCTAATTTGTGCCACAACGTCATAATTCTTGTGTTGGAAGAGAAGCGTGGGTTTTATAGACTGTTGTTTTACACAGATAGCATTCAGTATGAATGTAAATGGGATTTTTCTGTGTCTTAGCTTCGCGGGTGTCATGGATATTCAGAGAAATAGAATATAGCTAAGATGAAGGTTGGTGTCACATATCGACCACGTAGATCATCTCTGCGCCATGCTTCAGGCATCGAACCGGCCCCGTTTACTTTTGCAGTGGCGTCATTCTTCGGTAGCGGTTAGCATTCTCGAGTAGACACAATGATTTTTTTCTCCCCAGAGGAGCCAATTGCAACATATTTGGTATGTCAGTAGGGTATACTGTCACGTGAAAGATAATTTATTTTACCATCTTGTCCATAATTTGATTACTCCCTTAATTGTTCTGTTTTCCGAGACATTTTGTATTTTCGTTTCTTTAATATCCTACCTACATTTTTTCACCTTCTCAACCCCACCCGAGGTTGTTTACGCTGGCCAGCTGCGGTCAGCGAACGCTAGACGTAATGTTATCTAAACGCACCTGTTCGACCAGAGAAACATTTCTCGGGTCCGCTTTAAGTGTTAGAACGAGCCAAAGACGGTTTCTGTGAAAGAAACGGTTCGTTAGCGGCGGGTACCCTCTGTGGTCCCAACAGGGGAATTTCTCTGGTAGCTTTAAAACGTTTGATGACGAGCGGCTGGTACCCTTTGAGGCCTGGGTAACGAGTGTGATCTGTTTCAGGGGAAGATAACAAATCGCGGTCAGTCTTTGGGTTTTCGCCCCTTAGACAAGATAGAGCATAATGTTATGCATTTCTCTACCTGGGGAACTTTCGCACGATTTCTTTTGTCTTACTCTAGATTACGTCTTTCGCCGAACTTCTGTAGAAATATGCAGGCCAGGTCCGGGGGGAGCGTCCCTTGTGATCTATAAGAGTAGACTGGTTTTAATAGACAGAAGACATTCGTAAATATTCCTGGCCCGTAGATGACCATCATGAGATAAGGCAAACTTTAACACAATACTAGAATGTGTTTGCCTATGTTCTAGTCATTTTTCGGGTTTCAGGAAGACCGAATCGCTAGAGCAGACTTCAGTCAGGCGAAGAAAGTCATATACTCTTCGATCTAGAGGGTTTCTGTATACATCTAGCAACGAATCGTCAACCCCGTTCCTGAATCAAAACCCCTTTTTGTCAACGCCAAGTTAAGCTCACGCAGTGCAACGGAGCCAACGCAAAATCTGGAATCGCCAAATGCAGTAGTAGCTCTCTACTCGCCTATTGGATTACCAGCCAGAGCATCGCGGCTTCCAGAATATCAAACCCGCCCAGCATGCCTATAGCAGAATTCCATATCACCCGCCTTTTTTGTGCCTAAACGGGGCACTCAGCAAACCACAGCCAAACCAGTTTAAACAGGATTTACAGCCAAGCGGAGCCTTGCGCCGGATAAGCGCGCCTGGGTCTCTTTGTCCTCAAGTGACTTCTTCGGGTGTATTTCCTGGATACTTAAAACCTCGCACGTATGAGCAGCCATCTATGGACAGAGTTCCAGCCCCACTCACGCTATAAGGGGAGTCACCAACGTTTAGCACCAACAAAGAAAGTTTTGTAGGCTAGTCCCTCACGAAGGATCTACAAGTAATTCACTTCCTGGAGCTAGTACATTTGGTCCCCGAAAAGCGGACAGGCTGTCGCCCAGTTCAATCAGTTGGTCAGCAGGAGATAAACAGCGTCCCCCAGCCCAACTCGCGCCAGTAGGGGGGGGGGGGGGTCACCAACGATAGCGCCTATACAGTGATGTTATTCAGGTTAATTCCATCACCGATGGAGGATATATTCGAAAACACCACTTACTGGAGTTACTTCAGCTGGTCCCCGAAAACCGAAGGACTGTCACTCGATTATTTATCTCTTTGTGTTCTACAGGTTTTATGAATGGTGATCTGTGTGTGTGGTTGTTGGTGTATATGATTATTGATGAATATTTGATTATTGATGTAATTTTATGTTGTTGTGATGATATGCCTTATTTTCATGCTTTTCTTCTTTAATAAATTTTACACATTTATTAATGCGCTGTTCACGACCTTTCCATCCATATTTGTATTTTTAGCTCTTTACTAGAATCTCTATGTATGATAAGAGAAAAGAGTTGAGAGCAGGAGATGCTTAGACAGTGAATAGTGAGTTGAGGCTTGGAGAGAGAGATCATTTTTGGTAAATCTTCTTCCAGGTTGTCTCAAGTCCATCTCCTATTTACACCTTATCTAAAGTGTAATCTATAACTCTGTCAGTCCACTATCCCTTGTCGATTTCACTACTGTTGTCCAACTCGACAAATACTCTACACTCTAACTCAACCACGACATATACAGTACAGCGTCGATAATCCGCACGTCAATATTTCAAAACGTCAATAACGAGAATGAGTCAGCGAAATTATAAAAAAAAGAGTGATATATATATATATATATATATATATATATATATATATATATATATATATATATATATATATATATATATATATATATATATATATATCATAATAATAAATCAAATCATAAGCTCAGAAAAGCTCAGAGTGTATAAAATAAGGCTCAGACTTGACTTAACACATTTCCAACGAAGCTCACATTAAATACATCAATCTGAGACAGGCGACGATTTGACTTAAAATCGTGCTAAGCTAATAGCCATACAGCTCTCTAAAGTAAATCCGTGTCTGAGGCGGTTTGCTTATAACTTAGTGTAGATCGCGTTGCATATATTACTATAAAATGTCTTAAATTTATGTTAAAATATTGTTGATATTTTAAAACCGTGCTTTGGTTTGAAACATATCTACATGTTTCTGTATCGCTACGTGGTACACATATCTACATGTTTCTGTATCGCTACGTGGTACACATATCTACATGTTTCTATATCGCTACGTGGTACACATATCTACATGTTTCTGTATCGCTACGTGGTACCTAAACCAGCAGAGACAATTCTTGTATAAACTAACAATGTATTTGCAGCACTAGCGCAACTGGCGAGTCTCTTTTCAGGACAAATCCTTTTCAGGACTTCATTATGATGGCATATAGATAATGTTACTCCTATGCAATGCTATAGGAGCTAGCAGTCCTTATTGGGACTGATCTTTTTCATGGCTACTTCATGCTAGCTGCTGGAAGCTAGTTTAGTTTTCATGGCCTAGTTTTTATCAACATTAAGACGCAGTTATCAAAGTTCACTAAATTGCTGCCTGAAATATAACCAGTCACACTAGTACAGGTACAAAGAGAGACCACGTGGTTGATAATGAATTCCAAGTGGGAATTATTACAATTTAACAGCATATTTCATTGTAGAACCTAATATTTGTCTCGACTTGAATTATTAATGTAATTATATTTATGTACTCGTACGTATATAAGACGTATTCCCTTGACTGACATTATCACGGCCTGATGACAGTATTGTCAAAATGAGGAAAAGTCACCCATCGCAAGAAATCTTGACGTTGGTAAAGCTAAATTGTGCAGAAGGCTTAATTTATACTATTCAATGCCATATACAGAAGTCCACGACCGAATTCATTCTCACAACGCAGAATAGGACGGCACTCACATGCAGATTCTAGAGCAGAATCACCGCTGTGTGAAGAGATTTCATAAGAGTCTGTCAAAATTACAAAAGAATGGATATCCCTCTGCCTTTAAACTGGAAAGTCACCAGCAGTGAGAAAGATCCACCTACTTGACTGACCTTTACATCTGAAGGAATTAATTTAGTTAAGTTATTCTAATACTGGAGAAGAACATGACCGAGCAACCAGTTCCATTCAATAATGAAAGCGACAGATGGACATGATAGTTTTTCGTGACTTACAACTGAAGTTATTCAATCTATTCTGTGGGAAATTTTGTAAGGGCATTAATTGTTTTTTAGGCTGTTTACAGTCAGTAGGGGCTAGTTAAAACGAGCTGCATTCATACTGATAGACACCTCTAGAGCACAGGATTGATCTAGCGAGAAGGTGAGTTACTTCATACCTTTCTCTTTGCAGCTTTTACTATAAAATATGCACGTGTGAAGTTTACTACCTATCTGACCAGTGCCATCGCCTCATTCAGATACAATCTATTTCTCATCTCAAATCTTGGGAACTCCTAAAATTCATCTCGCCACAACAACTAACAGGGGAGAACTATACAAATAAACATAAATGGCCGTAGTAATCATTGAAGACATATATCCGGTCAGAGACCAATATAATTTGACGCATCGGAAGCTGCCATTACTGTCTACAAAATGAGAGGGGCTTTAATGGATCTCCAGCATTGTCTGACATTTTGTCTGGATATTATGCTCTGATTATTTCCTATTTTGCTCTTGGTGTTTCCTTTACAATTACCTTCCCCCTCAACTTATCCTTTCCTCGTCTCGTCAGGAACAGCGGTTTACCACTGAAGTTCACCCCTTTCAAGAAAGCCTGCTGAAAAGAACTTCATGTATTCAGGCGGTGGTGGCTAATGTAGTGATTGACGTTGCACGATGAGGTCACTATCCTCATGTGCAATCCTCTTTAGTAGTTTTTTACGCCATGCTTGGTAAGGAGCATTAGAAAACTTCGCTGTGCAATACCAGGCTCCTTGAAATGTACGGATGTATATATATATATATATATATATATATATATATATATATATATTTAAAATGGGGCCCCCATTGCAGTTGGGCCCCTTATAGGAAGTTTGCACAAAGCGTACATATGCTCTGTCAGCGGAGTTTTATATAAGGATCCCGTTACACGCCCATTGAGGCATATTGGGAATATGGTGTTAGGCCCATATTTTCTCGACCATCGGCACACTAGGGTGATGTGGTCAGTATCACGCTGGGTGGTTTATGTAGCAATGTGTTTTGCCAGTGTCATGCGCAGTCTCATATTAGTCGCTTCGTACGACATACATCAGGGAGTGGTGGACCTATGTTGCGTGCATATTTTGACGCACATATTACAAAAATCGATATGGCTATTTAATATGGAAAAGATATAGACATTCATTCATTTGTGTATGAAAATGCTGTCTATGGTAAAAGCGAGAGAATCCATGTTTGATTCACACTTTTGATTATAGGAGTAATCGTTCTTGATATTGATCCGGCGCATGGATTGCTCTTACGTTTGTACTTATTTTTTAGGGCCAGAAAATATATTAATTTGCTTATTGTGTTTATGGCCTGAATTCATATGTATTACATATTATTAGTACAAGTAGAATCAGTCCTATATTGTATATTTTGGATGGGTAGGAGGGACTAGATTCTTATTATTCCGGTCTAGCGGAAGTATGAGTTGTCTTGACAAGTCGTGATGAGTTCCGATGTACCGTGATAAAGGCGTGTACGCACTTTTCAAAGGGCTGGTAGATTCTTAAGGAAATACGATTCATGGAGTGGTTTTCTTCTAAAGGAGATGGTATCTCTACTATAGTTTATGTTAGAGACTCTCCTAAGGTACGGTACAATGTATAATTCGGACTCCATGTATTGCCAGACCCTATTTTGATGATCTCATGTCGATTCGACCTAGATGGAACATTGTGCTTCGTATCGCTAGGGTCGTGTTTTGTATCGACAAAGATGACAGACTTTCCTACAGCGGTTATGGCTACGTGAATTAACCTGATCATCGTAGAGCTGTATGGGAACATTTATGAAATCGTTTATATACCCATTATAAATTAACTCTGGCTTATATTCTCCTTCCTATGAATGAGTGAACGACAACTCAGGGAGGCAGTCATGTTAGATTTCGGTCATCATATGTTTTGATCACTGCCAAGAGAACAGATTATTTATCCTATTATCGGACAGTGACAGGGAGATCTCAATCTTGCTAGAAACCCCCTCTTTCGTGGTTTCATAATATATGCTACAAAACTATGGGCGTCAAATAACTTTAGTTATTTACCGATCTGCCTTCACTGACGCGTTTAGTCAGATAGGGGGATGCGGCCATAATATATCATGACATTGAACTTTTGATGTACTGCCCATTATTTCTGAATGTGTCATGACTTCAGATCTGCTATGTATACCTACAAATTGATATGTCAACATACCATGATGTACTCGTATGTCCCAGTGTGTACGTCTGAATAAATTGAGTAAACAAAGATTCCAGCAGTCTGCATTGGTGCCTTGTAGACACAAGTGTATGAGTGGTTATATTGGTCAGCACACGAACAGTACACCATTCGCGGTAATCACACTCTACACTTCTACTTCATACATACACCATCCTGCGTCGGTTGGAGTGACCAAGTTTAGGGCCTGCTTCCCCTGGAGCCTTTGCCTTCCCTAACTCAGGACTAGGGTGAGTTACCCCATTTACAGCTGGGTAGACTGGAGCATGCCTGATCTCAACAACACACCACTCTTCCTTACAGCGCATACAGACTGAAACTTTACAGTGGTGTCACATTCTTCGATATCAACAAACTTTACAGTGGCGAGCCAGATTCCTGGGTCCAGCTTACGCAGTTTTGTGTTGAGAATCACAGTTTACAGCTAAAAGAACATTTGTTTGACCACATCAACACCAGTAGGACAGCTATACAGTCGATGTCAGCTTGACCTGTATTACCGATAGGATGCTGTATCTAGGTCAGCGCTTGTTGACAGTTTTTCGCTGTACAGACAGTATTACACAGGACAGTGGTATCAAGTGTAGAAAATATCTGGAGCAGTAT
The DNA here is from genome assembly GCA_024509875.1 of Oreohelix idahoensis. Lineage (NCBI taxonomy): Eukaryota > Metazoa > Mollusca > Gastropoda > Stylommatophora > Oreohelicidae > Oreohelix > Oreohelix idahoensis. Next base: position 22,605 of record JAMPIV010021275.1, on the reverse strand, counting down.
TGTTGACATTTCTCAACGTACAGAAGAATCACAGTGTTGTTGAACATAAAGTGCATAGTTCATCGTTGGATCTTCATATGCTCAAAAGAGAAAAAATTGACAGTGTAATAGTTTAAAATTAAATCTATTACTGAATAAAGTGGCAAGTTATTAGTATTAAAATAAACTGTGCTTGCTTTACAACACTATACCTGCAACACATTCCATTCATGACATAAATTATATTGTATGCTATATGCTATTTATGCTTACATGTTATTTGTTATGTATTAAATTAGTTTATGTTCTGTGTGACTAGTACAAGGTATGCCGAGTGACATTGGTCTGGACTAGTATTCTATAGGTACACATTTTCTTAATTGGAAATTTGTTAGCAACAATTTGCTGCTATTTCTGTTAGTTGTGACGACTGTTTCATATTTGTATTTGTAACATTTTTTTCTGTTCTTTATTTTTGTTTTTTGATTTGTTTGTATAATTGTAGGTCTCATCTTTCCTTTCATTTCAGTTCTTTACACCCTTATGTTTATACACTGTGGCGTTATTTGTCTTGTCATTTTATTATTGCAGTTATCATCACGGTTTCTGTGATCATTTTTTTCATTTCTCCTATTTAATTTAATTTGATCTCTGCAAATGTGTTCATATTGTCTTTTCGTGTTTGTCCTTTGTAATGTCTTTAGTTGACATATGACGTATAGTGGTATACACTGATAGTATAGTACAGATCAGTACTTTATGATTGTTATTGTTATAAAACAAAATGTACAAGACCTTTGTAAGGCTTGTCTCCCAAAGTGATTGGTAAAGGGAAATATTTTTTCCACAGGTACTCAAGTGATCTTTGATTACATTGAGGTATACAAGACCTTTGTAAGGCTTGTCCCCACAGTATTTGAGATACAGTTATTGTTGTCCACAGGTACTCAAGTTATCATTGGTTATTATAAACCATACAAGTTTGGACTAAGACTAAGTCTATGGTATAGACTTGTCTCCCATTAAAACGAAATAGGGTAATTTATTTACTTTTTCAGGTTTCTGATTTAAGAAGACAATATGTCTACATTAGATTATTTCATTGCACAAGGAAAATCTCTTGATAAGACTGGAAAAGACTTAGAACAATGGACTGTTGCTCAATATGACAAAGCATTAGCTGCAGAAGAGAAAAAAAACTGCTGCTGCTGTTGAAGAAAGAAAAGCTGCTGCTGAGGAAAAAAAAAGCTGCGGCTGAGGAGAGAAAACTTCAAATAGAAGAAAAAAAAGCTCTGGCTGAAGAAAAAAGATTAGAAAGAGAAGCTGCTGCCGAAGAAAAAAAAGCTCTGGCTGAAGAAAAAAGATTAGAAAAAGAAGCTGATACTGCTGCTGAACTAAAGAAATTGCAGATGCAAGTGGAGGAAAGGAGATTTGAGGCAGAACAGAAGAAATTAGAAGCTGATGCAGAGCAGAAAAAATTAGAAGTTGCTGCAGAACAGAAGAAATTAGAAGCTGCTGCAGAACAGAAAAAATTAGAAGTTGCTGCTGCTGCAGAACAGAAAAAATTAGAAGTTGCTGCTGCTGCAGAACAGAAAAAATTAGAAGCTGCTGCAGAACAGAGAAGATTAGATAGAGAAGCTGAAGAGAGAAAAGCAATAAGAGAACATGAGTTTGAATTAGAGAAATTAAAATTGACATGTATGAGTAATGTTAATCAGGCATCTGGTGGTAATGGTAAACCCTTTGTGTACAAGGTCAAGGTACCAGCGTTTAACCCTACCAGTGATGACATAACATTTTGGCTTTCTAGATTTGAACGGGCTTGTCGATCTCATAATGTTGACACATCACAGTATGTGAATCAGTTGTCTGAAAATCTAAAAGGGGAGTCTCTGAGTAAGTTATATTTTGTTGAAGAGGCCGACAAAGATAATTATGATGCTGTTAGGGCAGCTTTGATAAAGAGATATCAGCTGTCTGAGGAAGGTTACCGTCTTTTGTTTAAAACAATGAGACCTGAGGTAGGTGTAGAATTCTCAGATTTCATCTCAAAAGCACGAATTACACTTTCACGATGGATTGAATTATCCAAAACAGAGAAAACATTTGATGGTCTTACGGATTTATTGCTAAGAGACAAGGTCATGTCTTCTGTAAATAAATCATTCCTAGAGTTCTTACATGAGCGTAAACCTGGTACAATAAAGCAAATGGAAGAATATTGTGACCAGTATGCCACGGCACACCCTGACATGATTCTTAGTAACTCTAACATTAAAGAGAGTATGCCAGTTGCTTCGGCAACATAATATAATCAGAATTACTCACACAAATTCCAAGGAGCTAAAAATAAATTTGATAAAAAGGTTAATTGGAATAAGTATCAAAACCAAGATAACCACTCAAATCAGGGTTCTTCTTCGAAAAACTGGAATCGAACTGATAGTCCTCGACACGCGAGGGGTAACCATAATGTTAGAAATTCTCGGAAAGGGAGTAGCTATAGGAACTACCCAAGTGCTTCATGGAGACAACAGAAACAATATTACAGGGATACTCAATATAACGAGCGTGATGATTATGATCATGAATATTATGATTCAAACCCAAATAGGGGTTATAACAGAGGCAATAATAATTATAGAGACAATTATAACCGAGGTAGATCACAACACAAAAGACATGGTAAATCTTATTACCAGGCTAACTCTGCACAACAGGAGTTCCACGACACCGATAATCAGAATAATGATAAAAAAGACTCCAACAGTGTAGCAAATTCCGCTTTCGATTTTGCTAGAGCATCTGAGTGTTCGCAATGCAAAACATTATTCGATCCAACCACAGTGTCTACTTTAAGCTGCGGTCACCCGCTTCCCGCTCTCCATGCGTCAATTGCGCATAATGGAAGGGGTGCTCTTGTCTTTAATAGGGGCCTAATAGATGGTACTCCGGTATCAATTCTTTTCGATTCGGGGTGCACTACCATTGGAGTGAGGCAATCACTCGTAAATCCTTCTCGAGCGACAGGCAATATAGTCAAATGTGTAACATTTGGTGGCACATTGGAGAAGTACTCCACTGCCATTATCAATATTGCTACGCCTTTCTTTACAGGAGAGGTGCAAGCATGTCTCTTGCTGAATCCGATCGCTGATCTTATCATCGGTCGCATTCACGGGGTGAAAGAATGCACTCCACAGCAAATTTCTAATTGGGAAAATGTTAATATGCAATCGGCTAATGCAGTAATCACTAGGGCTCAAGCTCTTAATATGCCACAATCTTCACATTCTGAAGATAATGATGCGCAGATCCGAGATGATCCCTTGGAGATTTCCCACGATTCCTTTATCAAACAGCAGGAAGATGATCCTACTCTAAAGAAATTCTTTACTCTGGCAACAAAAGGTGATCCGAATAAGGATACTAATCGTAAATCTTGGATTACGATGAAGAATGGCGTACTTGTACGTATGGTACAAGACTCCGCTAAGTCCATTCATTCTCAAATCCTTGTGCCTAAAAATATGAGAGTTAAAATCTTACAGCACGCTCATGATTCGCAGTGTGCTGGACATATGGGTTTTTCCCGTACTAAAGCTAGAGTTCTTCAATCTTTCTTTTGGCCTGCTGTGAATAAGGACATACGAATCTATTGTCGATCTTGTAAAGTATGTCAAGAGATTAAATCCAGAGGTCCACGCCATGATGCACCTATTCAGGCTGCAGACATTCCCATTCGGCCATTTCAAAAAATGGCGATAGACATCATTGGTCCATTTAAGATAAAGTCTGCTAGAGGACACCAATTTATTTTGACGTGTGTTGATATGTGCACACGTTGGCCGGAGGCTGTTCCTCTAAAGAGCATAACTACTGCTGATGTCGCAGATGCTCTTTGGTTAATATTTTCTCGTCTGGGGTTTCCAGCAGAAATATTATCCGACCATGGTACCCAACTCATATCGGATACCATGTCTCAAGTAATGTCGACTCTGAAGATAGAGAGATCGCTGAGTAGTATTTATCATCCTATGTCCAATGGGATGGTGGAACGTTTGAATAGAACTCTGAAAAACCTACTAGGTAAGATAACAGAAGATCATCCTCAGGATTGGGATAGGGTTTTACCCGCCGCTCTCTTTGCATATAGAGAGGTCGCCAACGAACATACAGGATTTTCTCCCTTTGAACTTGTCTTTGGAGCGAAACCGCGAGGTCCTATGTCCTTACTTCATGATCTTATAACTGCTGATAATATTGTCGATGACACAAAATCCTCTATGAATATGTCATCGCACTTAGACACAAGATTATTGAAGCATGCAAATTGGCAACTGCTTCTTCTGAATTTGCGAAACAGAAGGCAAGGGAATTTGCCAATAAAAAGAGATGTTGGCGACAACTTTGTCCAGGTGACAAAGCATTTGTCTTGCTACCTTGTAGGGAAAATAGACTTCTCATTTCTTGGAAAGGTCCGTACGATATAATATCAAAAGTTTCCGATGTTGACTATATCGTCGATATTGACGGGAAGCGTAAAACCTTCCACATCAACATGCTCACGGAATTCCATGAACGTCCTGATTATTTACAACCTGTTTTCCAGGCAACGGACGATTTTCCAGTCCAACATGGACAGTACTCATCTCTGTCAGTAATACAGGATGAGGAAACGAGTTTCTCGGATGTAAATTTACCTTTTCCAATGATTCCTCTTCACTCTAATGAATCATGGAAAGATGTTGCAATTTCTCCAGAATTATCTCCAGGAGAGCAGAAACAAGTTTCTACTTTGTTAGAACAATTTCAGGATGTCCTTACTGACATTCCTGGTCAAACTGATGTCATTCAACATGACATTATTCTTACTGACCATAGTCCTATAAGAGTCAGACCGTATCCTATCCCGATACATTTTCAAGCACAGGTAGAGAAAGAGTTAGATGAGATGATAGAGTTAAAAATTATTGAACCATCCACATCAGCATATTCTTCGCCGATGGTTATAGTACGGAAAAAAAGACAATAACATACGTCTTTGCGTGGATTATCGCAAATTGAATCAAGTAACTATATTCGATGCTGAACCTATGCCTTTACTAGAAGAGCTACTTACGAGACTATCGAATTCTCACTTCTTTACTAAACTCGATTTGTCTAAGGGATATTGGCAAGTTCCACTATCCGAACACGCCAAACCGTTTACTGCTTTTTCGACGCCTAGGGGTCTATTCCAATGGAATTTCATGCCTTTCGGTCTTATGAACGCCCCTGCAACATTTGTACGCATGATGCGTCGAATCCTATCTCATCGCTCAGATGTCATTGCGTATCTTGATGACATCTGTCTTTTCAGTGATACTTGGAACGATCACTATAATGGTATAAATGAACTATTGTCTATCTTACGCGAGCATAACCTGACAGCGAAACCACCAAAAGCATGTATTGGTTTTAGCGAAATATCTTTCTTAGGACACCGTGTTGGTCATGGGTTCCTAAAAACAGAAGACCATAATACAAGTAAGATACTTAACATTTCTATTCCTAAGACTAAAAAGCAAGTGCGAAGTCTCTTAGGTCTAATACAATTTTATGGGCGATTCATCCCGAATCTGTCCTCCATTATGTCACCTCTTTCTTCCTTGCTAAAGAAAGGGTCTCCTAATGTAGTCCATTGGACTCAAGAATGTCAATCCTCTTTGGATAAGGTTAAAACTATGTTTTCTACTTCACCTATCCTAGTATTGCCTTCTAAGGATAAGACATTTATTCTTCGTAGTGACGCTTCATCCACCGGGATTGGAGCTGCACTAATGCAAGAGTACTCTGGAACTCTGCATCCTGTGATGTATATTTCTCGGAAATTAAATGCCGCAGAGAAGAATTACTCGGTCCTAGACCGTGAATTTTTGGCTATGGTTTGGTCAATCCTTAAACTGCAAAGATTTCTTCTGGGCGCGCATTTCATTGTGGAAACTGACCAGAAAGCTCTTACGGCTATTCAGAGTAAAAATCTGAAGAGCACGAGATCAACGCGATACGCGATTGCTCTACAGCCATTTCATTTTTCGGTGCGAGCTATCCGTGGGTCAGAAAATGTGATGGCAGATATTTTGTCTAGATGCCCACATGATTCATAACTGTTATACAACTTTGATACAGTTGTTTCTATGTTGAAATGTGTACACATATGTAATATATCATATATTGATTGTAACACTACTTAGCGGTTCATTGATATTTATTCACCGCTGATCTTTCAATGTTTTTCGTCTTTGATGATCATGATGTTAAGATATCTTAGATGAAATTTATGTATAAACTAATGTGGAAATTGTGTCATTGCTAATATTGTAGTATGCGTTGGTGACACCTCTCTGGAAATATTTATACTTAGAGAAGTACTTTCTCTAAGGTCATAAAACTTATGCTTATCATCTGCGCATTGTATTGGTGCGTTGTGAGCCTATTGTATGTTGCTCCTAGATGGATTTCAAAAAAAAAAGTATCATTTTTTTTTCCCGAGGGGTGTGGTAATCTGTTGCGTGCATATTTTGACGCACATATTACAAAAATCGATATGGCTATTTAATATGGAAAAGATATAGACATTCATTCATTTGTGTATGAAAATGCTGTCTATGGTAAAAGCGAGAGAATCCATGTTTGATTCACACTTTTGATTATAGGAGTAATCGTTCTTGATATTGATCCGGCGCATGGATTGCTCTTACGTTTGTACTTATTTTTTAGGGCCAGAAAATATATTAATTTGCTTATTGTGTTTATGGCCTGAATTCATATGTATTACATATTATTAGTACAAGTAGAATCAGTCCTATATTGTATATTTTGGATGGGTAGGAGGGACTAGATTCTTATTATTCCGGTCTAGCGGAAGTATGAGTTGTCTTGACAAGTCGTGATGAGTTCCGATGTACCGTGATAATGGCGTGTACGCACTTTTCAAAGGGCTGGTAGATTCTTAAGGAAATACGATTCATGAAGTGGTTTTCTTCTAAAGGAGATACTCATTATAAATTAACTCTGGCTTATATTCTCCTTCCTATGAATGAGTGAACGACAACTCAGGGAGGCAGCCATGTTAGATTTCGGTCATCATATGTTTTGATCACTGCCAAGAGAACAGATTATTTATCCTATTATCGGACAGTGACAGGGAGATCTCAATCTTGCTAGAAACCCCCTCTTTCGTGGTTTCATAATATATGCTACAAACTATGGGCGTCAAATAACTTTAGTTATTTACCGATCTGCCTTCACTGACGCGTTTAGTCAGATAGGGGGATGCGGCCATAATATATCATGACATTGAACTTTTGATGTACTGCCCATTATTTCTGAATGTGTCATGACTTCAGATCTGCTATGTATACCTACAAATTGATATGTCAACATACCATGATGTACTCGTATGTCCCAGTGTGTACGTCTGAATAAATTGAGTAAACAAAGATTCCAGCAGTCTGCATTGGTGCCTTGTAGACACAAGTGTATGAGTGGTTATATTGGTCAGCACACGAACAGTACACCATTCGCGGTAATCACACTCTACACTTCTACTTCATACATACACCATCCTGCGTCGGTTGGAGTGACCAAGTTTAGGGCCCGCTTCCCCTGGAGCCTTTGCCTTCCCTAACTCAGGACTAGGGTGAGTTACCCCATTTACAGCTGGGTAGACTGGAGCATGCCTGATCTCAACAACACACCACTCTTCCTTACAGAGCATACAGACTGACACTTTACAGAGTGGAAAGAAGAAAAGAAACTTTACAACCTATTCTTTCTGTGTCTCAGAGATCCGCGAGAACTTCACGGGGAAATACATCTTGCCGGGTCTAGGATTGCTTTCCTCTGTGCGTTGCTAAGATTTGATTGCCCCTACAACAGGTTTTCAACATATCGTTTTGAATTTACAGCACGAAATAAAAATAGTTTATGTTAAAAGCCATAACGCCCCGTTCAGTTCTCGGGAAGTGTGTGAAGTGAGAAACAAAAAAATAAGTCGACTGCGCCATCTGGCAAAGCCTACAACACAGGGCGACTAATGAGGCATTTCAAGGGGCTGGCAAACCTCAACATGAAACAACAAAATTGCCACATCACCTACTGCTGCAAGAGCATGAAACTGCTTTCTGTAGGCTTCTTGTATATATAAATATATTGTGTTAATTTTTGTGAATCTTACATAACTTCACAAAACGGTTCCACATCCAGCTAACATAAGCAATTTTGTCTTGATAAACCAGACTGCTATCTGTATTTTCTTGTCTGCCAGGCCTGGCAGAAACATAAAGAAAATTGTACTGGCAAATCTTTTGTCCTGTCATCAAAAATCCATTTGCTATTTTCGTTAGTTTCTCAGAAAGGCAAATAAAAGTATTGGTAATTTATCAAGTTATCGTGAGCTCTGTCTGGTCCAATCGAAGCAAATTATTCCCCAGTCAGATAAAGTTTCCTTACAAAACGAGCACTTAGCAGCTGCCTCGCCGTCCACACTTTACGTCCAGACATCTTTAAGGTAAAGAATGTCTCTAAATATCTTGACCGCTATTCGAGAAAGCTTGCGGCAGACATGGCTGTCAACAGAGTGATGGACACAATAAACAAGTCGCCATGACACGATCGATCCTGCTTTTCCTAACAAGGAGTGCATAGGCGTCCATTGAGCAAGAGATGAGAGAGACAGTGGTGGAAAAAATGGGGTGGGGGAGCTGGATTCGGATTTCATATTTTGTGACGACATTAGACGCGTCCATGTACGCCTCTTCCTTCTCACCTACATTATCTATTATTTCTTCATTTTTTCCGCACATAAAATTGTGCCCCACCACTCGTTAGATTTGCTTACCTTTTTCCATACTGCAATCGTGTCATTTCACAGCTAATAGACATGCCAGCAGATTACAAATTGTAATCACCGAGTATTTTGAACTGCTACAGATAGACGACTGTCATGATACGGTAAACGTGAAAGCAATTGTTGACTTTCTATGTAATTCGTTTCCGCCAGACAAGAATGTCCATCTGAGTGCGTGTTCATCGCAAACGCGTTCAGACACTTTGGCAGAGAATACAAAGAAAGCCAGTTGGGTGTGTCTGCATCGGCGACAAGTTTAACTGATTCAGTACGTAATTATTTTCAGCTCTGGACGGAATTATTTTTAGGCCCCAAAAATTTACACATACATAATTTACGTTTACAGACAATGTGTGTCTAATCATGAGTTAAGTATAACATATTATATATCAAATTAAAGTACATTGGATGAACAATATAAATCCATATGCCTTTCTAGCTAATTTTATGTTATGTTTATGTTATAACAGATAACATGTATACGGAAAAAAGATAACTTGAAATTTTGAACAAAAATTTTCGACTTACGTAAGGCTTGTAACATAAATTGTTATCACAATACAGTTTCACTGCTTTCTTTGTGCAGGTAATCCATTTAGAAACATAGAATAAGTAAGAAAGTTATGGTTGATCGCACAGTTTGTTCACTGTTCACATATTAGTAACATATCCTGTGTGTTTTCGGCCATTATGGCGATACGACAAAACACGATTAAAGATGAAGATAAATGTGAAAAAATTCCTTCAAACGCAAATAAAAGACGTTGAAGCTTGTTGAAATTTGCCCAGTTTTGTGTTTACTTCCGTTCGAGATAAATTCCGGGCAGTATAAAATATCAGAATAGAAAGAAACAACGAAATAAATCAGCGTCTTTTAAAAGATCTTGCGGTCACAGCGGTCGGCCATTACGTCTTTTAATAGATCTTACGTACGGAATCAGTTAAGATTACCCCACCTGTAAACAGGTGAGAGGCGATGAATAGTCACTCCCGTCCAGAAATTGTATGTGATAATTATTACAGATAAACTCGTCTGGGGAGACAAATTAGCGAGGACACAATCTTGCAAATCTTTTTTGAAAGGTTACCTAAGAGTAAACGGAAGGAGGTCATGTGTTAAAATTTTTAAACGTTATTTTAAAACACAAGGGGGAAAGTAATAACTAACGTCCCGACCCACTTCATTTTTGCTAATGGATTGGATCAAATGAAAGCAGGAAATATACATTCGTTATGAATGGAAGTTTTGTCAGAAAACGCCATGCGGAAGCTTGAAGCGAAAAGTGAAATATAACCTAGCACATTCGGAGGCTAAAACACACTGCATTGTAACGTCAGAGTTGCAACTCCAAGAGCCAGAGAGAATAAAACAGGATTCCAAATTACAAGACCGGACAAAGTATTTGGGAATCTTCGAGACTCAAGAAGAAAACACGACTTTATAAATACAAAGACTGGAGACCTAGGAATCGGAGCACCCGCCATAAGAGGGATTCTAAAATTACCCAAAACCAAGTGTTCAAGGCATCTAAGCAAGTTGCCGTGTCTATTCTAAAACTGTGCCAGAGGATTATATTTCTCAAAATTAGGTTAAGCTGTAACATATAATTTTCAATTTGAATTTGACATGTTTGTACTTGCTAGTAGCTGTAAAAGTCAAAATGAGGCTGGCAACCTCAGCATATGAAAATAGTATATTCATAAACCACCACAGCAAGCGTTGGTGATTGCTTTGTGACGGTATTGCTTCCCCTGCTTTGCAGTATTGGTTCAACAGAGGTCAAAACCCAAGAGTATTTACTATGGGCCTTCAAAGTTGTCTACCTTCGCACAAGATTACTCTTGGCAGAGATGTAGATAGAATGGTAATGACACTTCTATCACAAAAGGAGTCTTCACAAGATATTCAGATAAGCGAAAACAATGCTGCTTTGGCTGAGCACGTTAATTCTAGAATCTGCCGACCACTTTTGTGAAGAATTAAGCAATGATTAGTTTTAGCTCGTTAAGCCCCCACCTCTGATTTACTCAGTGGAATTCTTATTATTCTGGTATAGCTCTGTTTAGAGTGTGTGTAGTAAATTGACTGAGGCAAACAGCCAGTACATTTAAAAGGATTAAATCGAAGTTAAATTTGTAAAATTACAAATAACAAAATTTAATAATCACTTACGTTTTAACAGTTTGAAAATAATTGAATATTATAGATTCCATCACAACACATAAAATTACATCAAAGCATATACAAATAGCCATAAAGCCAATAAAAATGCTACAAGAATGATAGACCCTGTATAAATCTTTTTCCTCGATGAATAGCCCACAGTCCTGTTAGAAGAAAAGGGATAGCCCAAAGAGTCACGGATACATATGATTTAGTCTAAGTCTTCCCTTTAAAGGTATGAGCAGACTTGGATACTCTGCTCTATCCTAAGGAAAAATATTTGTTAGCAACAAAACTTTCATCAAGAAATTTAAGACAGCAAGAAAAAAAAAATGGGTGCAAAAATACCACAATAAAGGAATCGCTCAGTCCTGCATTCACTCGATTCAGTCATCAGGGATGCCTGTCATACATTCTTACCTACAATCGTGCTGTTGATCGCCGTCTGGCGCAAACTTTAGGACACTTCTCTACAGTGAATCTGTATTCTTTGGATAAAGAGAATCCCAGCTCTGCAGATACAGGTTTCTTCCACTGCTCCGGGGAGCATACACTTCACCAGTTATTTTAAGATTACTGTTAAGGTCACTTGAATCATTTGGGTAAGAAAGTTTTTAAACGGGCTCACAGTGTCAGAATCACGAGGTTTTCCACTACTTAGGAAAAATGGCAGGTTTGTAACTTCGATCAAAGTTAAAATTCTGGGTTACACCACAAGGTTTAGAAATCGTCGGAATGTTAATTTCTTGTAATATTTTACTCGCCCCAAGGGCTGACATGTACTTGATGTTTTTATCAGGAAGAATTTAATCTGGCTCGGTTAGGGGAGCAGTTATTTCATTAAAATCTTAAAGTTCTTGTAAAGGTTAACACCAAGTCTTTAAGAAAAATGTTTTAGTTCTTCATAGAGGAATTTGCTGTTGTATGACCTAAATTCTGGACCACCCTGATCGAGTACCTTAATTTTGTCACTGTGGTATGACTTCAGAATAGAGGTTGACAAACTGTGGGGATACATAGTATGGGTTACTAGTGGTGATATAAAGCCTGATGCATGGATACGTATAACATACACCGGGCCAAGCTGCCCGTGGTTGAAAGGGCACCTAAAAGCCCCATCGGGAGGGGGAGTGTAGTACCATTTGGGCCCCCAGTGAGGGCCGTTGTGAACTGTTTTTTGCAGAACTTGGTTAGCATAGAGTAGGGTATAATAAACAGTGTGTCACTATTATTGAATGTGGCATGTGTGTATTCTTAATATTATTATGTTATGTGGGTATTTTTTGTATAGTATAATTTATACCAAGGATGTATGTATCCCATATGTTAATTTTTTGGATATGTGTATGGTGTGTCCCCTGGGTGTCATGATATGTATGTAGGTATTTAGGATGGGATATGTACTATATGATCTATTTAACCCCCCCTATGTATGTATTTTTTATGAGATGTTGTGGGGTATATAAACGGCTGGGAAATTTTGATTGTTATACCCATGGTGTATCGGTAAAGGGATTATTGGCGTCCCCAAATATCGGTGTAAGATGTATTAGTTGGTCCCACCGGAAATGTGATTTTTCACGGACATGTTCACCCAACAGCCCCCCCCCCATATGGAATCCTGGGGGGTGGATTGGGGTATTTATACCCCCCGTGATATGTCAGTTTATATACCCCACCACGAGGTTATGGAGTAATAATCCGATTTAGTAGGCATGGGGTGATTTTGGTATTAACACTGATGTATATATCGGGATACCCCCTAGTGGGCGTATGTCGGTCTCCACTGGTTACCAAGTTGTAACTTAACCTCTGGGCGGACCCCTTAGGAACGATATACCACATTCGGTTAGGGTAACATATTTAGTGACAAAAATTAGTAAGTTTGTGGGTTGTGTGTGGTTGTGGAGATGTGTTGGGGGTGGGTGTGAGGTGTTGGAGGTATTTTGTTAATTTTGTTGTAGATTGTGGGGTTTTTTTGGGAGTTGTGGTGAGGTTTGGGTGGGGTTTGTGGGGGAATATATTGTATTTTTTTGTTTGGATTATTTTTGAGAGTTGTTTGGTAAATAAAATGAAAAAGGTCAAAAATGTTCTGGAGTAGGGGGGTTTTGGTCATTTGTATAAGAAACCCACCCGTTTTAAATTAAAAAAAAAAAAATAGATAAAAAATCAGGGGACAGTAATGATATCGATTAATTTAAATATGTATGGAGGGATGTAATAAACCCTAAGGAAAAACCCAAATATATGTATTGTTAATATGTATGTATGTAGTTTATGCGAATTATAGAATGTAGTATGTTATAAATTGGTAATTTTATATTTTCCATTTGTATGAATTCACCCTTATATTTCATACTAAATTATTTGGCTTTAAACAAATAATATTATGTTATAATATTATTGTATTGTATTGTTTTATTTTTAATTTCTAAAATTATGAATAATCGAAAAATAAACCATAAGAATATTTATATAATATACAATATATATTTATTACTTACTTATTAAAAAACCGATATATATAATTTAGATATATATATTTTCAAAAAAAAAATTAAAAAATGCTAAAATGTAAAACTTGACAACTTACCCTGTCTCCTGGCTCAAAAAAAAGACGTTTTTTTCCAGATGAATAAAGGATGTTTTCAAATGGCCTCTTACACGTCTTACGGTGTCGTTTCTTTTATCATAATATTTCCCTCTATGAATACCGTGTGTTTTCAATTTACTCAAAGTCCCGGTTAGTTTGGCCAACCACCAAAATGATAGAGATTTGCCAGGTAGCTGTTTTTCTCAGTCCACAGGATTCTCCAAGAAAAGGTCCAGGCCTGATAAAAGGAAAATTCTAACTGGACTGTAGTCTGGTTGTAGTCTTTTCTTGGCAAAGCCGATTTCTCACAGTAAATGATTACAGGTGAAAAAAAACTGAAACGTGTCAGTTTATATGCCGTGTCCTACCCCCGCATTTATTTGTTATGGAGCTTAAATGATCAGCCAATCTGATTTGAATATTTTGCATGACTCACCAAGTGCAAAAATTTCAAACATTACTTTTCTGAAAATGGGCTGTTTAAACATCCGATTGGCCCTGTGTAACGGGTTCAACTCACAAACGAATCGATAACACTTCACATGGCACATATATATGTATGTGTATGTGTGTTGTGTGCTGTCCAGTGTGTGTGTAAATGTGTGAACCTCAAAGTAGTTCTATAGTAGATTATAATGTGTGGTAATGGGAGGGAGGTGTTTATAGAGATTTCATTATGCTAGGTCCCAGCATCGATAGGTGTGGATGAACAGTTTCCTTCCTCGCTGCCTGTACCCTCCCCACCCCACCCCCACCCCATTTTTTATACTACCTGCCCAAAACATCCAAACACACACACTTGGCATACAATGGCTTTGAGAGCTATTTGTTTTACATGATTTAGGAGATTGTCAACCCCACTAGACAGACTTATATTAGTCGCCACCACGATATTCGACATTCCTGAGGAAACAGTTGACATATTCTTTCTTTGCCTCGTGACACACGCCCCGGGAACCACACAGGGGCAGAAATTGTGGGGATAAAATCGTTGTATAACACGATGAGAATCATCATCATCAAAATACTTAATTCCGCTGCCGTAAAGTACTTGGTCTGCGGTCGGCCGGACGGTCGATCGGTCAGGCAATTTTGCACACCGTCATTTGCGCACTGTTTTTTCCTAATTTCGACGGGAGAGTGCATTATTTTTCAACCACAGCTAAGGAGGTGCATCTTTGGCATGCATATGCGGTTGAAAGTAAGACAATAATTGTATACTGTTCAAAAAAAAGAAACGCAACATTTTTGGTGTTACTTTTATAAAAGATATTCGCTGATTTTATTCGGACATCAGTTCAACCTATCGACTGTGTCCACTCTGGTCATTAACTTCTCGTGATTACCTGAATTGTACTCACCTCATGATTCGGTGAGGTCATGAAAGAGGTCAAGGTCAAAACAACAATTTTTGACAATAACTCTCGTGACAGGTTCATGAGAATCCCGTGAAACTTACTGAACACAAAACTCTCTGACCATATTATTGAATTGGCCTATAAAAGATTGACGCTCCTCGAATAACTTCAGTTGAAAATTCAATGCGCAAGTATGGCTCATCTCACTAAGCTATAACATACGACTTTATCATCATTGGACGTTTACAATGACTGGACAGTCAATAAAGTGTATGTGGCCAGACAATTTTATGTGGATTAGAAGCATTACATGATTAGCTGCCTTTGGAGGCGATTTCAAGAACAACTGGCTCACAGTGGGGGCATACCGGCCGCGCAAGTGGAAGACCATAGAGTCGGTCACAAATCCTGCCGGAAGACCGCTTATTAAGGGTCTGCGTCCCCTCAGGAATTCAGACTTGTTTCTGCGTCCTCCACATATCCAGTCAATGTCAGCAGCTTGCGAATGAATTCAGATTTTGGTTCATTTTTTGGAAAACCGGGACTGCACGCGCTGTGTCTTTGAGGTTTAGAACAATCAAATGACCCTACAGAGAGTTAGGGGTTCTTACGCGTCCGGCCATCCGCAAGAAAAACCGACTGCAGTGGGCGAATATTAGCATCGGGTTTCAATGGACACTTGGGAATTACTGGAGACCGGGTTTGTGATTACACAACAGGAACGTTCAGTTGGGTTATGCGGAAAGTAATGTGTCATATGGGCTACCACTGATAGACTTATTGTTCGACTATATATAAATAGGATTGTATGTATACGCCCTACACAGAGCTTAATGAATAGGTTATTACCGGTCACTGCTGGACTGTTCAGTAAGTGGGATCGAAGTTGGTGCATTCATTCGTCACAGAAACCGTGTTAAAGTAGAAGCATGGCGAAAGCGTAGAACGCAGCACTGGTAACAGTTACACCGCAACCAACAGTTTTATTAACGAACGAGTAAGTACACAGTCAAGGATTGACACAGACGAAAATTACAGGATTAACAGTACTATGGCCTCATCCAGAATGGGGGGTACTGCTCACATATCGCCAGTAGTTATATATTAATCTTATATCAGCGCTTCTTCTCTCTCGGTAGACCTGGCAATACATCGCAGTGGTACTAATATACGTTTCCTGGATCCCTCCAGTAAAAATATATGAATATATAATCAGCCGCTGTCTCTTCTTAGTGATAAATGGTATAAATAAGCGGGTATGCACTCCTCATCGATACGTGCCAAAATAGCAAAATCCCTCAAATGACTGCCTTCACCGAAGTTATAAATTACTGGCAACTTTATAAAGTTCGCATAAGTCTCCTTACTCTTATTTGTCATTCTTCATAGAGCTCAATTACAGAATAATAGTGGCACTACTCATCGACCGTGCCCAACAATAGCAAAATTCCGGTTCCTGAAAGGGATGCCTTCACCCGCGTTCGTATCAAATAATGGGGGTATGTAATAAACATTATCTGGGGCCTTTCATAATGCTTTCATAATAGGTCTCATGATAAATCTTCAGCTCTGCAGGTAATATCAAAGTACTTACTCTTATCTTCAAATATGTAAACATGAAAAATTTTTCAATACAGTCCTGTACAAAAGTCTCCATCGAGAATCACACATTGCAAAAAGTAAAAAAAAGACTCTAAAACAAACATCTTCACCCGAAACACTGGTTTTCGAGAACACTCACACTTAGAGGAAAAAACCCAGGGTTGACTTTCCCTCCGTCAACGCCTCTCTAGGGAAGCTCTTGCACTGGCATCAGGGATACACATTTTTACCGCTCACACAGTCACGAGAATCGGCCGTTTCACACACAGCCGATCATCATTCACGGACTTAGCCTGCGAGCTGATATAACATCTACTACAATGCAAAACAACTACATTCCAACCACTCGAGAATGATCAGCGCTCAGGACGCTCTTTTTTTTTCAGACTTATCAAATACTTCTCGAACATACGAGGAATATCTTAAAGAATTCTAGAGAAGCATCTAATGATGAATAAAAACAACGTGACCGGCAAGTGGACACAACCGAACTAATTTCACTTCTGACCAATGCTTAGCATACTAAGGATCACTTCCCTTTTGACCTTAACAGTTTGGTTTAGTGATGAATCATTTTTTGTGCTCCAGCGACACGATAGACGGAGAAAGTTTTACCGCAGAGTCCATGAAGCGCTACGCCCAGAACAGCGTTGATGAGGCTCTACCACATGGTGGTGGAGGTGTACTGATGTGGGGGGTCGATCAACTTCATGGGAAGAAGTGACCTGGTGCAAATTGAAGGACGCCTGAATGCCCAACGATACGTCGCTGAAATTCTTCGTCCTCACGTCCTTCCACTTCTGGCTGCATCACGAGGGTCGATTTTTCAGCAGGATAAACGCTCGACCTCATGTGGCACAAGCTCACCACCCCAGTTCCTCGCTGACAACAACGTCCAGGGACCATTCCGTGGCCAGCCATGTCATCAGACATGAACCCCATAGAACACTTATGGGATGAAACTCGACAGACGACTCCGCCAGCGAGACGTGGCTCCCGCCAATTACTCCGACAGTTGTCTCTTGCAACTGCGGGAAGAGTGGGCAGCCATCCCACAACAACAGATCCAACGGCTAATCGGATCCATGTCAAGGAGATGTCGTTCTCTGATAGAGGCAAGAGGAGGCAATACAACTTACTGAAACTGAGGCACTCAGTCGCAAAGAATAAAAGTCCAAACCAAATTTAATGAACATCAGTTCGTTGCTAAAGTCTGAAAGGTGCTTCATGCCAAGATTGAAACATTAATTCCGTAAAATAAAAATTTTGGTACAAGTTTGAAATGTGGTGTCCATTACCACTGCAGTAATGTTGCGGTTCTTTTTTTTGAACAGTATATTTATTCCTCTTATATGTACTCTCGCGAAAATAGAAAAAAAAAATTTGTCGCGCAAATGAATGGTGTGCGTTATGAACAGTTATGATTATGAAAAGAAACCAACAACACAATTGAAAAAACAAATACACAAGTAACTGCCCCCTATTATCTGTGTTTTCGTTCATCAATACTTCAAACGTTGTTCACAGATTCAGTATGGTAGTTAAGTCTACACTACCCCAACGGCTTCTCAAAGGCGGAATGTTCGAGCAGAGCCAGAGAATTAAAAAAATACAACACGAACAATTACGGGACTTTGCTGTCATAAAAGTTATGTTTAGTTATTTAGTCAATATTATGGTCCCATTAGAACCAATTATCACTGTTTCTACAATGTCTTTAGGTTGGGTTAAGTTTGGGGAGATGTTATGTTAGGGTTTTTACACGGGAAGTGTGTTTCCTTACTCTCTCCTTTCCCACTAATGGTCCTTAGGACAATATTTATTATTGTCCGAAGGTTCTTTGTTTGTTTTGTGCGGCCTCGAACTCCGATATATCACCGACTACAGAAGAATGCTTTCCCTCCCCTTTTAATGTTCAGATCTTCTCGAGATTGATCTGTTACTATCGCGCTCTCAGAAGGTACCCCCAACCCCCCACCCCCCCGACGCAGCATAGTCATAGCGAGGAACATGCACAGACCATCGTGAGAGAGATAGATAGCGGGGAGGTCCGTTGTGGACTGGAGGGGGGGGACTGGAGGGTGTGTGGGGGCCAGGTGTTGTCTCAGAAGAGACCCCATGAATGCCCACATCTCTAGGGGACAGATATGCTATGGACCTCTGAAGGGAAAACGAAGAATAAATGATAAGCCGACAAAAACAACCTGGCGGAGGACTGTGGAGGCTGAGATGCAAAGAATGAACCAGAGTTGGGGCACTGTACGAAGGATGGCCACCGACAGAGCAAAGTGGAATCAATTTGTTGTTGCCCTACAAGACGCCACCAGGCGTGATGGCCACTGACTGCTTTGACGGTCAGCGGTTAAAGATCAAAGAAGACTCATGTCTTCATATTTAATAAATCTATATAATTGTCACTACAAATATCTAATGACGGTCGACTGCAATGAAATGACCACAGTAGTGATAGTACCGTCTGTAATACATGTAACAGAAACAACACACTATAATTAAAATCCTGCCAATTTTGGCGGGTTGTTGCTAGTATTAACATATTTCATAAGAGTCGGTTAATAATGTATATTGTTGCCATATGTATTAGGACTACTAGATAATATTGTGTTGGTAATTGTGACAAGTTATATATTCGATCTTTACATTTTCTTGTGAGATTCTTCAACAATCTTCTGCGCCTTTCTTTTTTTAAAATTCGACCCTTGAACCCTGACCCTGGTATTCAAGTCTCTTGTTCTTATTAATTTTCTGCATATGGGATCTCTGTGTGGCTAAGATCGCAGCGTGTTAAGATACATTTAAATCATCCACTCGCGGTCCAAATGTACCAGTTTGAGGATGAATAGCAATTTAACTCAACTCCGAATTACGATAGTTGATAACACTGTGATTTTGACGACTCAAAATATTTTTAGATTAGTTATTTCATACCATGAGCAGACACCAACTACATGGGAACAAAAGTCACATCACATTCATGTCATATAATCGATCTGTAAGAGTTCTCGGTGGATTATTTCATAAGCACATGTTCACAATAATCTCTATCTAGAGTCCTGGTTAGAGGTCAGTTCCTTTTTAACGGCTTCAGCCAATTGTCCCTTTGTTGCATATCAATTCAGAGGCTAACTATACCTTACTTTAACTATCCTTGGCTGCTAGTTCAAGCTAAACTAATACACACACTTATTATGCATAGGCTTACGTCTACTCTAAGTCTCGTTTACCAATGATTCCGATACACTAGGCTTACGCTTGCCGCTACAAGCTGTACAATATCCATCTATACTAGTCATTACAACTATTGACTAGTAAACAAATGTTCCTATTGGCATACCACGCCAGGCTAATCTGCCATTAAAATTATGCAAACTGCGTTATTCCTACTTCACGACTTACGTTTGGTTCAAGAAATACACTGCTCAAATGGCTTCCCAGCCACACACACAATTCAAAAAGTGGAACTACACGCCACACACTTTCCAGTGGTTATACCACACAATATAAGTGGCAATGGCCACACTTCTAAAACACACTGCCGTTCGGGTAACAATCAAAACCCACAAGTCGAATGAATGTCCTTACAAAGACACACGCGTCATGCATAGAGATATGCATACTACGTCGTTTAACACCTATATTTAATTCAATTGCGATGTTCCATGGTGCAGCAATCCGAGTTGGCCAAACTCAAATGCTTGCACACATGCAACAATCATCGACATCGGTCGATGAGATATATCTCTATTCGTTTGAGGTGTTCCATGATACAGCCATTCGGATCAAGCTCAAATCCAAATGTAGTCTGTAAGCATGAAACAATCATCGACATCAGTCGCGCACAGAGATAAAGTCATTTGAGGAATGCGCCATGCTGCATGACATGAAGCCAATCCTCAACAATCATCACCCCTCACTTCCAAAAGCGTGACACTTGTGGCAACGGTATGAATAGTGATTTAGGAGAAGACGGCCCGTCTCCCCAAACATATCAATAATTAGTACTACCTACGTTATAAGCTAGATATGATAAATCATTAAGTAATCACATGTAAATTTTATGACATTAATAATAGCTCACTGTACAGTCAACTTGGTGTAAACTTAAAGAGTTAATTCAATTTCTTCTCAAATAGACGTTGCGCGATAAAAGAAATCTGCCAAGTTATTGTCTGAGCCAGCAATAGCCAGAATTGTAAATATGAAAATTCTTGAATTAACATAATACCATCGGTGTATTCTAGCGTTACGCAAATGTGTCCTAAGCTGTTGTCGAGCTGGTTTAGTAAGTTAAGTTTAGCGCACTAATGGTCAGTCATAAGTGGTTAACGAGTGGCGTGACGATGTAGATAATCCTTAGTGGCGTCACTGTCCTCGCATGGCACCATGACCATAGACACAGGAGCTCACTGTTCACGACACTGTCCATCACTTCGGTCATACCAGGGAAATGTAGAGGGATATGGATGGAAGATCAGTATTAGTAGAGCAGGGTTTAAGGAAGCTGTTTCTCCTTGTTAACATTGCACATGCCCCAAACTCAATTACCCCCCATGGAGTAGCTCGAGACATTTTGTTTGGAGTTTTAATGGAATGTACGATATTCCGGTAATAACAAATAATAGGTGCCTTGCTTAACATAATTAGTCTTAATTGTTTACCAAAGAGCTTTCTCTATTTCGGCAATACCTATGTCCCCAATCGTACCTTACAGTTTAGGGACTGAAATTTTGGTCTTACAGTGCGGTGTGACAAAGGACTGTAGATTCGCGATATGTTGCGAAATTCGGGATGAAACTTATGGTTAATAGTTTATTAGGCCTAAAAGGCTTCGATCGTTGCTTTTAGATTATGTTTGACAAATTTTTCTTTACTTTTCCAGATACATTGTGTTTTTACCATATTCTGACCAAAAAAGAAAATTTTCCCCTTCCACACTAACTCTATTTGAACCTTTGAAGGTCGCCAACAAGTCAAGAGAACCAGCCATGCGATATGACGTAACGTATGTAGAAGGGAAGTTAAAACACCATCAATATGGTCTTTCCCACGAGTGCATGAAATAGGCAGAATGTCATCGATGTAACGTGGATGACGATCTTACGATCGCCAAGAAGGCGGCGCAATCATGCGCACAAAACTTCGCTGACGCAATCTATACCAAACCAAAACCCATATAATTCCATTGGTAGATCCCCAAAAGGAGTTGTGAAAGGCTGTGTAAGGTTTGGCATTTTCGGCAACAGGAATATTGTCACAGTAGCCTTAAGGAGATTCAAGTTTTCTAAAGGAAGGTAGCATTAGATAATTCTGACAAAAATCCTCTAAAAGTGGCAGAGGATCACCGTCTGGTGATTGTAAATTTTGTCAAATCGCCTAAACTCAATACAGAGTCGAGCGAAGAAGAAATCATCCTTCTTTTTAACAATCACAAATCACACATTGGGAAATGCATATGGTGGATTCCGAAGATAGATACACACCTAATACTAATCATCCTCCATTAAACTCATATATTTCCACCCTATCATTTGTTGTAAAGATATAGGATAGGGTCTAAGTGTGAGAGTTTATAAATAATCAAAGAGTAATATCATGGGAAGTACTAATGAATGACTGACTCTGGAAGGACGTGATAACATTCATTGAAAGAAATGAGAATGATCCCGAACTCCAGTTGATCTTAGTTGAAAGAGAAAACAGAGAAGAATGCAAAATAGTCAAAAACTCTTTCTAATTAAGGATTTTTTCCAAATATTCTTCCGAAGCATTGCAAAAGAAGGGAGGTTGAAATTGTAAAGGGATAAGACTGAAGTATTATCCGTATCTTCTTCTTCTTCTTTCTTTCCTTCTTCATTGAACACCTGCAAAAAGAAGCAGTAGTTATGTGGAAGAATCAATCAATCATCAGGGGGGGGGGGGGACTCCTCAACACCACTGACCTAGATCCGAACCACTGTAGTTAAAAGCGTGGAAAAGTAAAGAGTAAAGGGGGGGGGGG